>JH720295.1:2322004-2344814 GCA_000231825.2 Tetrahymena elliotti 4EA
AATTACTCTCTATTACAAATAATAAAAGAATAAGAGCATGAATAAATTTAGAAATAAAATGAAAAGATTACGAGCTGTTTAAAACAAATAAGTTAATGAAGAATCAACCAAGAAAGAGAAATCAAAATATTTTACAGACTTTTAAGAATGAGAATAAATTGGATTATTTGGATAAATTTATAAAATGTTACTATCTATTAATTTATTTTTAATTTCAAAAAACAAATTTAATTTAAAAAGGAAAGAAAAAATACCCTCTAAATTAAATGAATGAAAAGAAGATTAAAATAATTTGAAGTCAAGACTAATCTAAAAAGCAAACTTTTTTCTTGAAAAACATTTAAGCATAAGATAATCAGTTGGTCCAATGATGAATATTACTTACTAATAAGGTTATTTATAATATTTTTAATAATTAAAATAATTTATTTAAAAATTATTTATTTTTCCCTTTTAAATCTTAAGAGCAAGAAAGGTTTTGTGATTTAATTTATAAAAGAGTTAAATATTAAGATAATAAAACATTTGATTTTTATACTTCATTAATACAGTTTATTGTTGCTCGATAATTTATTGGTTCATCTAATTTTGCTGAATTTAAGGAATTTTTGGCTTTTCCTGCGATTCTTGTTTCTAAGAAATGTCTTTTAAACTCTCATTTGGCTTAATGAATGCTTATTGCTCATTGAAAACCTAATTAGAATTTGCTTGTTTATTTTAAACAATGATTGGTTAAATATCATTTTGCTAATTGTTCATTTGTTATTTTTCTTTTTCTAATTTTCTAATACTATCATTCAAATTTTTTATTTCTTCCTCTAGACTTTTAATAACTGCTTCCTATATTTTATTTATTTATTAAGAAATTTGTAAAGACCAATCTTTCAATTAAGGAATGAAATCTACTTGGTCTTATTTTTTGCTGTCTTTAATTTCTGAAATAAGCTGCTAAAGCAAATTCTTTTCATTTTTACTAAAAAATATTTAAATTGAGTTATTAGGAGATGAATAAATAAAATAAATACATGATTGGGTAAACTTTATTTTCTAAATGTTGGACAAACTCAATTTTATTTTTGAAAGACAGAATCAATTGCTAAAGTTCTCCATCATCTTAGGGATCCATGAGTTCAACAAACTTGCTTTCTAAAGAAAATTCTAATGAAATAATTCCTTTTAAAATAATTAAAATATCCTTTATTTCAAACCTATTTCTTGGAATAAATTGGGTTAATCCATCAATGATGTATTGAAGTTGTTTCTTGTAAGTGAAATTTTAGAAGTCTGGCTTGTATTGCAAGGGATTATGCTTATTGAACATCATGCTGATATTGAATCCTGAAATCATAGTGTAAATTAGGTAGCCTTATTTTTACATATCAAAAAATATATTTTTTTAGGGTTTTGTAGTAAATTACCTAATGAACATGCTTCACTCTTTTAAAAAAAGTTTATAATATGAAAATTTAATGCATTTTCTTTTAAATTTACTCTTTGGCTTGGTTCTCTTTTGACAACAATCCCTAATTTTTAATATTCTAAAGAGTAGGTGTCGAACTCTTATGGATTATAACATTCAGGAGCTTAAAACGCAGCATTTCCCATCTTGAGTAAAAATTAGAGTTTGAGTACTTATATAAAAGAAATATTTTTTTAGATACGTATAAGCCCAGGGCATATCCTGATTGTTTTGGGAGATTATTTGCCAATCCAAAGTCAGCTAGGTTTTTAAGATAATTTTAATAATTTGAAATGAATCTAAGAAGAAGTATTTATATACAAACAACTGCATTTCCATTGTAATCAATAAGGATATTATCCATCTTAAGATCATTAACCAAGCAATTCTTTGAATGAATAAAGCATAAACCCTCTGCAATATCCTTGGAGTACTTGATTGCAGAAATTTCATTCAATTTTTTGTCTGGAAATCTTTAGATAATCTGATTAAGAGTTCCTATTTTTAAAGTTTGTATTAGGATAGATATCCATCCACTTAGGTTATTTGCTCAGTAATTATAAACTAATAATAATATTATTTACCTAAGCATTCTGTTAGCACGAGATATATATACTCTTTTCCTTCTATTTTCCTCATAAAATTAACTACATATGGCGATCCTTTGCATTAATTGAGAATTTGGATTTCTTGTTCTACGAATTCTAAGGCTTTTTAGTCAACATTTCCTTTTGCATCTTTAACAAGTATTCCTTTGATAGCAAATCTTTTGTTAGATAGCTTTTCCTTAGCAAGAACTACTAATCCCTATGCACCTTATCCTAAATACCTAAAGTCATTATATCCCTTTTGAGATAGTTCACTTTTCATTGTGTCATAGATATTGCTTGAGATAGCATCCAAAATGGGATCTTAAATTTCGTGAACTATTAATTTATACATAATTAATTAGAGTTAGGATAACTAATCCTATAAGTAAGAATTGGTTGGTAAATTAGATGAATAGAAAGTTAAAATTCTTAAAATGGTGATTTGATGATAAATATGAATGATAATTATGATAGAAAAGTATAAAATGAGAACTTACATAGTAATTCTTCCTTGTCAAGCATCTAAATGCCTTTATCTTGATACATCTGTCTGATTTATTACCTGTTTTAAATGTGCTTTACTAGCTTCTCCTAAATGGTCCCTAAATCCTACTATTTTGAACTTTATTAGCTCATTTTAACCTTTTTGTCTCTTACTTTTTTACCTAATTACTAAATTAATTAATCAATTTCCTGACTTATTTAATTTATGAATGAATGAATAATTTTTGGCAAAAAATACAGTTGTATGAGAATAGATGTTAGTATATTTAACAAGCTATATTTTTTTTAACATGGATAAATAAATAAGTACTTTTAGATGTGTAAATATTTGTTTTGATGATAAAGAAAATAAATACTTAAATAATGATCTCTAATATAATAAAGGATTTTTCATTTTAAATTTTGATAATTGATTTTTGTTGAATAATCCATCATTCGAATTTATTTAGTTTTTTTAATTACACTTATAGTATTTAAGAAGCTTGCTCCTCTTCAATCAATTTCTTATTTATTTTTTTGAAGGAAATTAAAGTTAATTTCTTTATGTTTAAATAAGTAATAATTAACTAGAAATATAAAATTATTTTTATGAGTGTTTATTTTATCTAAAAAATTACTTTTTGAAGTATTTAACAAATCTATTATCATGAATAAAATTTTTTGTTTTTATTCTTAAAAGGAGGTTGAAAAATATATTAAAAAGATGAAACATGCAATAAATGATAATAAAAAGTATCTATTTTATTTTAAAGAAAAAGAATAAAATCAATATTATTTTTTTAAAGGAAAAATATAAATGTAAATATTCTTCTCTCTTTTTAGTTATTATTGTCTAACTTAAATTAAAATATTTGATATTAAAACCGCTTTCTTCCATTTTATTTCCTAGTTTTGAGTATGGATCAGCGTTTGAAAATTATTATTGAACTTTATAATCCTTATCAAAAAATAATCCTCACTAAAAATGATAGTTTCTTACTGAAAGTAAATTGATAAAACAAGAATTAAGATATGTATCATTTATTCTATTATAAATATAATAAATAGTAACTTATCTAATTATGTAATTTATTTATCATAAAATTAGATTTTAATAAACTGAATTTTATAATTGCAAAATTGTTTGCTCAACTTCTACTTACTAAGCATCATCCTCTTTCTATTTATTAGGAAAAACATAAATTAAATGATCTATTATATTCCAATACTTTATCTTCCCTGCTATTTTCTTTTTTCTTATTAAAGCTAGAGGTGGATTCATCTTAATTACGAATATAGTTATATTCAACAATGATACTATTGGAGAGGATGCATTATCATGTAGTTAAATTTGAATCTTAAATATAAATACTAAAGTATATTCTTATTGATATAATAATCATCTAAAAAACTTAAGAAAAAACAGTTTATTGCATTTAAATTTGCTTTACTTGACATCAGAAAAGCTATTTTAAATATGATTCCAAGCTGATCTTCTTAGAATTTTTCATTAAATTTTGTTTAATTTATTAAGAACTACTTTACAATAAACTCAAACAATTAATTTTTTCTTTACTAAAAATATCTTTTTGATATAAAAATAACAGCTAATATTACTTCATAATATTTAATAAAGAGGTTTATTTTATTTGATAGATGTTTTATGGCTTCTTGTGTACTGTAAAGTAAAGCAAAGATTTATCAATTTAATCTACTTAAAAACTAGAAGTAAATATTTTCTAATTGTTTGATTTATGGAGGGAAATTAATCAAATTATTCAGTATTGATAGGAAATTAATTAGTGTTTTTTTAGACTGAATTTAAAAGCAAAGAGGTTTGTCTAAATCAAATGAAATTATAATTAATTTTATAATAATATTTGAAATTAATAGAAGAAGTAAAAAAAGAAAATGCTTTAAAAAAATAAACAAAAATTTTTAATATTAGAAAACGTAAGAAATTCAGCAAACAGAAACACAAATAATAAATATTTTTAAACAAAAGTTTCTTTAGTCCAGTTAAAGAGACAATTCTAATCTAGAGTTATAATTCAGGTAAATTAATTCAAATCTAAGGCTTTTAATTTATTTAAGATTGAATATAAATATCTTTATTAATTTATTAACAATAAAAGTAATAATCTATTTGGAACAAAATCATCTCAAGATTTAGGAAAAAGGTTAAAAGACCATGTTAATCTCAAAAATTTGATTCTAAACTTAGAGTAAATTAATATATTATGTTTGCTTTAGCAATTACAGCTTATGGTTAAATTCGATTGAGACTAAATAATTTTTGTTTGTTTGAAATCACACTAAATGGCTGATATTATTTAATTTGAATATTATTACAAAATCTACCTAAAAACTCATTAAAAAATATAATTTTTTAAAGTGAAAATTAGCTATCTGATAGAGGAGTGTTTAATTTTAGTGCTGGGTTGGAGAATTTTAGTAATCTAACTGATTTTACCCTTTATTTGGAGTAAAAATTTAATATTTTTTTAACTAATCCTTTGGCTTGAAATAATTCTATTAATTTTATTGAAATATCTCACATGAATTTTATAAAATTAAAAGATAAAACTATATTTGTGATGCTGGAGTCTCATTCTTAGGAAAATAATTGGGAAATTGTTTGAATTTATAGAGATTTGTCTTATCTTTAAGGTAGAAAAATTTAGTATTTTTTATTGCTTTGATTGAATTGATGACTCAATCTTAAAAAAGGCCAAATTTTTCTTGATACGAAAAGTCTTCAACATATTATTTTAAAAGCTATTATTGATTACTTAGAAACATAAATTGATTTAGTTTTATCAAAAAGCTAAAATAACATTTAAGATCAAGGATTGGCTAAATTCAGTGAAGGATTAAAAAACATGACTAATCTCTAAAGACTAGAACTTAACTTAAGGTTTGATTTAAATTTATTGATATTCAATAATATAATTAAAGACTAATCTGATCTATCTTTATCAATGAAATTAACTAAATTTATTATTTTTACTTTATCTAAAGCCAAAATAATATTTGCGACTAGGGAATATCTGTTTTGAGTTCAGCTATTGCAAGTTTCTAAAATCTCTAAAATTTAGAATTAAATCTATTGTAATAATGATTGCTTATAAAAAACTGACTTATTCTTTGACAAAAAAAGTATGAACCATATTAGCAATAGAGGTGTCATTTAACTTGGAAATCAAATAGGACATTGTACAAACTTAGAAAATCTAAATATCAACTTAAAGTATCTATTTTTTATTTCATTCCAGCGAAAATAAATACTAAATGGATCAAATAATTTTCTAAAAATGAATCCAATGAATGAATTAATCAGTTTAATCAATATAATTTAATTAATTTTAAAATAAAGTGGGAATAGCATAAGCGATATTGGATTATCTGGTCTTGCTTAAGGTTTATAAAAATGCATCAGTCTCAAGAATTTCATTTTAGAATCCAAGTAAAGAAAATATTACTTTTATTGTATTTATTTGCTTTTATCAAAATAGTTGTAACTATTTTGGAGATAGCGGAATGAAAGGCTTAGGTACTGGTTTAGGAATGTGCAATAATTTAACTTCTCTAGAACTTTCGATAGCGTAAAAAGAGATTTAAGTTCTTTAATATTCGTTTTTGATCAACAAACAATTAATGCTTGATGAATTTTTTATTAGATTAAATTGAAAATAAAAAAATTATTTGATAAAAACAGTCATAATAAATTCAACCAAAAAGGAATTTATGATTTCTGTTTAGGATTAGGAAAATCTTAAACCATTGAAATACTAAAGGTAGATTTTAGGTAAACAAATAAATTTAAATTTCTTATTATTATTTCACATTTTTATGAATGAAAATTTAGATAAAATTCATTTACAAATCAAGAAGAGATTATTGAATTATTTGATGGCTTGAAGAATTGTTATAATCTAAAAACCATACAATTTGATTTGAGGTAAAAATTAACAGTTTATATTTATTCTTAAGTTTTTGAGAGTTACAAAAAAGATAATAATTTATTATTTTTATAAAAAGAAAAAATTCAGTCAAAAGTTAATTAGCTTATCAAATGTGGGTAGGTTTGGGAAGTTGCAGCAATCTAGAAAATTTGATGATTGATTTCAGGTTGATGAACCATTTCAATTCAATTTTTTTAAATCAAAATTCATTTGAGAAAAGCAATAAATAATAAATAATAAAGCTTACAAATAATATTTGGAATTAAAACTAATTTATTATTTTTATAAAAAGATAAAATGATTTTGGCAAAAATGATAATGAGAATGATGTGGGATTTGGAGAAGGTTTGATCAATTTTAATAATCTTAAATCATTAGACTTAAATTTCAAGTAGGACATTTTGATTTCACTTTTATTTTTTATCAAAAAAGTTGTTCATTTTGGATTTTATTGATGATAAACATTTATTTAAGTCAATAAAAACGTTGATATTTTTTAACAAAAAATTCATAATTTGATCTTAAAAAAATAAAATGAGGTAGGTATCTATATGAGTTAAAAGATATTTTATTTTAGCAATTAATTAACATTTCTGGTTTTATAAATAAAGTAAATGCTATATTTCTGAAAAAGATGCTTAAAGCTTAGGAAAAATCTTGTAAAGCTGTAAGAAACTTGAAGAATTAGATATCAATTTAACGTAAAATTTCTAATGGTTTTGAAGTTTACTTTATTAGCTTAATAAAAATAGTGAGTGTGCTATTTATTCTGGGGCTGTATCTAGTTTGGGATTAGGTATTCAAGAATGCAAAAACTTGATTTCACTGACTCTTGAGCTTTCGTAATAAATAAACAAACAAATAATCAATAAGTTTCAAAAAACTAAATAGTGATTTTTTTTTTCAATCAGATCAGATTTGAAAAGAAAAGATTTAAGCTTTTATATTAATGAAAATAATTTATTTAAATAAAATAAATAGATCAAACGCAATTAAAAAAGAAGGATTGATAAGATTATCAGAGGGAATCTTGCATTGCACCAAATTAAAAAATTTACATTTTTATTTAAAGTAAAATTAAAAGTTCGATTTATTTATAAATTTTATCAATTTTGATAACCAAAATGAAAGTTAATAATAATTTTTTCAACCAGAAATTCATAAACTCTTACATTTATAATGAAAAAGTATCTTATCAAATTTATTAATTGTTTTAATCCTTAAAAGAAACAACTTAATAGATTAAGAAGCAGTTAATTTCTTAGCAATCTCACTAAAAGACTGTAAGAATATTACCCACTTTTAGGTAGATTTGAGGTAAAAATAATCTTCATTCTTAGATTTTTATTTAAAGTTTTTTTATTTAAATTTATGTTACTATTTTAGAAATCAGAATGTATGGCCCAAATTAGTAAAAAATTTTCAAGTTTTAGAGAAAATTAGAAAAATGAATAGATTAGTCTGGTTTGACATCAAGTTAGTATGAGTTGCTAATAATTTCTAAGTTGAAATATTATTTATTTATTTCATTATTTCTTAATTTATCTAAAAAATGTCAATCTATAATTAAAATTAAATATTAAAGTCAAACTTTTCATTTAAAAAAAATTATTTTATTCTTTTTTATGGGGTATTTCAAATGTATTCAGGATAAAGATTTATATTTTAATTATTGAGTCATTTATCTCTCTCTACTCAAATATTTTCAAATCTCCTAAAAGCTAGTTATAAACCAACTGCATTGTATTTTAAATATTAACTCTTAACAACCAATAAATAAATCAAATAGAAACAAAAGGTTTAACTTTTTCAAATTCTTATTTTTCTAATTTTTTACTATTTAGCTAGCTTATTCATAAAAATTGACTTGCTTTTTTTATGTAATCATTGTTACATCAATCCTACACTTATTCAATCAAGTTTAAATTTATCCTATCATCTAAATTACTTCATAAAAATACTAACTTTTATTTTTGTAGAAAATATTCAAAGAATAAAGAATATTTTAATTTATTTGACTAATTAATTTTTTTAGTTAAGAAAACGATTTTTCAAATCAATTTGGAATCTAAACAATTTCTCTTGCTTGATGATTTCTAATAATTTGATTATTATTTTGTAATTACCTTATGATCTAGTTAATTATAACTAATCTTATGCTTCCTAACATTAAAAACTACTTAATATATTAACTTATTTTGTTTTTTGAGAAATTTAATTACTTTAGATAGAAAAATGTTCCAAGAATGTCAAAATATTTTAATTTATTTGACAAATTTGAGTTGATAATAAATTATTTTTATCATCAAGAAATGCCCATCCATTTTAGATTCTAAACAATTTTCTTCTTGATAATTTTAAATAGTTCAATTATTATTTCGTAATTACTTTCTCTCTTAATTTATCATATGCTTTGTAATATTGGAAACTACTTATGAAAATATTCATTATTTTTGTTTTTGGGAGAATTTAATTCACTTACATACAGAGAAAAATTTTCAAAGAAAGTAAAATTATTTTAAATGAGTTAAAGAATAAAACCAATTTTATCTTACTTGACAATTTCTAATGGTTCAATTATTAATTCAGTTGAAGTTAGTTTTTATCCTAACTTATTTTATGTGTATACATCCTTTAATGTTAGATTATTTTGAGGGAAATAATTTAATAAAAAGAAAATAAAAATTTAGGAAAAAAAAAACATTTTACAAATTTAGGAAAAAATAAAAGCCCATTTTTGATCAGATATGAGAAAATTCATTGGTTTTTAATAAACAAACACGTTCTACTTAATTTAAATAGGCATGAATGAGAAGATATATTGAGTTGATTGATATTTTTTGAATTTCTAATTGTTAAGCTAAAATAAAGTTGTAGTATTGCTTAATTAATTTTAGATATAAAAAGAGGAGATGGATAAATTTAAATAGTTTGACTATTTTAGAAAGGTTTAAGATGAATTAAAATCAGAAAAATCCCTTATTGGAGGATTAATAGGGTTTTCAACAATATTTTTAGTTATTACTTTAGTCTTGTATGAGACATACTAAGTTTTCTTTGGGAATTATAAAACATATCCATTTATCAATAATTATAATCCAAATGAAAAAGTTAGGGTCAACTTGAATATTACCTTTGAGGAAATATTTTGCAAAGCATTAAGCATAGATTATTAAGATGTAAGTGGTGCTCACTTAGAGGACATGCATTTGACTGTTCATAAAATCAGATTAGATTAGTTTGGAAAATTTTTGGATTATGATTCTGTTTAAAATATTAAGAAAGATGAATAGAAATTTTATCCTGGTAACCCATTTTTCGAAGTAGTTAAAGCTAATAACTAGTTATAAAGCTAATTTTCTAATAGTGTATCATGCTACGGAGCTGAGCTTTATGAAGGATAGCTATGCTTTACTTGCACTGATGTATTAATTGCATTCGCTTAAAGAGGATGGCCATGTAATTCTTTTAACGAACACAAAATTCTTATTAAATTTAAAAAGGAAAATGAATAATTTTAAAACAAATAAAATATTTATTTCATTTATTTTAAAATGGAAAAAAAGCAATTTGAATTCATTTTAAATTGAATGAAAAAGCAAAATAATTTTAGGAAATGATGATATTTTTATATAAATAGAACCTATGAAAGAATAAATAAGTTAATGTAATGAGGGAACAAAAGAAAACTTTAAAACAGTTTAAATGGTTGATGGAGAAGTGAAATCGAGCAATTCTGTAAATGTATTTAGACCTCCACCTGATTAAAATAACTTGATAGAAATTTTATAGAGAACGAATATTGTACAATAAATTGTCAATTAAATTGATAAAAGAATATTTGATGTAATGGATGAAAATGATACAGAATTCTTGAATAAAATGTTAATGGAATTGAATGAGATTCAGTTTAATCCAGAAGAAAATTCATAAATGTAATAAAATTATGAAGTAACTTCTAGAGTATAATCAATTTAGATTTTGATTTCTAAATATTACCAAGAGTTGCAGTCTATTAAGCCTAAAGAAATTAGTTTGGAAACATCTGCCGATTATTTGACATTAAATGAGATACCTTCTGCCAAAAAGATTTTATTCTAAATGCAAATCAGCAGACCAGTTTGTAGCGAATCTATTGTTTATAAAGTTAGATTGAATTCAACACTTAATTAAATTTAGTAGAGTGTTCAATCATCAGAATTCTTAAAAAGTGAAGGTCTATAAACTATGAATGAAAGAGAGTGTATTCATATATTCCCCATTTTCATAGAGAAGAGTCCTTTTAATGACCTGAGTGTTCTTATTTCTATTCCTGATTTCGACATTTAACAACAATACATTTTTGAATAAAAAAATTGGAGAATCAACTTAGAGCTGATTAAAGACTCTACTACTCAAAAATTTATTGGTCAAGATAGTAAAAAAACTGTAAATATTCAATATATTCCTTAGGAATAAAACAATTAGTAAAGGGAATAAAACAATTAGCTAAGGGAATAAAACAATTAGCAAAGGGAATAAAACAATTATCAAAGGTAATAAGACAATTAGCAAAGGGAATAAAATCAAGCAGGAACTTAAAGCTATAGTCAAGAAGTTAACCCAACTGAAAATGAATAAAAGCAGCATTAAGACTAAGATAGATAGGCAGAATAGGATTCAATTTAAAGCAATCAACAAGAATCAAATGAGCAATCTGCAGGAAAAAAGAGAGCTTTATTTTAACAAAATTATGGACACGAAACTATCAGTGGAGAGAGAGTAAGCTTTTTATTTGTTTTAAAAGTAAATTTATTTAAAAAATTAGGTTTTTGACTCATAAGTTTTGTTGGAAATGTAATAACAATTGAATGGAAGAGAAAAGTGCTAAATATATGGCCATTTCTATGTTAAGAAAGTTCCAGGTAACTTCCATGTATCATTCCACAATGAAGGTTTACTATTGTTGAACTCAAACTTACTATTTAATCTAAGACATACAATTAATATTTTAGAATTCACTACAGTAAAATATTAATATAAATATATTACTCTAATGATTTATTTTTTGATTGTTTTGAATAAGATAAGAATTATTAATCTTATATTTTATTAATTAGGAGGATGGATCTTTGACTTTAGGTAAATACACTAAATCTTCCAATCCCCTTGATAAGACTCGTCACAATCCTGGACATGGAATGGATACAGATTACTATTTGAAAGTAGTGAATACTGTATTTTAAAACATGTTGAGTGATCATAATAACATCTATTCTTTTACTTCATTAGAAACTAGTGGAGTAAGAGACTTTAGACTTCCTTCTGTTAATTTCAGATATGAGTTTGATCCAATTACAGTTCTTCACTTCAGAAAAAGTAGAAGCTTGTCTCAATTTATAGTTACAATTTGTGCTATTGTAGGAGGTTCTATAGCCTTATCAAAATATATCTATACTCTCTTAGTTAAATGAATACAACAATATCAATTAGTTAGTATATTAATTTTTCTAGTAATATCTAAGCATTTTATCAATACAGTTTATCTATTTTCCATTAAAAATCCTCTTAAAATGTATAATATTTACTTTAATGACTTTCAAAATAAATCTTTAAAGATATTATATTATCTATTTACATCTATTGTAACCTTCTAAGTATTTTCTTTACTTTTCTTTTATTATGTGATTAAAAATTAACAATTCTTCAAAAATATATTCAATTTTATAAATGCTAAAGGATATGATGAAGCTTACAAAAAGTATATTGTCGTTGATAACAAAAGTAGGACAGTTTGAGTAAAACTCTTTAACCCAGCTAAAAAACCTTTGAGTTATCATCAAATTTTTATTTTAAAGGTTAATTGGCTTTTGTTCTAAAATAAAATCAATCCAAGATGTTTTTTAAAAAATTTTTCAGAATGAGAATTCAAAAAACCTTATTAAACGAGATGGATTCTTAAAATATATATAATTGTGACTAATTTTTGAAGAGTTTTGAAGAATAATGAATGACAAGATGAATTGAGTTTGTAAATATGCATATTATGAGTATATTTACAAGTAATTAAATATTAGATATTATACTTAATCTTATAATTCCTGATAACTTAAGTATTTCTTTTTTCCTTTGTTTTTGTTTAGGTTGTCTCTATTAGGTCAATCTTATTGATCAAATTTTCCGAAACATAAAGGCTCACTATCCGACCTATAATATTAATCTAAAATCCTTGTGGCGCAATGGTAGCGCAGTGGCCTCCTAAGCCAAAGGTTGTGAGTTCGAATCTCACCAAGGATGTTTTTTTTTTTCTTTAATTTTGAAAAAGAAAATTTGTTAATTAGCAATTAACATCAAGAAAAGTTTTTGTTTTTTAACTTTTGCTTATTATATAAAGACTAGCTTCTGAGGATATAATATTGTACTTAAATCCTTGTGGCGCAACGGTAGCGCAGTGGCCTCCTAAGCCAAAGGTTGTGAGTTCGAATCTCACCAAGGATGTTTTTTACATAACTGAATCCATTTATCTATATGAATTTATTAACTTAACATGAGAGTCTCTTTAGCCTTTCAAGCATATTTTTTGATTGATTTAGTAATAATTAATGATAATCCATTTCATTTAATATGAAATTTAAAGTATCTAAAAATATTTGTTTGTAGCAGAAAGCAGATTTTCTAACTCCTACTTTTGATTAAGAATGAAAGGAAACCAAAAAATTATTAATATTTTTGAATATAAATATTGATTAACAATTTATTTAATACAATGAAAGGGATTAGATAAACAGTCAAGTTTTCTTAAAAATTAGCAAAATTAAAAGAAAATTAGGAAACCTTTGATTACAACTTGATAGATTTCTAGCATAGGGATTTTAACAATTTAGAATAGAAATGTATGCCAGTTTAGGGCTTTACACAAACTTTGAAAAGTGAAATTTTGAATTTGAAGTATCATGCTGAGTTATCAGGAAGAGTTAATTTAGCAGCTAATTAAATAGGAATTCCAAAGAGATTTATAGTTTTGACAAAGCCAGAATATTTATAAAAGAGAGTATGGGTTAATGATAATTTAGATGAAAAGCATCTTCATGCCTTAGTTAATCCAAGAATATTAGACAAAGATAAAGTATTTATTTATTTAGTTTTGTTTTTTTTTTTGCTTTTTAATTTAATGAGTAGTCATTATTTTTTAAAATGAAAATTTCTAAAGTTTATGGAATATGATTGGGAATAAACAGCATGTTTCCCTACAGTAAGATTCAGAAGGTTGAGATATCATCATATATTGGTTTAGTATTTGAATGAGCAAATGGAATAGGTAGAAGTAGAAATGAATGGTTGGGAATCTAGACTATTCTAGTAAAGTTTAGATCACCTTAATGGTCTTATTCCCTTTGATGAAGTAAAAAATATGTTAGATTTTGAACTTTTGCCTGAATATAATGATGAAAAACTTATTTTAGATGAATTTAATGTAAAATTATTTTTTTGTTAAATTTGTATTAATTAATTTTGTAATAAATTATAATATTTTAGGACTTTAAGCTATATAGATTATTTGGTAAAGAAAAATAAATATCTCTCACTGCTGGATAAAAAAGAGGAGGTAATTATGGCCCTTCCTCTATTCCAGAAACCATCAACGAGCAAAAATAAGATCAACCTAAAATATTTTAAAATAAAACAAAAAAGAAAAAGCCACAACCAGCAAAATGAAATATAATAAATTAAGTATTTAATCTACATATATATTAACTTTAAAATGTTTCTTTTAATTCAAACCAAATATTCATTTATAGAAAAAAAGGTATTTTATTATGAAAATTAAACATTCACTTTAATAAGTGATAAAAAATTCAATTTAACTTCAATAAAATAATCATTTGTAAGGCTAAAAATATTCCTTTCTAAAGCTGTTCAATATTCATTTTTCAAGATTTTAGATTTAGAATATTGATTTTGAAAGATCTTAAAAGTAATCAAATATTCATTTTTAAGTCAATAAAATATTCATTTATTATCTCAATATTAAAAATTCATTTTTAAGTCAATAAAATATTCATTTATTATCTCAATATTAAAAATTCATTTTAAAAGAAGAAATATTATTTTTTTATGGGAATAAAATATTCATTCTTCGAGATTTGGAATAAAATTTTGAAAGCTGGAAAATATTCATTTTAAAAGCAATCAAATATACATTTAAGTCAAAAAATATTCATTATAAAAAAAGTAATAAAATTCACTTTTAAAGAAAAAAATGGATTTTTAAAGCAAAAAATATAAATTTTTCAAGATTTAGAATATACATTTTGAAAGCAATCAAACAAAAACTTTTAAGTCAATAAAATATTAATTTTAAAAGCAATGAAATATTAATTTTTAAATTAATGAAGCATTAATTTTTAAATTAATGAAATATTAATTAATTGAAACAACAAAAAATTCATTTTTAGACAATCAAAAATTCTTTTTGAAAGCAAGAATACTAATTTTTAAGATATAAAATAAAATATATACTTAGGTTTTGTTTAAATATTTTGAAGATTTTTTAATGATATATATGATCATGATTCTAAAACTACTGATTGTTATTTTCTTTCGTTTTTTTGATTTCTGTAAACGAAAGAATTAATAGAAATTACTATGAAGGAGAGCATAGCAAATGTAACTGCGAATAAATAATTAGGGATGTATTTTTCTTCTTTAAAAGGATCGTAGGGTGACATAAGATCTCTTAAATCTGAACCAATAATACCTATGAAGGCAGGTGATAAGAAAGCTGCGTAATAGTAATTAGTTTTGGATTTGAAGGATGCCCAAAAGATGCTATTTTATTATTTATTTGTTTCAGTATATAAAGAATCAAGAAAAGTTTAACTTTATATTGCACAATTATTTTAAACATTTTGTTAGATTAAATCTTATTCATCTTCTAATTCTTCGAATCCATCTTCTGTTTCGAAAAATATTTTTAATGGTTCAAATTCACTCAAATCTCCTTCACATTTTTTAGAGAATTTGACTAAAAATGGAATGAAAGCTGGTGTAATAATGAAATAGTAAAGGGTGTTAATACAACCATTAAATATAGGAATTGTAAGGCTGGATTCGTCTATTACACCTAGTTAGAAGACATCAGCGTGGATTTCTTCTAAGTATTCCATATGACCACTTAAGTAGTAAAACAAAAGTGATAAAGAGAAGAGAATGCTGGAAGAAGACATCCATGAAACTACTCTCATATTAGATAATATTGAGATTAAATTATAGATTACTATGAAATAAAGAGGTACTTAAATGAGAGAACTTTATTCTAAAATGCAAGAAACTCCTACAGTAAAACTAGAGACAAAGTATATCATTTTCAAGAAAATTGATGTTTATGGGAGCCATTACTTGTAGAAGAAAATAATTTTAAGGATTTCAACTATTATTGTATGATAAAGAGCTATTACAGGAAGTACAGTTTGATAGCGTGAGATTTTAGTTAGTTTCCATTAACAAAAGTAAAAGAGAACAACTGAGAGAACTTAAGCAAAATGGAAATAAATGAAAAAAGCTTTAGTGATTTTTTAAGACTCTGAGTAGATTTATTTCCATATTTAGAAGAAGACAAATCCATAAAATATCAAAAATACTAATAATGGAATGTAATTCCTAAACAAAGGAATATCAATTATTTCGGAATAGAAATATGGAGGAGTATTATCTTCAGAATTTGCATTAGTATTGTAGTATCTACACAAGTAAAGTAAAACAGGAATGCTGATTATTTGAATGAGTAATTTTATTGATTATTCTTTATTATCTATTTCTTTTTGATAAAACTTGATGGAGAGCAAAGCAATCAAAAGCAAACAAACAGCCAAAATATACTATGAATAAATCTCTACTATTTCATTGTAAATGTCATTAGATGTACGTGTCATAAGGTAAAGAACAACAGAAGAAACGAAAATGATTAAATCAAATATGTTCTCTACACTCAAATATTCCTTTATTCTTTCCAAAGAAAAGCACTTTGTTCTTTTTATAATTACTAAGGTAGAGACTGTAACCAAAAACAGTAATACCAAAGAAATAATACTAAATGAAAAAACAAAGGAGCTCAATTGCAAGGAAAAAAATAAAATAATACTAAGGATGGCCATAATAAGAATAGATACTTTTATCTTAAAAAGTAAGCTTGGCATTAGCTATTTGATTTTTTCTTCTTTTTTGTCAGACAAAAGATTTAAGGAAGTTATTAATGCAAGCATAAAAACTGATATGCAAACGTGAATAAAAAATCCTGACCACATATCCTCAATTTGAACTTATTAGAAATCAGTCTAAATAGTCTTTGCAATTAACTTTGAATATGAATGACAGTTCTCAATGAAGCTTTTCAATTTTTCTAAATTCACAGTTGTATTTTCATTGCTATTTTCAAATAAATTTTTATAGCTGTCTTTGATTTCGCTTGCTAATTTAATTATACTTCCTAATTATTTAATTTAGCCATTGAATCCGCTCAATATGTTTTCAAAATTATCTTAGACTTATCTAAAATTTGTATAGAAGTTATTGGCAATAACAAAGTCATCAACTGCAGGAACATCTAAGAAAAAGTCTTACTAGATCATTCCTATGTTATTATATGGGATTGGAATACCTAAAAGCATGCAGTAAGTAGGAGTCATATTGATCTAAAATGTCTCACTTCCTATCAAAAATTTTCTATCCATCACTTATCCTATATCCTTTTTTGACTTCAAGAGGAATTAGTGCTTGGAACGGCCATAAATAAATGTATTAGTTTCTTAATGTGTATATCCTCCATGATGACTATAAACATCATAGTTAATGCCATGGTCAGAAACTGCTATGATTGTCTAGTCAGTATTTACTTCTGATTTACTCATATTGTCTATTACATTTTTTACTAGCTAATTAACTGATTTTATAGTTTCAATAAATTTATCATCTAATTTTTTAGCCAAATGACTTGCCGCATCAACTCCATCAAAATGAATGAGCATAGCTGACCAATCATCATATTCTAGCTATTCTTTCTCTATATATTTATATTAATTTATGTCATTCTTATGTCTTAAGTAAAACTAAACTTCTCCTACAAAATTCCCTCTATCGAATGTGGTTGGGAAGAGATTATGAATAAAATGGCTTCCATAACACACTACTTTCTCTCTTTTTTAGCCCTTAAATGGGTTATTCTATTTAGCCTATTTAAAAATATTATCTGCCATCAGCTCTTTGCTACCTAAATTTGCTGTTAATTAGTCATAAGTTGGAAGATTTCCTTACAATATTGCCTTAGTTCTTGTAGTAGTATAAGTAGGAGGATGTGCGTAACCTTTCATGAGGATAGTATTGCTTTGACTTTCGCTAAGACTATCTAAAAATTCTAAGAATGGCACATTTCTTGATGGAACGAAGAGCTATGGATCGTCAACACCCTATTTACTTAATTTTGCTTTTTCCTATTATTCTTCTTCATTTACCACATAAAAATATGGTAAGCTATCAACTATCATGAAAATAACTTGAGTTGATTAAGTAGGAAACCACTATTATTCATATATAGATTGCTATGCTTTATCTTTGAATGTCATTTCTTTAACATATGGATTGGCTTTGATCGAATGCTTGGCAGAAGTTGTTGGTGACGAAGTGAATCCATAAAGGTAAACTGATGAACCTACTATGAAAAGCAATGCAGAAAAGAAGATCAAAAAGTAAAGACTGTTACTTAATTTCATTATTTTAATTTGTTTATTATCTAGATTTTTTGATTATTTTATATAATTAATTTTGCTATGCTAATATATATTTAAATGGAAACTCTCGAATTCTCCACAACTTAATAGTTAAAATTTTATCCTAATTATATAAATTCTAATAGGATTTTCAATAATTATTAAAAGAGTCAAGCTCCTTTCAAAATTTAATCTTTAAATTATAAATTCATGTGATAAAAAAATATACTTGGCTGAAATGTTAATATCAAATCAAACTTTTTGATTAATTTTTCCCAATTAACAAAGTAACATTCATTAGGTTCCTATCCTAACGATCAATAGGAGAACATAAGGAACGAGCAAATTTACATTAAGACAAATATAATTTTTTTCATTTTAAAAAAGTAAGCTTTCACAATTTGTAGTAGAATAATTCTAAAGATTATTTGTTTATATTTTTAAAATACAAAGCTATTAAAAGCACATTCCTTTTTTTTCAATGCATTTTTGATCCATTTAGTTTTTTTCCTTCAAGAGGAAAACAAGAGCAAATTTATAAATTTAAAGAGAAAAAACACAATTAATGTAAATAAATGAATCACTGTTTTTGAAAGGGGATTTAGTCTTTTAAAAATGACTAAATAAGATACTTAATGCTCATGCTAATTGATAGATCATTTTTTTCTTTTAAATATTACATCCTATCTAGTTTAATAGAACAAAGAAATAGATAGATATGCTTTCTTCTTCACTCTAAACGAATCAAATTTAATATGTAAAAAAGGAATGAATTTATGTGCTGTCTTCAAAAGGTTTATCAATTTTTTAATTAATTTGTTATCATATTTTTTTTATTTTTCTACATCCATCTAAATAAACAGTAAAAAACTCTAAATGACGAAATTCATAGATATTTCTGCATGTTTTTTTCTTCAATTTTTTTTCACTCCATATACTAATTTTTCATTTCATAAGGATCAAATAAATTAGAACTATTAAAGTGACTAAAATTTCTTCTGATCAAATCAAACAAACATATGCTTATCATCTTGTATAATTTTGTAACAAATAAATTTTTTGAAATTAATTCAGAAGATAAAAGAATTTCATTTCAAATTTTTGCTTTCTTGATTTGAATTGACTTCAGTATTTAAAAGAAAGGACTAAAAACTAAATCAATTAAATTCCATTTACAAATATTTATTTTAGCTTAAAAGAAGTTAGAAAAATATTTTATTTTTATCATTTAAAAAAAACAAATTGATAATTTTAATTTAGAAAACATTAATGTAGAATTTTCATAGATTAATTTAAGAAAATTAAAAAAAATGAATGGTTGGTTTTACATAGTACTCCAAAAATATTTGGCCTATATAATACTATTCACAGAATTTGTTAAAAATTGATTGTAAATAATTTCTTTTACACAATTTTATTTCAAAATGTATATTCACACACCTAATAATTTGAAACAAATATCAAAATATTCTTCAAAATATCTTAATTTAAGGTATCATTATTATTGTATTGTAATTCATCTTATTTTAGCTTTCCATTTTGCAATTTCTTTTTTTTTGATTTATCTCTGATAAATATAGGATAATATTTAGTTAAAAATTTAATTTTGATCTAATTTTTTTTATTAATTATCAGTAGATTCTCTGTCTGTAATTACATCCAATAGAGCAAGTATATAGTAACTTTTATTAAAATCATCTATTTCTTTTCATAATTAATTATTGGTATCTTTGCTTTTTTAATTTAGAAATAATTTAATCTTTTTCCTTTTCTCTTATTTTTATAGATAAAGGTAAAGATTTTATGACTAAATTCTATCTTTATTTTAAGAATTTTTATTCCAAAAAAATAAATTCATTTTATTTTCTTTGTTCTTTTACTAAAAATCATGTATATTTTAAAACCTTTACCATATTTTAATTTATCAAGTTATTGATTTTTTTCAAATGTCTCTTTATTATTTAATGATCTCATATTCATAAACAGCTGTTTATCATTTCTTTGATTACTAATATAATTATTTATTGTATTTTGATAAAATCTGTGAAGTAGAAATTTAAATACCCTAATTATCATCATTTTTTTTAGCAATCAATATTTCTGAAAGCTTAGATAATTTTTTAAGCTAATTTTTAGCTTTATCGACCTCTATATAATCTGAAGAGAAAGAAAGATCAATATTTTACATTAAAAAAACTACTAAAAAGAGAGATTGAAAAATTTTTTTTGACCACTTCATGAATTTGTAAGTAACAAAAATTCAAAAAAGGTTCACCAAAAAAAAGCAGAAAAATCTGATTAAAAAAGAAAATATTTTAAATCATAACTTTAATTCAATATAAACTCATATTAAGAGTAAAAATTTCATTTCTACCCTTTTTTACTAAACCTTTTTGCTAGTTAAACATATATTTTCTAAATTTTATCTCACATTCACATAATTTGGGAACTGCGAAGCTCTAATAAGGTTGGGATTTTATGGTGTATAGTTAATAACTCATTTAAACCAATTTAGTTTTTTTATTAAGCTTAAAAAGTTGGTAACATTGGAAAATGCTAAGATGTTTGGATATTAATTTCAAATTTAAATAAATAAATTATAAAAAATTCTTTAAAATAAAAAATGATTTCAGTTTATTTCTTGTGTTTTTTGGTTAAGATTTAATTATATTCTTACTTTTTTAACATAGAAAGAACATAATACATAAATCATGATTCTTTTATTTTTAGAATAACTGCAAGGACTCAATTAGTTTGATTTATTCAAATAATGATATCTATACAAACTAATCTTTTAATTTTACTAAGTTAATTAGTAAATTTGTTTTTAAATAATTTACTATCTTCATTTAAAAGCCTTTTAAATTTAAATTGAAAATTAGTTGAGAAATTTATGATAGTTTATTTTAAATTTTTAAAGTTTAATTACACAATAAACATTTCCAGAGTAGAAATATTAGGAGAATTTTTTAGTAAAGAGCCAAAATTTAACAAGATTTAATCTTCAAACCTATTTGAACTTTAAAAAAAAATTTATTTTGAAAAGTTGAAGTAAATAAATTAGATATTTTATTCAAATTCTTCTGATGTATTTCTTTTTTTAACAAACACAAATCCAAGTATAATATACCCAAGATTAAGATACAAAATTTAGAGTTTTTTACACAATACTAAAGATGAGGCTAAGCATAATATTCCATCATTACCAATTTTATTAAACCTTTGAAAAATGATATAAAAAATATTTCTAATTTAGATATAAAAATATTTCTGATTTAGATATTTAAAAATAAAAACTCAATAAATATATCTAATACAATTAAATTTAAAATCTTAGAATATTAAAAATGTTAAATTGAATTTTAAAATTGTAAAATCAAACTAATATTACATAAGATTTAGACTCAAATCATTTAAATAGGTTAATTTTTCTAGAGATTTTGCTACAATTCTAATAGAATTATCACATATTTTATTGTCCCTGTAAAAAATTAATTAATATATTTAATAATTATTCATTAATTTTTGCATATGTAGAAAAAAACTATTTATATCTATTACTTAACTTTAATTTCTTATTTTAAAATCCTAATTATTTTTTCTTCTGAGGTTTTATATTTTTTAATTTTTTTTAATGATAGATAGAATTTTTTTTAAGTTAAATTTTTAAATTACTTCTAGATGTAAATCCTAAGATTCATGTAAAGAAAATAAATAAAATAAAAAACGAAAAGAACCAATAATTATTACCAAAGTTTAAGATTTAAATTTTAAAGATATGTTAAATTTTCAATCGCAGAAGCTAAATTTGATATTCCCAATTATCTAATCTTGTTCGATCTAAAAAGATAAGGCAAAAAATTTAGTAATTAAAAGATTTATTAAAAGTAAGATATGTAAATTCAAAAAAGATAATATATATTAATAAATAAAACAATAAATTACTAAAGATCAAGTTCTAAAGCTTATAAGCTCGCACATTTTCCTAACCCATTACTTAATATAGATGTTCCTTCATCTTACATGTTCATAAATCTTTAAAAATTGTTTAATATCATAAATTAAATTAAAAACGGTAAAATAATTTATTTTTTATAATTTTTATTAATTTTTAATTGATTGTTTAAAATGAATGTGTTTACTTAAAACATAGAGTTAATTCTTAAAGTTTAATCCACTTTTCTAAAGTTAAGCTTACAATTTATAAAATTTAAGATTGAACTTAGATATCTTTAGTCCTAATTATTTAAAAATATATTTTATTGTAAATAAAAATTTAGGGTTTTAAATTAAATAGTTTAAAATTTATAATAATTTAAGAAGATGCTTGAATAGTTTACCTTATATTTAATATGCATTTTGATAAATTAAGACAATTTTATAAAGCAGACCCTAAAAGCTTTATGTCATTAGAATTTTTAAAACTTTTAATTTAAAAATTTTCAATAAATAGTAATTAAAGGAAATTTATTTACTTTAAATCTATTTCTATTTCTTTATGATATTATAACTAAGAATTAATAAACTTTTAGTATGTTTAAATTAAATTTAATACATTTTTTTCAAATTAAA
>JH720295.1:2344914-2361256 GCA_000231825.2 Tetrahymena elliotti 4EA
TATTTTTAAATAATTGGTAAAAGTTAATTTTTTATTTAATAAACCCTAAATCCTCTAAAAATATATAAAATTTTGTCAAAAAAAATACATTTTGGTAAGAATTTTAACTTAAAAATTTTTATATTTTTAATAATTCTTTCAGACTTATGAATTAAAAAAAAATCCTTTCATATAAATAAAAATATGCATACAAATAAGTATTTTAGTTTTAATTCCCCATTAGTAATTATTTTACAAAAAAAAGTATAAGTAAACAGTTTTGAAGTCTTAATTAAATTTAATAAAATACAAGATAAATTTAGATAATACATAATAAGGATTTAATTTAAGACTCAAGATTTAATAGTCTTACAAATTAATCTTTTCATTTTACATAATTAGCTGTGAAATTGAAATTTTATGTCTTCGTAAGATTTAAAGCACCTAATATTAAAATGATTTCAAAAAAAAATGAATATTTATTAGTTATTTTCAGGATTAAAAAAGCTTTTATAAAGAAAAACTAAATGTTAATAATACTTAAATACGAAAGGCCAACTCTGAGAGTTAAAATTGTAGGAGAACTCTTCAAAATAGATGCAAAACGTAATAAACCTTAACCATCATATCTATTGGGACTCTTTTTATTTTAAATTATTTTAAGAAGAATAAATTTAATCTAAAAAAAGAACGTATGATAATAATATTTTCATAAATATTTTTACGAAAGATTAAGATTCAAAACTTTGAGTTTTTTACATAATAGAAGAGCTGAGCCTAAAAATATTAATCCATCATTGCAAATTTAATTTGACCTAACAAAATTAAAAAGTAAATTTAATTAATTGTCATTTAATTATTTTAAAATTCTTTTAATATAATTCAAATTTCTAAGTTTAAATTAAACTAATATTTAATAAGTATTTAAAAATATTAGTCTTAATTTGAATTGAATAATAATTAATCATTAAAATTAAAAACAAAAGAAACATTTACCAGAGAGGCTGAAGCAAAAAATAGGGAATGACTAACCTTCAAATATAGATGTGGTAAAAAGTGTTGGAACTCTACAACTCCTGAATTTTTAAATCCTTACATTCAATCTATGAATAATAGAATCAATTTAGTAATCAATTCACAAGGAAATTGTATAAATTATAGAATAATCTATCTTTTTATTAATGTATAACTTCATCAAATAAATATGTATACACTTATTTGATCTTTTAATATTCTAAAAAAAATTCCAAAAATTCATTTGATGGAGTGTATGTGCCAATCTCTCTTCTTTATTCAGCCATTCTATTGAAAAAAGAAACTTATACTTAAACTTCTTAAAAGAAAATAATTACCCAGTGAATTTACTGCCTAAGCCATCTCTTACAAGATGGGGGATGAGGTATAAAAACTATTTAGATTCAATTATGATGTTCCTTGGAGAAACAATTAATTAATCTTTTTTCTGATCAAAATGTCTATATTAACATAGTCACATCTCTTTTATTTATCAAAAATAATTCTCCCAATTAGAAAAGAATATTGAATTATTTCAAACAAATGATAGAATAATATTTACTTCATATTAAAAAAGATCATGGAAATAAAACAACATTTTATAGATATTAAAAATGATAATCACTATGAAGAATTAGGCATAAATTTATAGAAATCCCTTAATATGTTAGATTTTATTGGAAAATGGTCTTTTTAAAAGGAAATAGCAAATGAAATTAGTGAAATCTAAAATTTTGTTTTTTATAATTTTTTACAACCAATATTTTTTAATATATAATAAATAATTCAAATTTTGAATTCTAAAAAATTTTACTAAAGTAAAAGAATCAATTTAGAAAAATTCTTCAAAATAGGTCAAAAATTTTTTTCTGATTTTTTCGAACTTGCACTATTGGTATTATTTTACCATATTTATCATCTAAAAGCTTTTTTTGAGACATTAATTTAAAAAATTTTGAAGCTTATTTAAAATTATTTTTCTATTTCGTTGTTTTATTGTGGTAAAGCTTTATAAATATTTGTTTTTATTAGATTGATTTATCAATTTTTAAGCAAACAATTTTAAAAGAATTTTGAAACTAAGTCATATATAAAATGAATAAAATTTTTATTATTAATCAATATTAATTTCAATTTATGTTTAGATTAACTAATCTTTTTATCTTCCATGCTAATCTTTCGTTCTTTGTTATTTCTATGTCTCCTCTTATTTTTTAAATAAAAAAATAAGTTAAAATAAATTAAAAAGTATTAAAATTAAATTTAGACTAATTAATTACTTTACATAAAGATTTAATATCTTTAAATTTCTACAATCTATTATTTCTCTCGATTTTAGAAATTTTTCATAGTTTCTGTTATTAATTTATTATTTATTATGATATTTGTTTAAAAATTTATTTTTACATAAAACATAATGTTAAAGTTTTTAGTGAATTGATATTAGAAATATGTTGAGCCATACTACAGTATTCATCTCCAATTTAATTGATGCTTCTTTTTAGAAATTCATATTTAAATAAAATTAATCAAAATTTAAAAATTTTTAGTTATTTTAATGTTACATCATGGAAATTTCTAAATTTGTAAGTTGAGTGCATTTACTTAACCCTAATCCAATATTTGATGCTCCTCCATTCCAAATTTAATTCTCACTTTTATTTTAGAAAATAATTTTAAATAAAAACTATCATTAACTTTTTCTAAAATTAATAAATAAAAGTTACACCTGCTGAATATTAAATTTGTAAGTTGAGTGCATTTACTTATGCCTATCCTATACTTGATGATCCTTTATTCCCAATTTAATTATCACTTTTATTTAGTAAATAATGTTAAATAAAATCTAAAAATAATAAATATAAGTTGGTTCATGTAAAATACTAAACTTGTAAGCTTAGTACATTTACTTAAGCCTTATCCTATATCTGATGTTCCTTCATTCCCAATTTTATTGTCACTTTTATTTTATAAAATAATATCATTAAATTTTTTTAAAATTAATAAATAAAGGTTAATTCATGCACAATTTTAAATTTGTAAGTTGAGTGCATTTACTTTAGCCTAATCCTATATTTGAAGCTCCTTTATTCCCAATTTAATTGCCACTTTTTTTATAGAAAATAATGTTAAATCAAAACTATCATTAAATTTTTCTAAAAATAATAAATAAAAGTTACTTAATATGTTGGGTGCATTGACTTAAGCCTAATCTTATATCTGATGCTTCTTCATTCCCAATTTATCTAACAATTTTATTTTAGAAAATTATATGAAATAAAATTAAAATAAGTATTTGAGGTCATAAAAAATAACAAATTAAAGTTACTTAATATCAAAGTAAGCAAAATGTAAAGAGTAAATATCTCAAAAAAAAGAAGTAATAAAATTACTTATTAATATTTGTGAAATAAGCAAATAAATAAATTAATTAATAAAGAACAAACAAATACTGAAAAGTATTTTCATATTTAAAAAGATTAAGATTTTCAATGATTTCTTCTTAAATATCAATACAAAAATTGTTTATTAAATTTTTTTACTTTAACTTTAAGGTAATGCTGGTATGAGCTTTCAAATTTGATTTGATAAACTTTTTATTTAAAAAAAGTTTGTTTAACAATAAATTAGATAAAAAATAAGCAATACATCATTCAGATTCTATAATTTTTTGCTCTCTTACTCTGTTTTTAAAAATCTTTTCCTTTCTTTTTTTCTTATTTCTCTTTACTGTTATTTATTTAATTAATAAACTAATTAGAAATTAATATCTTTAATTTTTATCGAATATTCTGGGGGTAATCCTATTTTTAGAAACATTAATGAATTAATTTAATTTATCTAAAATAAGATTATCCATCTTCTTTCAATTCTAATTAATTATTTATTAGTGCAATTACAAAAAAGTATTTAGTTCAATACTTAGATTTTAGGTTAAATTTGATAATTGGTTTCTAATTATCTTTCAATTTATTTAATTATTAAAGAATTCAAATAAAGTTTGTTTTTTGAAATACTTTATTGAAAAATGAAATCCAAAAAGTTTTAATTGGTAAATTAAAGAATAGCAAAGAAGAATAAAGTCATTTTTAAATAATGAACAAATATAAAAAATAAATATTGATTAAAAATTATTTAAATTTAATAAAAAAAATAAAGAAAAAAAAATGATCTAAAATACAAAGCTCTTTATTGGGATAGAAGATGTAAATTAAAAAAATATCAACAAATATCATATAATTCTTTTCTGCTAAAAATTAGTTAGAAAACTATTCTCGATCTTGCTAGTCAGATATTGTAATTATTTTAAGGTAATTTATTTATTATTATTTTTATTTGTTTTTAGATTTAACCATCAATTTTAAATCAAATAATAAGTTGGAGTTAAATGGATGATCAAGGTTTATCAAGATTTATTTAAGCTTTTAAATAATTCACTCCTACTATCTAAACTTTAAAGATAGATCTTTCGTAATTTTTTTTCCTTTTCAGATTAATTTAATTTTTCAACAAAAAAAAAAAACTTTTTATTGAATCCATTTTTGTTTTTCTTTTTATTTTTGTTAAGATTCTCTTTAAGCTTTATTCTTTTTTTTCTTCTTAAATTTATATATATAATTATGTAAGGAATAATTAAATTACTGATCAAGGTGTAATAACTTTTAGTAATGCATTAAAAATATACACAAATCTATAAAATCTATCTCTTGAGTTAGCGTAAAATAAATTAGTTTTTTTATAAAAACTTATTAAATATATTTTTTGATAAATCTTACATATGATGATACTTTAATTTAAAAAGGGGGAATTAAATTGGTCAACTTGGTGCTTAGACTTTAGGTTCTGAATTGGCAAAATTAAATAATTTATAATTTTTGATGCTTGATCTCAGGTAGTAATAATAATGAATGTGTCACGCTTACGATTTTAAAATATATTTAAACTTTCTTTTTTATCAAAAATATTTTAATCTCAAAAAAATTTATAAATCAAATAAAGATGGTGTTAACTTGGAGATGAAGGTGTAGCTGGTTTAGTCTAAGGAATATTAAATATACCTAATCTTTAAGTTGTAAAATTATACATTAAGTAGATAGATATCATTTTTTACAATTATTCAATTACTTTTTTGATTATATTATTTCTATAGTTTTTTTAAATTAATTTTTTGTTTTTTAAGTGATAATTAAATATAATATTTATATAAAGCGCAATTAAATTGGTGATGTTGGTCTTTAAGGATTAGCTAACTACTTATAAAATTGCCGTCATCTCACAAATTTAACACTATGGCTTAAATAAAGCTTATTTATTATCTGTTTATTATTTTAAGTCTTCAATTTATTTTTTCTTATTTTCTGATTACTGTTCAAAATTTTTAAATATCATTTCCTTTAATTTATTCCTTTAAACATTTATAAAGTGATAATTAAATCTAAGGTTAAGGGATGTCTCACTTAAGCATTGCTTTAACAAAATTAGTTAATCTGTAAAGTTTGAGTTTGGGTCTTTCGTAAAATTAATTTATTAAATTTAGTTTATGTTTAAAATAATTACCATCTATTTCAAAAAATTGATTGGTTCTTTCTTTCTGTTTTTATTATTTAAATTCTATATTTATTGTTTAATTTGCTTTTAAATTTTAATAAATTCTCAAAAGAATTTTGAGATTTCTTCTTTTTAATTCACTTACTTATTGTTGTTTATAAAATTAGGAGAAATTAAATTGATGCGAATTGTGCTTTGCAATTAGGTTTAGGCCTTGTCAAATGTTCTAACCTAAAAAATTTGAGTTTAGATCTCATGTAAGAAAGAATATCAATTCAAATAATAAATAAAAAAATACTTAAAAATGAATCTTGCTTTTTTATTGAAATAGTAAATTTCTTTAATTTTTAAGAATTTTTTAAGCAAGGATGCTGGTTATATTACACAATAAGCATCAATAGAGCTTATAAATAGAAATTTTTAAGTAAAATTGTTAGCAATTGAGATGTTGTGTTGTTGTATCCTTATATCCTTATATTAAAATTTATTCTTTTAAATTTTTCCAACAAAAAAAAGAAAAGTTTTAAAGCATTATCAAAAAACAACCCATTATTTTGAAATGAATAAGTTGATGATATAAATATTAATTTATCAATTTAAAAGATAGATTCTATTTTTAAGTTTAATTTTGTAGACGTTTTTATTTAATTTGAATTAATTAATTTATAAAAAATATGATTAGTGGGAATTAGCTTTGTGAATAAGGAGCAATAAACTTAGGCAATAATTTGAGAAAATGCTCTAATATCTTAAATTTGATGGTTTTTATCAGGTAAACTTATTTTTTTTAATTGTAAGCTATTTTAACTTAATGAGAAGAAATACAATTTCTAATAAATATTAATTATTAAAAGAAACAATAGGCTAAACATATAATCCTAAGAAAAACTCTGGAATAGCATTAAGAAAATGAAAAAATTGGTGATCAAACATGTTTATTGATTGAAATGAAAGATTATTTAATTTATAAAATATTTACATTTCATAATTAAAATATATTTATTTTAAGAATGATAAGTGATTTTATATATACTTTTTTTTTGTTTTTTCATTAAGGTGCATAACTTTTTTAATTAAGATACATAAATTTCTGTTAAAGCTTGATTTCATTATGTATATAATTATGGCAGTTAAGGTATTTTAGTGAATTAACAATTGAAAATATTTTGTTAATATTAAATGAATAAAGAAGCAAAATATGTTGTGTTTCTTCAAAACATTTTTTAAAAATTTCTGATGGATACAATTTAAAGACTATTTTTTTAATACGATATTAATATCTCTTAAAGGAAGTTTTTTAACAAAAAGTGTTACAAATATTTTAAATTAGATAATAATTTTTTTAATTGCATAAATAAATAAAATGATAAATAGCTGAATATTTGATGAATAGATGACTGACAATAGAAAATTTAAAATATTTTATGGATATTAAATGATTAAAGAAAGTAAAGCTTGTTATATCTCTAATAGAATTTTCTTTATAGATTTATGATTTGATGCAATAAGTTAATTAGATATCTAAAATTGATTTTAAATTCAATTAATTTAATAAATAAGTGAAAGTAGATGTTTGATATTTTTTAAACAAAAGAGGAATATTTAGGCTCTTTTTTTAGTAATGATTTATAGGAAGAGCAGTTGAATTAAATTAAAGACAAAGTTCATTTAAAACAGCTCCTTACAATTATGAGCAAAAAGAAGTTAGAAAATACAGTGCCAATTAGAGTAATAAATATTGATTTTATAATTAGATTAGAATAAATCATAGCTTTATTACTCATTTTTTGTAAATAAAAAGAAAGAATAGGTTTTATGTGAAAAGAATTGTTATTAATCTATTGATTTGATTAACATAAATGAAGATACTGTTGAAGAATTAAGGGAATGTAAAGTTAAATGCAAAACTCCTCTCAGTGATGTGATTAAATATTTAGATAGCATTAATTATCTTTCTGAAAATAAAATGAAAATGTGTACAAAAAGTTGCAAAAAAAAAGTTGAAGCTGAAAAAGGAAGCACATTAGGAGTCTATGATGAATGCTTATGGATATGCTACAATAAATTAGACAGAAGATATAAGGAATATTGGAAAAATTTAAAAGATGATGTCATTAAAAAACATTTTTCTAAAACCTTTGAAGAGATGGAAATTTAGCACTCTAGTTAACCCTAAAAATGACCTCAAAAATATTCAATTTTAGTCAAACAAAATCAATTTTATTGTCCAATAATTTAAAAAAATAAATTAATAAATAACCTACATATTTCCATTATTGTATTAAACATTTTTAATTTATTTCAAATATCTCAATAGAATTCATGCTTGAGGCTCGTTCAATAACATAAGATTTATTCTTAGGTATTTATTGGAAAAATAAATATATTTTATCATTTTAAGGAAATGTTTATTTGTATAAGTTTATCTTTTCAATTTTAAGAATAAATCAATTAAAATATTTTTCTAAAAAATTGATTAAATCACATTAAAAAATGATTTAATAACCTTACTCTGATTATTCTATCAATTATATCTATATAAATATTAGTAGACTTAATGTTTTCAGCTTGTTATTTTATACAAATATTAAAATATTAACTAAAAAAGTTTATTCATCTTTCAAAAAAATGTTTATTTGTCTTTTAAATTTTAAAAATAAGCAAAAAATAATCAATGAATACAAAAATTTATCTAAAAAATTGTTTAAAAATATTATCATATTCTTGTAAAATTATTATTGATGATAAAAAATTAATCATAAAGAGATGGATGATTCAAGTGAATAGAAAAGCTCATAATTACGATAAAAATTTGTTTTAGTAAAATCTACTCTTAAAATAGCATGCACTGTTGAAAGCTAATGGAGATATGAAAGAAATTACTATTTTTCACTGAATATATTTGTATATATATTCATCAGATGTCTCTATTTTAGCTAGAAAGTAGATAGAATAATAAATACTCTATTTATTTAGTATTTGTTTACAAAATTAAAATTTTAAATAATTAATTTTCATAATATAATACAGAAGACATTAGAAGTTTAAAGTTTATATTTTGTAGGGCTAAAGTTTAGTTTAATGTATTATTAAAATTGATATAAGAATACAGGAAATGATTTGAGATTAGAATGATGAAGTTTTATATAATATGAGTTAATACAAAGTTAGTAACTATTAATAGAAAGTCTGATGAATATGAATTGGTGAAAGAATAATTGCTAATACATTTAAATATGTAATCAATTTTGGTGGGTTTGGATACCAGGAAAGTGCGTAATTATTTGTTTGAGCAGAAATTAATCTTACTCAGTATTATTGGTTGATTTATAAATTTAGAACAAATAATATTTCAATGAATAAATGAATGTATTTCTTCTTTATTTATTTTTATTTTATTAAACAGATATAATAATGTCAGCTATTACGTAAGATACAAAATCTTAGAATCCGAACAAAATACGTCACTTCTATTCTTTTAAAACAAAAATCTTATTTGTATTTATTTCTTCTACTCATCAGACATAATTTAATTTAAATTCAAAAGATACAGATATCTAATTACTTATTCCTATTAATAAATCTGCTATTCATTTTATAATTAAATTAATTCATAAATAAATAAATAAAAAAATGAATGTTTTTAAATTACCTTTTACCCCTATGTTTATTTTATTAGCTTCCTTGTATTCATTTTTTGGATTAATTTTTGGAAAAAAAATGAGAAATATTGATCTTAATCTAAATTACAAAAAATACAAATTTCTAAAAACAAATTCTTATGAATAAATGTGTTATTTATTTCATAATTATTTAAGAAGCCAATTAATTATTCAAAAAATGAATGTTTTTAAATTACTTTTTTTACATTGATGATTATTTTGTTAGCATTTTAATCTTCTTTGTATTCTTTTTTGGTATTTATTTTTAATAAACAAACAAGAAATATTGATTTTAATCTAAATTACAAAAAAAAATACAATTTCCAAAATCCTAATTCCTTTCATCTGCTAAGCTTTTCAATTTCTAAAATCCAATTCATCAGTAAATAATCTAAAAAGTAAGTATTTTTATATGAATTGATGCTATTGTATTATAAGTTATTTAGTTAGATAGTATTCCATGCTTACTCTTAATTTTTTAAAATGAAAAGACAAACAATTTTTAATTTCAACTCAAAATTTTAAATACGAAGAGTGATTAAATAATTAAATTGAGGATTTTTTTTGGAATTGTTTTTGGAGAGATTATTTTCATTAATCAAAATAACAACAAAGTTGAATTATAAATAGGATATAACTTGAAATATAAATAGGACATTCATACACAATTGAGAAATTCAAATATATTTAGATTAGCAAAAGTGTTGAAAAGTTATTAATAAACATTTTTGTGAAGAAATTAAAAACTTAAAATTCTAAATATAAAAGAAAACGAGCAAGCGAAGAAATTGAATATACTTTTAGAGTAATATGCTAATAATCCAATCAATTTATATTGTTTATAATTCTAAATTAAAAAACGGACAAAGTTGATATCAGTTAGTATAAAAAAGGCTTCCAAAATAGAATAAATACAAGAATAGAAATTTTTCTCTTGCTGGTTTTTTTTGTTGCCTTATTTGAAGGATTTAAAAAAAATGAAATAGCATAATCATTGATAAATTTAAAAGAAAAGAAGAGTGAAACATAGATTAAATGACTTAAAATTAAGATAAAGAGTTAGTATGAATGAGTGAATGGATGTTAAAACGATTATATAATATCTTAATTTTATGTGAAAAAGTAAAAAAGAAGGTAGAAGGAAACAACTTTTTGATTAGATTTGATGAAATTTAGAAAGATTAAATCAAAGTATATCTATCTATTGTTTGACGATAGTGATGATGGTATATTAAATTAGAAATGACGAAATCTAAAACGATGATGATAAATTATAAATCAATTAATTAGATTATTTCATAGATCAATGAATGAAAGATAAATAGATCGGTAAATAATCAAAAATCAAATATCAATCAATCAATCAAATAAACAAACAAATAAATAAGCAATAATGCTAAGAAATAAAGAAGGGCTTTCTAATCTTTAATAATAAAGATTGAAGAAGGAAAATATCATCAAATAGCGAAGAAGACAAGATTGAATTTTGTAATTAAAAAATATAAAAATTAATTATCAAATAAATAAATAAACAAAGAAAGAAAGAAAGAAAAACTCAAGGAAAGAAGAAATGACTGACACTAAGAATACATCAGTATTAACCACTTCAACTGGTTCTCCCGTTGATGACAACCAAAATTCCGTCACTGCAGGTGAATACGGTCCCGTCTTATTATAAGACTTCCATCTTATTGATAAGTTGGCTCACTTCGACAGAGAAAGAATCCCCGAAAGAGTCGTCCACGCCAAGGGTGCTGGTGCTTGGGGTTATTTCGAAGTTACCCATGACGTCACCAAGTTCTGCAAGGCTAAGGTTTTCGAAACTGTTGGTAAGAGAACTCCCGTCTTCACCAGATTCTCTACCGTCGGTGGTGAAAAGGGTTCTGCTGATACTGAACGTGATCCTCGTGGTTTCGCAGTCAAGTTCTACACTGAAGAAGGCAATTGGGATATGGTAAAAGATTTAAAAATAATATTCAATTTATCCAAAAGAAATGTATTGAAGTGAGTGTTTACTTTGTTTGAAAACAGTAGCATGAATTATCCTCTTAGCTGAAGTGAATTAAAGCAAAAGAATTTCTTTAAGTGTTTTAACAAGGAAATTGCAGAAAATATTATTTATTGCATTTGCTGAATCTAAATATGATTTAAAAAAAGCTTGCAAGCAAGAATGTCTTCTTGAAAGCTTGAAGATATTAGAAATGATTGCTAGGGATAAATAAATAAGAATCTGAGCAAGAGATGAATTTCTATGTTTAAGCAAAGTAGATTTTAAGGACTCACTTCAATACAATCTTACTAAAATAGCTAATTTATATGTTAAATACTTACTAACTACTTCAATTTTAAATAGGTTGGTAACAACACTCCCGTCTTCTTCATTAGAGACCCCATCAAATTCCCTGACTTCATTCACACCTAAAAGAGAAACCCCCAAACCAACCTCAAGTGTGCTAACATGTTCTGGGACTTCCTTTCCTCAGTTCCCGAATCTGCTCACTAGGTAATAAATATGATTTGTTGTTTTACTCTGTTTTTGTTTTTGATGAGTGAGTGAGTGAATAAGAGATAAATGAATAAAGTGAAATGAATGAATAAATGAGTTGATTTAAAAAAATACTTAGTTAGAAATTAAATTAAAAGAAGTGTAATAGGGACATTGATTGATAAATTAAATTGAAATAATACGATTATTTGATAGAAATAAATATTGATAATATTATTAATATTCTTCTTTTTCATTTGGAAATATTCTTTTTTCCATTCAATCATTCCATTAATTTAACAATTTTTAAATTCAGTCCTTATTTTACGCAATTGTCATTCAGCCTACTTATTTTATAAAATTTAATTTTCCTTCAAATTTAAGTTTGTTTCTTGAATTTTCTATCTAAGATATTGATTGACTATCACCACCATTAACTAACCTAAATAGCATGCATACAATACTTACTTTAAAATATTTAAATTCTTCTCTCAATTTAGCCATAAATGTAAACAAAAAAATAAAGAAAAGAAAATTTTTATATTTTAAGTAAATATTTAATGAAATTCTCTCTAATTCTAAGTAGAAATATTCCAAAAATTAAATTAAAAATTTTAATTAATTTGTAAGAAAGAAGTGTAAAATAAGACAAATCTCCTTATTCAAATTACTCATTTAAACTTATTTTTAAAGTTAATTTTCCTTGCTTGCTTGTCCATTTAATTATTATTTTATCTGATTTTTTACAAATTGACTTACTAAATATTTTTTTAAATCTATCTTTTAGGTTACCATTTTGTTCTCTGACAGAGGTACTCCCGATGGTTACAGAAGAATGAATGGTTACTCTTCCCACACCTTCAAGTGGGTCAATGAACAAGGAGAAGCCTTCTGGGTTAAGCTCCATTTCAAGACTGATTCTGGTATCAAGAACTTCACTGCTGGTGAAGCTGATGCCCTCAAGTCCACCAACCCCGACTACGCCACTGAAGATCTCTTCAAGCACATCGCTCAAGGTAAATTAACATAATATTTATCCTTTCTTTATTTAATTATTTATTTTAATTGTTTAGGTGGTAGCGCTTCTTGGACCTTGAATGTCTAAGTTATGCCCATCAACGACGGTTACAAGTACAGATGGAACATTTTCGATGTTACCAAGGTTTGGCCCCATGCTGACTATCCTTTGATCCCCGTTGGTAAACTCGTCTTAAACAGAAACCCCGAAAACTACTTCGCTGAAACTGAATAATCTGCTTTCTCTCCTTCCCACTTAGTCCCTGGTATGGAACCCTCTTTGGACAAGATGCTCTAAGGTCGTCTCTTCTCTTATCCTGATACCCACAGACACAGACTCGGTGCTAACTACGATTAAATCCCCGTTAACTGCCCCTACAGAGCTAGAGTCTCCAATAACCAACGTGACGGTCCCATGTGCGTCAACGGTAACTAAGGATCTAGAGTTAACTACGAACCCACTTCTTTCCACGGTTACAAGGTTAGACCCGAAACCAAGCTCTCTACCCAAAGAGTTACCGGTTTAGTTGGTAATATTTACATTTATTTTCTTTCAAGATAATCTTATCAAAATTTAATATTCATAAAGGTCGTTTCAAACCTGCTCACCCCAATGACGACTTCTCTCAACCTGGTGCTTTGTTCCGTAAGGTTATGTCTGATAAGGACAAAAATAACACCATCAGCAATATTGTTGGCCACATTAAGGGTGCTAACAGAGACATCCAAGAAAGATAAGTTAGAATCTTCTATAAGTGTGATGCTGAATACGGTGCCAAGATTGCTACCGCTCTCGGTTTCCCTGCTAACAGATCTAACCTCTGATTACTTTATAAATATTAAAATCAAATAAATTCATTCATTATTAACAAGTACTTCATAATTTTCTATGTGGGTAGTTAGTTAGTCAGTTTTTTATAAAAAAATATCCTCTAAAAATACTCTAATTTCATTATTTATATTAACTTAAAGAGTAATCAACTTTTCTTTCTTATTACTCTAAATCTAAAAAAAAAATCAAATTTATATCTCTAAACACTTTTAATATTTGTTGGTTTTAAGAATATCTTGAATTATCATACTAATTTAATTTATTTTTAACTAAATAAACAAGTAAAGCCAATCTTTATTTTTTTAAATTTTTAGCTAGAATAAAAATGCAATTTATGAGTAAAATTAATCATCCTATTTAATTTATTCAAAATTAAAATACATAGTTTTACTATTTTGTATAAACTAACATATAGAATTCAATTAGATACATTTAGAATATTTTAATTGTGCAATTTTGCTTTTATCAAATTGTTTATTTTAATAAAATAATATTCATACAACCTGTTTTTAACTTAAATAACAAACAAATAAAGCTTACTCACATATATGTAAAATGAAATTATTAAGAAATTTTACTATTTTCAATACAGAATAAGAATGGCATTTTCTGTAAATTTTCTAAAAAAAGAACATAAGATTAAATAAGATGAATGTCAATTTTATGAAAAATAAAGAAATTGTGAAAATTTTGAGGAATGAAAAAATTTTATTGAATAATTTTTTTCAATAAAAAGTAGAAAAGAGTTAGATACTTCAAATAAAAAAAAGAATCTGAAATAAAGGAACGGGTGTTGATAAGCATGGGTTAAATTTTGAATAAACCTAAAGTACTTTTATTGAAATTAATTTTAATTAATAAAATGTTTAAAAATAAAATAAAAGACAGAGTATTACAGTGAAATTGTTAATCAGTAAATTTACTTGGTGATTTTTATGCAATATAATTTTTATTGTCTGAAAGGCTTTATAAATTAGATCATACATAAATGTCTTTTCCCTCAAACATCTTGGCTAAATAACTAGAATAAAAGTACAATGTTTCTTCAACAGAATTCTGGGGCATTGAAGGAGTTGAAGGAATAAGTAAGGCATTGAAAAAATGTACAAATTTGAAAACTCTAAAATTATAATTTCCTGAGTAAAATTTAATTATTTTTTTAGGTAATGAATAAACCTTTTTAAAGTTGCCACTAAATAGGTTTAAAAGGAGCTTACATAATTAGCTAAGCACTGAGTTGTTTGATAAATATCGAATAATTATAAATACATATTTAATTGTAAATTTTTCAAATTTAAAATAAAATAAATGAAATCTTCTTTATTACCACTTTAGTGCAAATACAATTTCTGATGAAGGGATAAAACATCTTATGTAATCCATTCTTTAAATGTAGAAAATAAACTCGTTAGATTTAAAAATTGAAGGGTAATTTTTTTTAATTAAAATATATTTATTTATGTTTAAATATTTTTTATTAGGTAAAATGAGATTACAGATGTAGGATTAAATAATATATTTACAGTTTTAAACCAGATGATAAATATTAAAATTCTTTAACTTTACATAGAAAATTAGTAAAATTTCATAGAAGTTGTTATTTTTTTTAATATTTTTTTTTGAAGACCAGATCTAATCACTAAAGAAGGCTTGAAATTTCTTTTTCAAAGCTTATCTAACCTCAGGTACCTAGAAAAACTAGGGATCCAATTTAATCAGTAAATTATTAATTATATTCACAACCTAATTGAAATATTTTTAAAGAGATTTAGGAGGTATTAAATTTAATGAAATTTAATCAAATCATGATGAAAAATCTTTGAAAAAGCTTACCATACTAGATCTTAACTTGAATGCTAAGTAAAACTCCTTTCAAATATTTTCAATATATAAATTAATGTTTGTATTTTATTTAGTTTAAAAAATAATTGTTTTTTAATTCTAATGAATGATTGTACTACGATTAAAACTTTATCAATTAATTTGTAAACAAAAAAAAATATTTCATAAAATAGGTAATTTTTTTTATTTTATTTTAAATTGATTTGATTTTTCAAAAATATTAAGTGTGACTTGGCTACATTTAGATTCAGCACTTAGATTTTAATAATTAACATTACCATTTGCCAGTGTTTTAGAATAGCTATTGCTAAATTTCTCAGAGTGATTTTCATTATTTTTTTAATGTTTTTTCTAAAGTTTTTTTAGTTATTCAAAAGTTTCAATATAATTTATTGAAGAGATAGTTAAAAATATTTGTCAATTCTAATAATTAAAAAACTTTGAGCTTTAATTCAGAATCATTCTTATGCAATAAAGATATAATTTTCTCCAAGGTATTTAGAATCTAAAACATCTGAGAAATTTAAAAGTTTTCAACTGGTCAGAGTAATAAAATGTTTTATTCATTTTAATAATATTTTTTTTTACATTAGGAAAAACTCCCATTAATACTCTGAAGTGTTTAAGGCTAGAAATCTTGTCAATTATAAAATAAATTGATTAATTAACTTAAGCTGTTTTTTAGATCAGCATTTTATTAATAAATATTGCAATTTGTTCATCTCTTATTATCATTTCTAAATAAAAATATTTTTTATACATTAATGATAATAATTTTTTTTTACTGTGAAGAAAAAATATCCTTATTAATTTATTAATTTTTGATAAATCATCAAATGATAATTAGTGATTAATTACTTAAAGCAAAAAAATGTTAAAAGTAAATAAAATAATAGAAATAAGAATAGGGGTTGGGGTTGGGGTTGGGGTTGGGGTTGGGGTTGGGGTTGGGGTTGGGGTTGG
>JH720296.1:600000-952516 GCA_000231825.2 Tetrahymena elliotti 4EA
ACTTAACAAGAAATCCTTGAAGATTAAATAAACAATTTCGTTAAAGAACACTCTATTTGTAGATAGCAATAAGTTGATATTTCTAATCTGAACTCAATAATAAGTTTATTAGAAAATATTTCACACTTATTTTGACTAAATTCTAATAAATATTGAAATTTAATATGTTTTATTTAAGATAAATTTAGATTTAATTTTATTATTTATTAGTTTAAGGAAATTCTCTCTTTGTAATTTTAGAAGTATTTTCAATGAATTAAAATTTTAAAAAGCATTGTTTTCATCATGAAAAAGATTTGCTTTATTTATTTTAATAAGTAATTTAGTATTACTAAAAATTCAGTAAGATATTTTTTGTTTTAAGAAAATTATCTGTTAATGTGTTTTTTAGTATAATTTTATAAATCAATTAATAGTCAGATAAAAAAAATAGTAGTTAAAAATTGAAGTTATTTCTAAATTTGGTTTAATCTGAGATTTGAATAGTAAAAAACATATAATAATTAATATTTGAGAAAATAACAGCATAGAAGCATAGAGCTTTTATTTTTATCATATTTTTAAAAAAATTCCAATTATTCAATCTAAATTTTAAGATTAAATTTTTAATTGTTAAATTTAATTATTATTAGGGTTAGTTAGCAAGAATATTCTCAAGTTATTGTGAAAAACATCTATAAATGGTGAAGAGCCAACAGTAAAATAAAGCTATTTTAATTAATTAAGATTAATAAATTTTCTCAATTTTAAGAATCAATGTTTTTTTTACATTAGATGTTTCTATTTCTGTATTAGTAGAGGCATATTCATAGTAAATTGAAAGATTAGCACTGTTAGAGGTAGAAACAGATTTAATTTTTTATCCATTATTAATATTATAGTAACTGATATATTTGCTATCTCCTCCAACTAAAATTCTCTTTACAAATTAAAAAATTATTAAAATTAAAAATAAATTTAAATTAAAAATTAACCATTTCATCAACAGCTTTGATATAATATACATCTTTTTATGTATTTATCACATATTTAAGATTTCCTGTTTAGATATCCCATGCAGTTATGAATCCATTATGACCACAAAACTATTTTAAAAAAATTAAATTAATACTTTCTTTGTTTGTTTGACTTAAGAGTATTGTTTACTAGGGTGTTATAAAATATTTCTGTCGAGTAGATAGACTCAAAAAAGCAATTCTATTCATGCTTAAATGTTCTCTAATATTCTAAATTATCATTTTCTTAAATTTTCCATAATTGTATCACACCTATTTATGATCCTACTATTAATTGACCATCTTTAGCTAAAATAATTGAAGAAATAGGATTTTGTTTTAAATTAATCAAGGGATTCAAATTTCTTGATGTTGACTCTTTTACTGCTTCATTTAAATATTAAGCTGTATTGACTTCATTTTTTTACTTTTCAGTTATTTTATCAAATATGATAATTTAACCACTCTCAGTAGCAACATAAATATTCTTATTAAAGATAAATAATAATCAATAAAAAATAATTTAATTAAAAAATTACATCATTTTTACATATAAAAGCCTTTATCTATTAATCTTCACTCTATAATTTATATAATTTAGAGAAATTTAATCTATTTTACTTATATTTTTAACAATTTTTATAATTTTACTATTCTATATCTCTTCATCTCTTCTGAATATACATTAGAATTTAATAAACTTCTAGGAACGCTTTGATTCAGTGAAGCAGAAATTGTGTTGTTTAAAAATTATGCAGATAAGAGTTTTACAGATTCGCGATCAGCTAGTACAAGTTCTCCTGATGGTAAAATTTTCATATCTAAAATTGGGTACTTGGTAATTTCAAAAAAGCAAGTTTATCTGTAAATAGTCCTTTAATTGTTAAGTTAAATGCTAAATATAAAATATTGTCCTATTACTAAAATTACTCTTCTTAATTAGCACTGAGTTGATGACCTTTCTATATTTTTATAATATTTTTGTTTATCATAATCATTAATATTAATGCTAATAAAATAGACTTTTTCATCTAAATAAAATATTATTTACCAACAACTATTTGATGGGAAATATGTGAATAAAGCCATAGAAATCCCCTGCTAATAAATAGTTCTTATCTTAAGTTAGAACAACTGAGCTAAAACCTATCATAAGTTGGCTACTGACTTTTTCAAATTAAAAATTGTAAGTAAATTATTGAATTTAGTATCTTATAGATATTATTAATAAATATTAATTGTCTAGATATGAGATTAAAATTTAGCTATCTTTGATTTATAAATTCAAGTAAAATGCTTTATAAATAAAGTAAAATTATTTATTTATTTCTTTCTTTTTAATGAAGATTAAAATAAATTATTTTGTATGAGGAAAATATTTTCAGTTATTTTTTACAATTCATTAATTAAATGAAATCACATGGGACAAACATTAATTCTTCTTTTAAAAATTTATTAAAATAATTATGCTTTGAAAGAAATGAGAAACAGTGTAAACAAATTGATTTATTTTTTTGAAGATTTTATTTTTACAATCACCATAACATCTAAAATGTCATTTTATTCCTCATATATCAGCTATTAAGTAAATGAATTTAATGGTTTATTAAATTTCAAGTAACTTTAGATAACTGTATAATAAAGTTTAACAAACTTGGTAATGATGAATAAATGTAAATGAAAAAATAATATTTAAACATAAAATTTTCTTAAAATTAAAAAATAAATTTTGATAGTTATTAATTAAATATTCTATTAACAGAACTTTTTTAAAATTCAGTTTAAATTGTTTTGTGACTGATATTTAAGTAATTTGAAATAAAAAATTATATCTCTAACTAACTAATTTAATTTGATTGCTTATAAAATGAGTTTAATTTGGATATTTAAAAAAATTGCTAATAATTTTTACTTGCTTCACTGCAGATAATATTAAAAATATTTAGTAAATAAAATTCAGAAATTTAGTTTAAATCTTTTTTATTTACAAGACTGAGTCTTAAATTAAATTTTTTGATACTATTGACAAGTGAGAAAATGTAATTTTTATAATCAAAAACTGATAAATATTTACATCTCCTGAATAAATTAATTTTAAAATAATTTGAACTAACTAAAGATCATGATTGTGATTGCTTAATCGCACAAATTTTAATATTTATAGTATAGGAAGAAATACACTCAATACAGATATTACTATTTAATAATAAATAATTTGGAATTTAGAAAAGTTTTTGATGATTTTTTAGATATATTTCAGTTATGACAGTCATTATTATTATTGTTTTATATATTTATTGTCAAACATACATATTGTTTGAATTTAGCCACCTTTATTGATAGTATATCATAAGAAAAATAGATCTTAATATCTATCTTCAAAAGATAAACTTATGAGATTTAGAAGATTTTTTGCTTAAATCTACTCTTACTTTGAATGCTTTTGCTTATTTTAGGATAATATAATACTAAACTCTATGTAATTAGCTAATTTATTTTGTAGACTTATGTGTATTAGCTAGTTTGAGATGTTAATTAGAGTTATCTTATTTAGTTTCTTTTTTGTTAGTTATTTGAAATAAATATTTATTTATTTGTTTATCTAAACGATTAATTTTTTATAGTTATTTAAATAGTTAATAATTTAAAATTATTTTTACAAGTATTATTATGTTTTTCATTATTTAGTGGTCTTTTAAAAATCCATAGATGATATTGATAACTTTCACTCATTATAAATTTGCAAAATCTGTGTGTTTTGAGGGTGCTTCTAGCTACATTAGAAACCATTAAAATTTGCTAAAGAAATATTTGTTAGCTTGATAAATTTTGTTATCATGCAGAACAGGAAATAAGAAAGCTTGATTAAAATATATTGCAACGACAAGCACTCTTTTCAAAATCGTTTGATTGCATGTTATATTCCTTAAGGTTTTCAACCATTTATATTTCTACTTCTTCCTTCCATTGAAGTTTTTTCTTTTACTTAGATCCTTTTAATTAATTTGGTTAAGTTAAATTACTCTTTTTTTATACGGCAGATTAGTTATTATTGTTTTAGGATTCTTTGATACCGTTGCTATTATTGATGTTGTTATTGTTATTACTGTTGTTGTTAATTTTATTATTTTCTTCCATTTTAATCTATTCACTATCCAGTTCTTTCTCCATTATAGAATAATAATTATGCTAAGTGTTTCAATAGTTTATAATTTAAAATTTACCAAAAATGTTTTAAAAGGAGATTTTGAACTGTCCTCAATTGAATTTAAATTACTCTTTACTTAATATTTTATTGCTTTAAATGCGCTATTTAGTATTAAAATGAATCCTTCTACTTCTTCCCTTCTTTTTATAAGTTCTTCAAATAAATTTTGTATTTGTTTGTTTGTTTATTTATTGGAGTTATTATTTGATTAATTTATAAATAAATATACCTTTAATACCTAAGCTAACTAAGGAAATCAAATTAATTAAAATATACATGAAAGTTTATTAATCATTATTCTTTATTTTTTTTTAAAACTTAAATAAAACAATTCTTCATAACTCCTTTATCATCTGGAACAATTTCTTTATCAGTCGTTCATTCATTTTTTAATCTTAAAATCTTCCAACTTTCAAAATATATGGATCATTAGACTAATTATTATAAGAATTAACATCTATATCCATAAATACTCCTCTTTATTTAACACAAATGTCACTTTTATATTATCTTCAATTAACATCCTCTCACCAAATATTTTTTTCAGTAAGTTTTTCTCTTCATTTTAATTAGATTTTTACTTAATTAATTTTTACAAGTATTCACTAAAAAAGCTGATTATTTCACTGTTGGTTGAGTGGTTTTAACTTTTAAAAAAAGTTTATTTCATTTAGTTTTATTTTCGTTCAATTAATAGTAATTTGTCAAATTATTTAAAAAGTAATTTAGTATAAAAGCAATAAAATAAATCATTCTTCTAATCATCCATAACTAATTTTTTAAATCAAAAATTAAATTTTATAAAAGTTAATCTATCACCTCAATTGATTTTTATATTTTTATCATAAATTTACAATCTTTATTTTGAAGTTATACTTATATTTTGATCAAAAATTATTTGAATCCTTTTAAAACATTTGCATAAAATTATTTATTTTTAAGAAATAATCAAAAATAATAGATATTCAAATTTTAACTTACTTCCTATTATAATTATTATATTTTTTTTTTTTTGTTTTTAACTAAACTTTAAATATTTGAGATAAATTAAATAAAAACGAAAATAAATTTTAAAAGCTTATTTGTAGCACTTTAAAAATAAAAATCAAAATAATTATTTTTATATTTCTAAGAAAACTAATTAAATATTGAATGAAATAATTTTCTTTATCTAAGATACTCCAAAAAGCTTCTTCATATCTTTAATATTTTAACAAAAACTATTAAATTTTGAAAACTGAGAGATTACCATAACAAAATAAGAATCAATCCTAAAAAAAACAATATTCTTGATTAAAATATGAGTTAATATTAATAATTTAGATATTTTATTATTTTGAGGAATATATTATTTAGGTTGAAATTTAAAATAATAACAATAAAAATTTTGATCATAAATAAATAACTTATCTTCAAAATATTAGACTAAATATCAAAAATTTTAATAATCTTTTTAATAAAGCAAAAAAGTTTATTAAAATAAAATGTAAAATATTTACATAAAAAATAAAAGATTCTGCCAAAAATAATTTTTAGATAATAAAATTTTTTAACAAACAAATTACTGATTACAAAAGCTGAAGGAATTTATCATTTAACATCAAAAAATTAGTTACAAATGAATAAACTTTTATTTTATTTATTTATTAATTGATTTAAAAGAGATAAATTAATTAATTGATCAGTTTTCAAATTTAAACAATATTTTAGTATATTTTTTACTCTGAATTTGTGTTAATATTCACTCATTCTTTCTTTTTAGAATTTTTTTAGTTTGCCAATTTATTAGAATTTGCAATTATTTCTTTTAGTGGGTGATATTAATTAGGAGCAACATTATTTAATGTTTAATAACTATATGTTGAATAATTAAATTTATTTAAATTGACCATAAATTGCCATAAGTTTTCTTCATCACTGTGTCCTTAGATTGGAAATTTTTCTCTCTTTCTGCTTTACTTTTAAGCATCTCCTTGATTATTATCTTATTATGGGTCTCTTGTGTCTTCTTTGCAGTCATTTTAATTTGTATTATAAATTTCTTTTTACTAGGTATTATCTTCGTTTCCATACTTAGAGGGAGATAATTAATTTTATTGTTAAGAAATATCTTTTTTTTATGAAACAATACTGCTATTTTGCATATGATTTCCAACTTTACTATTTGATTAATCTTATATTAAACGCTCACTTTACTGGTAATTATTTTAGATAGAATGCTAAAGAGAAACAATAGAGGAATTTCTCTTATTTAATTTATTGTTTGAATTTGCTATTTAAGAGGATTGCATTTAACTTTATTATTATTTTTGCTGTAGTTGATTGGATGATCCTCCTGGGCGTGGAAAAATTTAGTCTATAGTTAATTTAAATGTGTCATCGAGTAAACGAGGCATCAATTGGTGTAAATATTTATTTGATTCCTCTATGCATGGATTTGTATTAACTTCAATCAGCCACACTTTATAGTCTTCATCGATAAAAAAATCAAATCCATACATTTCAAAACAGTACTTTCTATCTTGAGAATTCAATTTTTTCTTTGCACTAGCTAGAGTTATAAGACATATTTCTCTTATAGTTGGAACGATTTTACCAAAAAGATCTAAACCCTCATATGTCCCTGCTGACTAGATATATTGATCAAATTATTCCAATGATAAAATATTTCCATCTTCAAACTCTCCATAATTTTTAGCATACTTTTATACCGCATTATTGGTGAGATGAATAAACTAATTATCTAAATCATCCATTCTGTATATTTCACTTGCTGTACGAATATACCCACACTTATAAAAATAGCTGTCCATAGTATGCGTTACTAAAACAAACATTCTCATATCGAATTTTCTACCCTTGATCAGCATAGGTTTTTCAATATATTTTTGAATTACAAATGTCTAGCTTTTTAAAATTTACCAGCTTTTCACTTGTTGCTACTTTTAATCTTTTTCTTTACTTTTAGCACCATTTAGGGTAGCTATCTCCTTTTATATTTAATTTAAGTCTTTCAGATTGCTACTTACTTAGTCTATGCTGCTGATCATTCCATTTTAATTTGATTATTAAGTAGAACCTGATAGTACCATTTAGCATGAATTTTCTGAATATTGATTTTAAGTAATGGATTCTTTCTCATGAGATGGTGATTAAATTTATTTATTTTGATCACTAGAGAGTTGCTGATTTTCTTCTGCTAAAATTAGATTTTTATCAAGTGTACCATCTGAATAAATTTTGATTTGTTTCTCTAGCTATTCAAATGAAGAAAAGAGTTCAATGCCTCTTCCTCTATTATATATGGTAGTTTTCAAGAGCCAGATATATTAGCAATAATCTTTATTTACAAAGGAAGGGAACAAAATAGGTTTGGAATAACTGTTAGATTTTATTTTTTTATAGTTTGCATTTACTGATTAAAATATTTATCTAATATTTTTTTTGAATTCTGAGATCATTTTTTTACTATTTTCAATATATTCTAATTTTGGATGGTGTTTACAAAAGAAGTTAGCAAATTTTGTTATTTATAGCTCACAAGAATCATCGTTGAGGTCAATTATAAATGTGCAAGGGGTTATACTAAAAAGAGTGATTTTATTTGTCTCACAAAATAGTTTTAGGTTTTTAACTAAATTATCTTTTTAGCTTATTTCTCTGTGTTCTTCGAAATGATTTACACACTATTTTGCTCCATTATTTGAATTTAATTTCTCATACTTTATTCCTTAAATACCTTATGACCATCTAAAATTATATCCTCCTTATTAAGTCTCGCTATTGTACTCACACCACCATTCTCTAGATTTTAGAATTCTTTTCACAAGCTCAGCATTATTTCCATATCCAACATAATAGCGATAAAATTATGCTTGATTTTGGCTAGCTAAGATTATATTATTATTTCCGATAATGCTATTTGCACCTCCAATATTTTGTAATCCCTTTAAATCAATAAGCTATTATGATCCATTTATGCTGCCTATCTAACCAAAAAACTATGGAGGGTTTGATTACTGAAATTCTTATTATCCTAACTACATCTGTAATTTCTTTTATTGTAGTTCCAAATATCTGATTTTGTAAGGATTCAGCCTTAGTAATTATCTTTTTTATTGATCTGATTAGCTTTGATTGTTGATAGCTAATTCAAATATTTATTCATTATTTGCTAATTATAATTGACTACTATTTTGAATAGATAAATTGTTGTTCATACCATTAACAGAATTTATAAATACTGGAGCAGATTCTGAACTCGCTAGTTCAAAGTTATTCTGAACAGAGATAGGCTGAAAATCTTACACATATTTTTATTTAGATGGAGATTAAGTTTAAGATAAATGAGTGCATTATCCAGTAATTATGTTAGACACTTAATTCTATTAAGCTAGTTCACTTTCATCTGATAGAAGGTATAAAGGCTTTTATAAATTGCGCTTTCTTTAAATCTATTATTCAGAAGTAGCATATAATCGCTTTTAAGCTTGGGAGGAAGAAGGTGTCAATATTTTATTTCTCTACTAGTTTTCAAATTACAAAGAAAATTAATTTGTTTTGTTTTGATCCTTTCCTGAATTAACACTGTTAATAGCATCTATAATATATTGTTTGTACTACTACTCATCTTTTTAATAAATTTTAAATGAACCAGAGCCCCCATAGCTAGATTAAAAATGCTGCTAAAGAGGTTCTTCACCCTTATTAACTTATGAAGAAATCTATTCTATTTTACTTTAAGATTGCCTTGGTAAGAGTGCTTCAATAGGACTTAACTTGTTAATGCGTAAGTTAGAATGGTCAATAGCTTGTTAGCCATAAATTACCATTTCAGATAATTGAGGTGAGTTACTTAGTTAAGATTGTAAATTTTATCCACTTAGCAATCTGTTTGATTTCGCTTGTTTTAAATTATTATATTACTAAATTTGATAAGACTCTTATTGATTTTGGTAAATAGAATTTTTGCTATTAGTATTTTAAATATTGTAATTTTTGATTGTCAGCGGAGGGTTAGAGCTAGTGTTTTTTGTTGACTCAAATTTATTACCATTTTTGAATTGAAAAGTCTAAGCACTTTTAATGCTAAGAATTGGATTTTATTCAATTTACATTGAGCTATTTTTATTATACTGCTCAGAAAAAGCGCCACTGTTTCCTTTTAAATTAGTTGTATTTTAATTCATTATAGAATTTTAGTTTAAATTGTTATCACTGAATCTTTCAGAAAGCGGTTTTGCATTGAACATTTATATTTTTCTTTTTTATTTTTCGTATTCGACTGTATTTTAATCTTCTTCAATGATTACTTCCTTGTAACTTTCTTACTTAGCATTCGGTGTGGGCTACTGTTATTCATTTTCAAAAAAACTTCTTCCTTGCTAAACAGGTTGTTAAATAAAGCCTTCAATATTTTTCTAGTAAATTAGATAGTCTGCAGCTAAAAGTTAATCAATTTTATCATTCACTTTTTATTTACTCTTCATCATTAGCTTTTCATTTGAGAATTGTTCATCAATTATTGGGTCAAGCTTAAAATTTAAATTTTAGTAATTCTATCCAGAGCTGCTTTAAATTATTCTCCTATCTTATGAAGCTGAATGAGGATTTTTAAGATACCCACTTCTATTGCTTCCTATCATACTACTTTTATTCTACTACTAGGATTATTCATTATTTTTTAAAATATTACTCATGATATTTTCTGTAAGATATTAATTGCTACTTTTTTTTTAAAATCTGATGAGCTAATCACTCCTTTTAGGAATAGCATCATTGGTAGTCATACTTTTTTCAGCACTATTATGATTTTTTTACTAAGGTTGAATATTGATATAATTATTACCTTTTTAAATCTACCTATTTATTATTTTTGGGTTTGTAGAAGAAGCAAAGCCTTTAGTTGGAAAAAATGAGTAAGACAAAGTAGTAGATTAAGGTGATTAAAAGTGTTATTAAGGCATAAACTCATGCTTTAAATTACTCTTATTTCCCATAAAAGAGTTGTTATCCTCAAAGTTTTGTTGATTCATCTAATTGTTAGGTGAAAGTTCTGGGATTTGAGAAGAAAATCTATTTGGAATATATGTCTTCGAGATGTTAATTCTTTCTTAAGAAAAATTATTGTTCCCTTAGATCAGAATGTCAAGCTTGTTCTCTTAATTTTTATTGTATTTTTATGCATTTTTATTTCTTAAACCTATTTGTTGAATATTCATGATTTTGATTTGATAACAATAACAATCAGATAAAAAATTTGAAATAAGTAAAAAATAAAGATACTGATCTTGCTATTTTAATAATTATAATTACAAATCATTGTTATCTAGTTATTATAAGAATTATTAAAACTTTTTTCATTTAAATCAAGAAATGTGTATTATTTAACTTTCAAAGCAGATGATTGATTTATAAAAATAAAGCTTATAAACCTTAATTCTCATTTATACATTTCTTTGAAGTTTATTTTTAAAAAGCTGCAAAAATTTTTTTAATTTTTATCACTGGAACATTTTGAAAATTTTTTAATAAAAAAAAGCTTGTTACAAGAACAAACCATCAAATAAAATGTAAACAAGCACTTTTATATTAACTTTAAAAGCTTTTAAGACTAAGCATAAAATTAGTTATCTAATTTTATAAAAGATAACTCATTGTTTTCTAATTAATCATTTTATTTATTCTTTTTTAAATTTTATTTAAATACTAAAAAAAAAAAGCAAATAAATCAAGAAAATAAAAATATTTTAAATGGAGTACTTACATAGATAGATCCATACTTATTTTAGGCTACACGAACAAAGCAAATTATTAAATCAAATTTATTTAAATTTTAAATTTTAAAGTATTTTTGTTAAAATTCTAAATTCTTCATCTTTTAATTTGTTTTCGAACTGGATGAAAAAAGAAATTTATTTTGAAGAATTAATACTTTCTAAAATAAAATCAAATTATTAGCTTTAAATTAGTTTAGTATTAGTAAACATGTTCTATTTGAAAAGAAATTAATTAAATCTTTAAGAGACTACAAAAAAATCTAAATTAAATTTTTGTTAAAAGAACCATCTATTGTTTATATTATTATTGTAAATTCTATATCAATAAGAATTAATATTTTCAATGTAAGAAATTTATCTTATATTTTTATGAAATTAGTATAGCAACTATAAAAATAAATAAAGAAAATAATAAAAAGGAAAAAAAAGATGATAATAAATAAATCAATAAATCAATTAAGAATATAAATATCTCTTCATTTATCAGAATGAATTTAAAAAATATTAAGTTTTGTAAATATTACCATGTAAAACTCAATAGCATCAAAAAAGTACTCTCTAGAAGTGCTTTTAGAGTATTTTTTTAAGAAAAGTAATTAGAGTATAGAGAAAATAAGAAAGAAAGTAAGTTAGAAAGGAATTTTGAGATTTATGATGAAAATATTGTTACGAATTTATTAATAAAATGATATGTAAATAAAAAATAATATTAAGTATGAATTTTAATAATTTTTGTAATGAGTTTGGTATGATAATAATCAAATTTGTTATTTTGTTATAATTTTTGTTATGAATGTCTTTAGATATAATTAAAGTAAATTTTGTTTGTTTTTTTATTTATTGATTTGTTATGAGTATTTAATAATTATTTATTTTGTTATTCAAAGATATTTGTTAAATTATCTATTTTGTTAAATTTTGTTATTTATTTGGTTTTTGTATTTTTTAAAAAATAATGAAATGTTAAGTTTTTCCTTTGAGTCAATCATCTTTGCTCAGTATTCTTGTTTGCTCAAATTAACAGAAGAGAAAAGTGCGTTTCCGTTAGCATTTTGAGAGCAGTTAGTGGGAGAAGAGACCTTTCCTAATCTTTTCTTTTTGTTAGAATTCCACTTGTGGGGTTTGTTGATGTAGTGGAGCATGATTTTATTTTTGTATCTAATAAAAGCAAGTTTATCCTTCATGTTACCATTAATGATGTTACGGAAATATCTTTCTTTTAAGTACCATCTCATGAAATCACGGAAAATCTTCTTTTAGGTGGCTAAAATTTCACCATCTTCAGAGTTAACAACAAGCATGTCCTTCAAGGCACGGAATCCACTGAGGTTTTCAATTTCACCCAAGAAAAATTCAGTTACATCCTTGTAAATAGAGATTTTGTTTTGAGAAGGAGCATCAGGATAAATTTCGTTGATGATTAAAAGAACTTAGTTCTTGAAATCAGGACTAGCGAAACTTCTGACAACTTATCTGGTGATGTATCTGCAAATGTTCTTATCATAATCTTTCTTCTTTTCCTTCTATTGATCTCTAACTATGGAGAAGACGTTTCCTTTGTTTCCAGAAATAATAGAGATATTCTAAACCTATTGGTTGTGTTATTGCATCATAGGGAGAGTAGAATGCATGTTGTTGGATCCTAAATGGTGATAGGAGGGCATTTAATTGCTTCCCATCATGTGTTGGGTTTAGTGGATACCAGATAGGTGAGAGTGATCATTGATCATTCCATAATGGGGTTAAGCACAAGCAGATTGATTGTGGTGATTTCCATAGGGATTTTGAGTAGGCATCATTTGAATACTAGATCTGTCTCCAAACATATTTCCATTGTTAGCATTCATGTTGAAGGTACTCCCAATAAAATTGTTGCAATTACCCAAGATATTGTTGCAATTTCCCATTAAACCTGTATTACTACTGGTGCAGTGATTAGTACTGCATTCAGTTTTAGTAATGATAGGTTATTAGGAGGAAGAATTGTGAGAAATGCTATTGTTATTGTTGTTGTTATTATTGTTATTCAAAGAGTTGTGATGAGAAGGTGAGAACTAATCAGCATTTTCCATGTAGTAGTTACCATTACTGTTTTACTTATTTTCAAGTTTGGGAACAGGCTCAGGAGGGAATAAATCAGCAAGATCAACAGCATTATTGGTATTGTATGTGGAGAATAAGAAATTATTGGGTAAGAAGGAATTGTTGTTATTGTTAGATGATCCTTAATTGTTGTTTGAGGTATTGTTATTTCCGTTTTAGTTACCATTGTTTTGTGTGTTGTTAATGCTGCCCATGGGGTTCAAGGAGTAATGGTTATTGTGGCTGTTTCCAAAGAAATTGGTTCCAAATTCGAAATCGGGAATGTTATTCATTTGCTTATCGTGGAAAATTTATTCTTCTTATTAACCCAAGTAGCCATATTTCATAGGAGCAAAGTAAATGTGTCCTTAGCCTTAGGGGGCAGAAGTAGTTCCGCATCCTCCAAAAGTGCCATCGAAGAATAGGTTATTGTGTTATTGTTAATGATGGTTGTGAAGAGCTCCACCCATCATATTGCCCAAACCGGAGTGGTTGTTTCCTCCGAAAAGATCACAGTCATTGAAATCGAAATCTAAATAATTATTGTTGTTCATGCTGTTGTTATTTCCATTTTAAGAGGTTTTGCAATCGTTGTTTATGTTCTTGGAATTATTTGTAGTTGAAAACATATTTGAAGAAGTATTTTAGCTGGTGTTTTGGTTATTTGAGTTGTTAATAGAGGGGTTTAAGTTGTTTTAATCGTTGAAACTCATAATTTTATTGAAGTGTTTATTTTATTCAAAGATTTGATTTTGGAATGAATGTGAATATCAATCAAAAAAGAGATACTTTTGATTATTAAATATTTTTCAAAAGAAATGAGATTTATTTTTTGAGTAATATTTTTGTAAGATATTGTTTAGACGTGATCAGATTACTCAGAGGATCAGGTTAATTTGTTGAATCAATTAAAGATAATTTTGAATCAATGAGCGCGAGTGTTAAAAGATAAGTTCTTTGGTTGGTAGTGTGTGGACAAATAGAGCCAACAAAAACAAATATTTGATTTTTTATTCTTTTACTTTTTTTTTCTTTTATAAATATTTTTTTTATATTAATCAAAAAAAATTAATTATTTAATTTGAGGGATCCTTTGTTTTTAAATAATCGTTGCCATCCTAAATTAATTTGTATATGCTCAGATAGATACACAAAAGAAAAATCTTATTCCTTTCCTCACAAAACAATGCAAAAGCATTTAATTTAATTAAATCAAATGAAAAGAGAAAGAAGTGGATCTAAAGTCAATCATTATCAAAAGAGATAACTGGCATCTTATTCAGTCTTAGATTTTGTTTAAGATTTAATTAATTTTGTTCAAAAACAGCTTTTTCATTACATTTTTCTTTTTCCTTTTTAGATCTCTTTCTATTAATCTCCCCCCGCTCGCCCCCACTTCATTTTTGTTAATTAAATCGATGTGAAAGACAGTAGTCATCTTTTTTTTATTCTTTAAATTTTCTAAATAATTTCTCCATAGATTTATATCTATCCTTCATTTTCTCAGCCCATGTAAGGAAAACAAAAAGTGAAAAGCTGTGATTTTGGCAATACTAAGTATTGCTTTGCTCTTTAATCAAAATTCGTAGTCATTATTTATTTATCATCACTTCATTAAATTACTAATATTGATTTTTACTGTGAATAAGTATTTCATAAAGAATTTATGTTACATCTTCATACTTAAAAACGTTCAATTATTTTACTCAGTTCTATTATCCTATTTTTAGCTCTGAATATAATAGATTTATTTGCAAAAAAATCACTTAAGATTATCTATGAAAATATAATTCGATCCTTTCTATTTTATTACTTTAATTTTAGCATTCAGATATTTGTAAGCGCTGTTCATCTTATTTAAGATTTAAATTATGAAAGGCAGACAAATTAGATAGATTCTCATATAGCTAGCTGATGAGCTTTCTAACGTGTCTTAATTATGATTTCTATTAATTTATCAAAAAAAAGATTGTGCTCCATTCAAAAAAAGCTGTTCCCATAGATTTTAGTTTAAAGGTTATGTTGAAATTATAGATATGCGCAATAAACTAAATTACTCAGAATGAGAGATCCAAAACATCTTAAATTTCAATCCTAAAATATTAGATAATTTATGTGGTGTAGAGTTTCCCTTATCACTATATTTTATTTAGAGGAAAATAAAGCCTATATAATGATTGGAGTAAATTCGCAAATTTAGCTTCCAAATTATTAAATTTTGAAACTAAAAATCATTAACTTTAAAGACTGTATAAGTTATAATAAAATAATTCATCAAAAGTAGAATTTAAGTTAGCATGTTTATCTATCTCATTGTCTTACTTAGCAAATAAAAGTACAGCTTTTCTAGCATAGAACTGAAAGTATTTGATGTTCAGGCTTTTATTTATCAAAAAAATTTTTGAATAGATAGACAGATGATAGTTAATAGCATAAACATAATGTAAATGCATGTAAATCGCATAGAAAAAAAAAATCGACTAAGTCTCTTATTTATCATTAGAGATGATTTTTATTATATGTATGAGATAAACTCTTAAAATAAAAAAGTATTAGAGTTCTATATAGTAAAAATAAACAAATAAAATGAGTTTTAGCATTTTGTAATCAAAAAAAGTAATTTTTGAATGAAGTCATTTTTTATTGAGCTTACTGGTATTTAATTTGACAAATAGACAGATATAATTGAATAATAACATATTCAAATCATATGTTTATTTAAATTTAAATATTAAAGCAAAAATAGTCTGAATGGCTTTGGCGATGCTATAAATAAACTGAAGAGAAATCGTTTTATTAGGTTTTAAAATATTAAAATATGCATTATAAGAAGTAAATCTCAACAAATTATTTATGTTTATGGATAAGTGTAAATTAGAAAGAAAGTTATAATTTACTGCTATTTGTATGTATAAAAAATAATCTTGATGATTAACAGGTACTATAGTTATTCGAAAAATTCTTTTATTAACTTTTAAAAATCTGGATTAATTTATTTAAGATTACAGATATACATTTTATTTAAAGAAAGAACCTAAATGCATCTCAATTAAATAAACAAGACAAGTTAATATCTAAATACTTGGTAAAAAAAGATTTTGATTTGTGTTTATTTATATTATTATATTTTCTCCAGTAATTATTTCTTAACCCATTCACAAAATAAATTAGCTTTACTATTTCTTTTTTTAATAATAAAGGTGATTTAATTAAATTTATAAATTTATCTCATACTAAATTAGTAAGAAAACTCTTCTTATATTTATTGATGCTAGTTTACCACTATTTGCATTTCAACTATTCAATTTTAAAGACCTAATATAAAAAATTTATTTACTATCACGTGTGATTAGATAGTAAAATACACTTCAAATAATAATTTAAGAATCTAAATTGTTTATAATTTTTAATTTGATGTAAGCATACAAGTTAACTAATCTTTAACACTTTATTTGGAAATAAATGCAAATCAAATCAAATTTTGTTATTCTAACTTTCCTCACTCACTCCTCATCTAGAAATTAAGTATATTTTGATTTTTCAAACTTTAATTTCATCCCAAAAGAAATTTTACAAAATAAAAACCAGATTCCATTAAAAACAAAAAAGTCAAGTTTTAATTTTGATTTATATTTTTGATTGTTTTTCTTATCAGGAAGCTATTCCTCATCAGCCAACGCTTCCTATTAAAGAAATTGTTTCTCACTATTTTAGATTTTTTTCTTAAAAATGCTGTAACATACACAGAGAAAATATGCTCAAAAAGATTTTATTATTTTTTTTGAAAATTGTTTTTGAATTAAATGCATTTTCTACTAGCACATTTAACAATTTGTCTAAACTTTTGACTAATTATGTCTCGATATTAATAACCTCTTTCTTAATATTTATTTTATTAATGCATAAATAAACAGATTAATACAATATTAATTTTTGTTATATGATATTTAAATTTTATCACATTGGATTTTTAATAGCAGTAACTGATTTTAAGAAAAAATATTAGATTTCTTTTATTACATCAAGCTATTTCTGGTCTAAACTATATTCTAACTTAATTGTAACATTTATAATATATTTACTTATCAGCAGGTATTTCCTGTTCTACACCAGCAAACAAAATCTATAAAATAAGCTTTCTCATTAATCTGGATTTGTTCTAAAATAATCATGACACATCAAATATTAAACCTGAGATACTTAAGACTCAAAATAATTAGTCACTTTTGATATTATGATCTAATCATGATTTAGCCAATCAAAAATTTAATTTATTTCTTGAAATGTAATGCATTTATATGTTTATTTAATACTAATACCATCAAAAATTTCCTAATTTACCTTTAAAACTTTTGTAACAAAATTAAATAATTACAAACATATCATACCTTAATTAGTCTTTTGAGTATTAAATGTTAAAAATGGTAGCTTAATTGATTTAATTAAAAATAATGCTAAATCTTATTCAATTCATAGTTATGAGATAGTTTTAGCTTAATTTATTGTAAATCTTTTATATTTATGTAATATATTAATCTATCTGCTTATTAATTTATTAACTAAGTAATAAAAATATATAAATAAAACTTTATTGAAGTAATATTATGTAAATACACATTTTTTTCAGTTTAAATTTTTCATATACTTTTTCATTTAGTAAAATCAACAAAGATTAATTAAATTGTTTTTATTCTAGCTTATGTTATGTTTAAATATTTTAAGTTTCTACAAATTATTAATCTATTTACAAAATTACTTAGAAATTATTATCAAAAATAAATTAATAAAAAAACTCATATTCTTAAGTATAAATTTTTAATATTATTTTTCTCATAGTAAAATCAAATAAGCATAATTAAATTGATTTTATTAAAGCTAAAATTACATTTATATATTATCTATTTACAAATTTATTTAGAAATTACTTCAAAAAAAATTGAATTGAAGTTGTTGGATAGAATACACAAATATTTGAATAAAATATCTTTCTTATTATTAAAAATGCTTATAATTTATATTGATTATGAAAACAAACAAATTTAATCTTCCTATTAAATTGATTTTTAAAATAATATAATTTTCTTAAAATAAATGTTTAGTTATTTCATGTAGTAAAATATTTTTTAATTTTTTATCTTAAATATTTACAAAAAACTCTAAAGTTAAAAATAACTATTTTTTATCAGATATTTGTAAAATGATCACAATAAACTTTTTTTAATTAAATTGAAGGGTCAAATTTTCATCTAGTATTAAATTTGAAAGATATCTGGCTATCACTAAGTATAGAATCCATTTTTAAATGTGATTTGCCATTTAAGAGCCCATACAAATAAATTTGAATCCAGAAATTAAAATATATTTTAAGAATGTTAAATAAAAATTCATCTAATTATTTTAAAAATTAAAGCTATCTATTTTGAACTTATTTTGATTTATTTTTAATTGGAAAAAAAATAGAAACAAAAGAACATCTAATTCTTTTTAATTATCAAACACATTAAAAATTATAAATATCTAGTTATTAACTAGATTAATTACCGCTTAATATTTTAAGTCAAAAAAAAATATTATTCCTATTTTCTGAAGAAAAAAGTATTATAAATAAACTGAGATGATTTAAATAATTTTTAATAATTATTACCAACTTGAATTCGTTTTTATATCTCAAAATTTTTTAATTCTAATATAGTATTCTTTAAGAATTTTACAATAATTTTGAAAAATAAAAAATAAATATTTTGAATCACAAGCTTATTAATTAATTAAATTGTATCATTTGAATGTAAGTGATCTTTTCATCTAGTTCTAATTGAGCATAATAGGGAGTTAGAATCGCTTTTCTATGAAAAAATGTGATTCTCAATCATAGAAATATTATTAAGTTAAATTGAGACTATTAATAAAATACTATCATTTCTTTGAAAATTTTGATTTAGAATTTAATATTTAAACAAGTTTTCTCTAATGTGTTTGCTTGCTTGTGTGCCATTTCTATACTAATGTTTTTTTTAAGATTTTGCAAATTATTTTGGGAAAAGATCTCTTTTTATATCTTAATTATTTAAAAAAAAGTGTTACAAGTTTTAATTATTAACCTTAATTTGTATTTTTCATTCAATCTACTTTAGTCATGGATAAGAATAGGGATTATAGCAAGGAATTCATATCAGCTGACTTTCCATTTAAGGCATCTAGAACTATTTAATAAATGGTTCAGTTGCGATAAAAATTTCCTCATGTATCAGGAAGTTCTAGAGTAATAAGTTTAAGAGAATTTAAATTTTTTGCAATTATTGCCAATACTATTTCTTAAAATGCAATTTTAAAAATAGTAAAATGTAGATTAAAAGAATTTTTAAAGAGGCGCACGCAGGACAATGTCTACATTTAAGATACCTTAAAGCATGTACATTGACACTGATGATTTTTTCTTAAGGCCAGAAGAAATAAGAACTCAGCTTTCTTAAAGTACTAATAAATCAGCAGTGGAATATAAATCTTAAAGATTTGATTAAAATAAATCAGCTAAGTATAAAGATACCAACCAATTGATGTATGCTAGTCAATAAATGTTTAAAGATATAACAATATAGATGACAGACCCAGTTTATAAATTAAATAAAGATAAATTAAAAGAAATGAATAAGTAAAGTATAATGAAAGCAGAGTAACAACTTTAATAATATTAACTTTAGCAACTAAAGCAGTAGAATTAAGATGCTTCTATTTAGTAAATAAGCAAGATTGGGTTTAATGATAGTAAATTGTAATTAAATGAATAAAAGGGTAAACTAGAATCTTCTAAATTGATGAATGTGTCAAAAATATAATTAGTAAATTTTTTTAAAGCAAGTTTATCTTACATTTATCTTTCTTTATATGAAGAATCTCAACACAGTCAAAATTCATTTGTAAATAAATAATAAATAGTAAACAAAGAAGACTATTCCCACAGAGTTTCTTAATGATTCAATAGGAAATCAGAATAATTCTATTTCAATTATTTAAAACTTACAGGACTAGTATTCAAATATACCTTAGTAGATTTAATCCAAGCATCAAATATAAAATCTCTTGCATTAAATTGAAGAGAATAACAAATAACTTAATGAGTATTAGTTAACCTAAAGCTAAAGTTAAAACTTAATTCCTTCATAAGAAGACTTTAGGTTAGATTAAGAATAAAGCATGACAGTAAAGAATAACCCAATTTTTAAAAGCAAAAAATTGTAAATTTAAAAATGATATTGCAAATTGCAAATTTTTATGATTTTTTTATCTAAAAAAGCTTTGGAAGAAAAACCAGTTTCAATTTTATCAATTCATCTAAGTAGAGAGATAGCACATTTTAAATGAATTAAACAGTAATCAATTAATCTCAAATTCAGGGAAATCAAATATTGGCAGACGAAAGCTCAATGATTGGGAAAAGAAATGAAAATGCTGCAGAAAATACATTTATAAATCCTATACTTTCTTTTTAAACAGATATGGATATGAGACCATCAAATCCAGTAGCTGGATCATCAATAGGAAATTTAGATTAAAGAGAGAGTGATAATACATTAAATAACAATCCTTTTTTACAAGATGAGGATTTAAGCATTTTAGTTAATTAAACAGGAGATGAACTTCTTATTATTAAAATACCAAATTTATAAAATTATAAAATTCAGCCTCTAGAATTATTTGATTCTTATTTGAATTAAGATCCCGATCCTCTATAGCTCATTAAAGAATCTTCTATTAGAGCATATTCCAGATGGGTAAAGCCAGATGGTGAAAGTGTATGGAGGGATTGCTAAGTTGTAAAATATAACCCAACTACAAAGAGATTCTTAATTAAATGGATATCTAATGACAGAATGAAAGAAGTATAAAATTAATACATTAAAATACTATTGAATAAATAAATTTAATTTGTAATTTAATTAGGTAACTAGGTTGAACCTTATGTATGAATGGGAAAATGAAGATATTATGAATAAGAGAAATAAAGAAGCTCTAAAAAAGAGAGAATAACTTTTATATTATTTGGGTATGAAGGTATTTGTCAATGATGAGAAAGACCAAGATAGGTCTATTTATTATTCGAAATAGACTTTATTAAATGTAGTGGAAAAGGTATTTAATTCTAAAAGCTCTAAAAAGTTAAAGAGATAGAATTACAAAAGAGTTGTAGAAGAGATACTTGAAATGTTTAAGTATGAAGTAATCAAATTTGCTTGTGAAATAAATACTGTGCCTTCTCTCGATCATTTTTTTGAAGCATATTTTCCTGAATTAAAGCAAAAGCTTCAAAAAAAGACCAATTTGCTTTATGATGTTGTTATGAATTGCCAAAATTATCCAGAAAGATTGGTTGAAGAATAAAAAATCACTAGTAAAAAAAAAACAGATTAAAGCTCCTTAATAAAACATAAATCCTTTCATAGCTTGCACTTAGAAAAATAGAAAGATTTGAGTGAATAGCAGCTTTTATAATTGAATGAAACCTAGAGTTAAGCTCCTAATTTTTTCAATAGAAAGGAACAATATAAAAGTCAAAAAAAGTTATAATCAAGTCAAAAGAATTTACTAAATTAAACACAGTAGGATGGTTAATCTATTGCTGATAAGTCTATCTAAGACGAATAGGCTAGCCACTAAAAAAAAAAATCAGCATTTTTCTAAAATATTCAAGCTATTTAAGAAGAAAAAACTAGGCAAGAAGAACAAGAAGTTATTGATTAATCAGCTGTTAAAAATTAAATTGAAAGCGAAGAAAATTAGAATGTAGAAAAATTAAATTAAAATGAATAAAATAATAATCAATTTAAGGATCAATTAGAAAATAAGAGAACCTCTTCTCTTTTTATCACGAATAATAAGTATACATTCTTTAAGTCAGCTAATGCAACTTAAGCAGGGTCTATATATGGAATAAGTTAGATCAATTTCAAAAGATCTCAGTATTTACTTTCACCAGATACTAATGAATTTATTTCTTTGAGATAAACTCAATAAGAAGAAATGAATTAAATTGATTCAATTCTTAGCCAAGTTAAGTTTAGTGATTATGAGTTTTTAACAGAAGAAGTTTACACATTTAATATTAAAAAAAAGCATGCTGATGGCTAGTAAAAAGACCTTTAGGCTAATAAGCATAATGACAATAATGTATTTAAATATACCCAATCTGAAAAATTACATTAGAAAAATCAGCATAACCAAGAAAATTTTGAGAAGGCTTAGATATATTTCCAACATTATGCTATTCCTCATCCATATTTTCCCTTTTTGAAAGAAAAACTTTTGCAAAATTTTTTTTTCTCAAGTGATTACCACAATACAGTATTAAAAAGAATAGTCCCTAATGTAAATTCAAAGATCAATTTTTTTATTTCTCAAAGCTTATTTATCTCTTTTTCAAATAAATATATAGATAGCTAAAAGAATTTAAGAACTCAGATCAGTTAACATTTTCTAATTTTTAAAAGAAACAAAAGCTCCATATTAACTCCCTTCTCTATTTGCTCTTTCATGTATTTTTTGATAAGTAATTTTCATAATATAAAAATTTATTTTAAAAAGAAATGAATGGCATTGTTAAGCAGAAAGTATCAAATCTAAGTAAAAATGTTGAAAAATTTGAAGTAAAATAATTTTATATTGGTTTTAAATAATTAACTGAAAATATTATTTATTAATTAAGATCATGATCTATGAAATGCAAACACTGAATAAAAAGAAAAATTAACAAGATTGTAAGAAATATTCATTATGGACTGATTAATTCTACCAAAACTTTGTTGATTTGTAATTATTTTAAATTAAAATAAACAATAAAAATAACTTATATCCAATTAAAAAGAACTGTCAAAGTTGTTTAATCTCATTTGATCGACATGATGAGACATCAGATAGATTAATTTAGATAGTAGATTAATGTCTATTTTTCTATTGTTCCTTTTGAATTTTTATAGAATGAAATTAAAATAGATCATATTTATTAAAAGTAATTTGAAAGCTAAAAGAAATGCTTTTTAAGAGAATGTAATGAAGTTTATAAGCCAGTAAAAAATACATTTTCACTAATTTCTCACTTTAAAATTTATTTTAATTAATAGTTGATTGTAATTCCATCTATGAAATTTAAGAAAGTTGAAGTAAATTTCTTTTTCATATTTCCAATATTCATAAAAAATAAATAAATTAAAAGAAGACTGACTCTCCTTAGTCGAGCTATTTTCAAGTTACTAGCAGATAAGAAACAGAATAAACTAAAACTTTAGTTAGTTTACATGCAAAAGCTAGAAGGAGTACTTTGAGGGATTTTAATATATCATCCTTTTAATCAGGAATTGCAAACTAAAGTTCAGTAAACTAAATTGAATTTTTGAATTATAAAATTCAATTTTTTATCATTAAATTAGTAAAATAGCACAACAAATGCATAAGACTCTGAAGTTTAATAATTAATGGAAGAATGCTGGCCCTTTTACAAAGAAGCAAATATTGTTTATAAATTATACAAGTAAATGGTTAATATTCTTTTGACAGGTAATACTTACATATTTTTAGATTTTCTTAATTAATAATTTAAAATAAAAATAATTTTTAGATAAATTAACTCATTTAAGATTCTAGAAGATTGATTCAAAGATACTAAAGCCTATTTATAGAATTAAGGCTAAATTTTTGAATGATAAGATACCAGCAGAGTATGACATTAAAGAAAAATATTTTTCATCATCTAATATATTTTTCTTATAATTACAGGAAAAAGTAGCTTGATAATATAACTAAGAGGATTAACTTTAAGAGACTATAAAACCTGGCTAATATGGAGGATATGATAGATAATGGAAGAGAGAAATTTTGGAAATTAGAAGAACTTAATGCTAACATGAAGGATATTTTTTAGGAAATTGCAGGTAGAAACTTTGAAGAAATAGATCCAAATACTTACTTCGATTCAATAAAGGTAATTAAACTGCATAGATTTTTTATATCGATCTATTTAAAACTTCAAAATTTTTTTTAACTTTTATGTTTAAAAAAAAGTAAGCTTAAAAAAATTTGCCAGCTAGATCTTTTGAAAATTTTTATTTATTTATTAAAAGGACAAAACAATAACAATCAAGAAGATGGGTTGGTTTAACATAAATTGCTTTACTATAGTGTATGAACCTAGCTTACCTGAATTTGAATCAAGATTTAAGCTTTTAATTAAAGATGTTTTTGATTAGATTTGTAAGATCAACATTTATTATAGGAGTAATTTAGAAGAAATTTCTTATATTTATTTTATATGAAAAATATTTTTCTAAAAAGAGGAATATTTAATAAATTATTCTGACATACAAGAAAAGCTAAATGATTTAAATTAAGATATTGAAGAATTTCTTACTTATTCATTTTATGGCTTATACTCATTTTTCATTGTGTTATAAAGATTTGAATTCTACTTTCTCTTTTCTCATAAATATGAAAGATATTTACAAAAGAGAGTAGACACTGATGTAAACTTTTAACTTCTTATGCTTTTATTTTTATATCATATTTATTTTAGGAATTAGAAATTGTGTTTTCTGAAGTTGATAAAATGGAAAGCGATTTAAGTTTCTTGAAAAGTCGTCTGTTGGATGAAATGCCTATTGGTGTGTTTTTAATAGATACTAAAGAATTCAAGGAAACATTAATTACAGAAATCAAATAAAAAGTTGTGTTTTCTAAAAAAATTTTAAAGGAAAAATTTAATAAAAGTATAGAATCTTGCATGGGTTTGGGAGAAAAAATTTTAGCTAAAATGCAAGATGAGCCTAAAGATGTTAGAGAATATATAAAGTTAAGTTTATATTTGTAAGGGGAAGAATTGTTTGCAGATTTTAATTAAATGTTAAATTTGATCCATATCAGCTAGAATATTATTGAGAAATAGCAAATGCTTCTAATTGACATCAGCTAAGAAGATCTTGTCAAGGTAATTTTATTTTTAAAAAAATTTTTTGATGTTAAAAAATATAAATAGATTATAGGAGCAGAGTTAATCCATAGAGAAGTGGTTGATTTAAAGAGTAAAAAAGACCAAAAATAAGAATAAGAACACCCAAAATTTATTTAAATTCACTTAGAGGAGAAAAAAAAAGTAAAGATGAAAATAGAAGAAGTAAAAGAAAAGGTAGAATAAATTAGATAGATAAGCGACTTTAGTAAGGTTGAATAGTAATCAAGAGACTGCGAGTCAGTTATTACAATTCTTTATCAATTGAGGTGATATTAATTTGATTTATTTTTTATTTTATTCTTATTAAAATGAAAATTATCAAAAAGATAATAAGTGAGACAAATTTAACAAGATGGAATTAATTTAGAATTAGGATATGATTCTACCATAGATATAGAAAAGTTAACTGAAGATTTTGAAAATTATGAGAAGATATGGCAGTATACTTAAGATTGGACAACGGTAAATAAAATTTTTTAGTGAATATTTCCTTTATTATTATGATTAATTAATAAGAAAAAATAAGTTTGGCTATTTAAGCCTCTAATCAACACAAGTTAAAGCTCTTAATCTCTCTAAACAGCAGATATCAGAGATATATCATACACCTTAGAAAGAGGAAATAAGGTACTGAGAGAAGTAGAACCCTTCTTTTAGAGAGAAAATCCTAGTATACTTCCACTTATAGAAGCTATTAGCTAAGAAATTACTGATTTCTAATCAGTTTATGAGCTTTTGGTCTAAGTGAAAGATGAATCTTTTAAAGTTTAGCATTGGCATGTATTCAAAATAAAACTTTTCTTTTAATATTTTATAAATTTAATTTTAAAAATAAAATAGCAAATATTCGATTTTGTTTATGATAAAGACGAAGAAAAGAGAAAGAGAATGAAAAGAATGGATGATTAAACTAATTTTAATTTATATAATCTAATTACAGATGGAGTGTTAGACTATATCTAAAGTATTAAAGTGATTGCAGTGGTAAAAAATATTAAATTGGTGTGATTATTATATCAAGTTTTTCTATTAATAAAGGAAGCCAAAGATGAATTCAAAAGTCAGTAAAGTGTAAGCTACATTGAATAAGAATTTTCCAACTTGAAATTTTAGTTGCACAATTACTTTTCTACATTAGTAATAACTGATATCAGATAGATTATTGATCGCTTAAGGAATGAAGAATTCAAAGTGTAAGATGAATTAAAATTATTTTTATTTTGTTAAAATAATAATTTGTATTTAAAAAATAAAAAGATAAGAATTACTTAGGAATAAAGCTTATTAAAAAAATGATTATTTAGAAAAACTTAAAAAAATAAAGCATTTTGTGAAACATACAAGAAAGATCTTGAAAATTATTGCTAAAATTTAAGATTAAATTATTAAATTTGCTCCCATTTTTAGATTTAAAGAGAGTGAATAAAAATACAAAGGGATTGAAATCTTATTCCGTAAAGTTGTTTCAGAATTTAAAAAACACACTGATGAAATTACTAAAAGAGGTATGGGATATTTTATGAATTTATTTTCTCTCGAGAACCCTGACAACAAGAATCAATCTGAAATTTTTGAAATATTCATGCAGATATTATCTACCTGTGAAAAAATATAAAGTCAAGTCTATCACATAGTTAATGCGGTCAGATAAACTCACCCAAGATATGCTTTTGTTTCAGATGAACTTATTTTTGAGATTTCATAATCTCTCTTTATTCCTCAAGTAAAATTTCAGATTAAATATTCAATATTAAATTAAAATTTAAAAATAGGAATTTTTGAATAAAATATGTTTACTCTTTCCTGGAGTTAAAGAATTTAAATGCTAACCTTTAAGTGATGATCCTTAAAGTGGAAACGAAAATGTATGGGAAATTAATAAAATCATTAATCACTATGATGAAGTTATAGAGTTAGCATAACCTGTAAAATTTTGGATAATTTTTTTTATGATAATAATAATAAAGATAAAAATTTAATTTATTAGATACCCTATGTTTTGAAGTATATGGAAAAACCACCTAACTTGGGAATGGTTAATTTGATAGAAAGCGAAATGAAAAAGTATTTAAGATTCTAAATTATGTAGCATCTCAAGCCTGTTGCTTCTAAAAATTATAATTATTGGAAAATTTGGAATCTGTTTTTAATAAAAAAATATATAATATTTTAATCATTTTATTTGATAAATGACATATTATTCATGCATGATTTCACAATGCTATTATCTTTAGATTAAAAATATTAAGATATTAAGCGTTTTTATGATCATCTTAAGGAGAATTTTGATGAGCTTATAAATTATTATCAAACTGTTATTAAAGTTGGTCTCTCAAATACACAATCTATCCAATTTACTTAGTATATATTTAACTCCTTAATTTAACTTCATAATTAAAAATCATTTTTTTAATAGAGCAATAATACAAATTCAATAGCATTTAGACATACTATAAAAAGCAATAAAATAAGTTACTTTTTCCTTAAACAGCTTTGAATATTTGATTTTACCTAAATTTACCCTTCAAATTCCTATCGATGAAGGAGATGTTTCTTAAATGATAGAATAGTCAAGGAAAAACATCACAGAATCTCTCTAACAAGTAAATTATAATTACGTTTTTCATTTAAAAAATAAAATCTGTATTCTAAAAATAAGAAATATGACGAAGAGGAAGCAGAAAGGATTAAATTGGAAGGAGGTCTACAAGCTAAGATACATATTAAATACAATTAAAATAACATTTAGAATGCTTAATAGGCTTAAAATAATTAAAACCAAGATACTGAAATAAATAACTCTAGCATGCCTTTGGTGGCTTTTAAATCAGATTATATTAATAGTATTAAAAAGAGACCTTAAGATTTACAGATTACTTTGAATTGCTTTTTCCACAAAATTCCTTACTCATTTGAGCTTGTTCCTACAATGAATAACTTTATATTTACTGAAAATACTTTAAGGGTTATACATCAAGCTGTTGTTAGCATATCAAGTAATTTTAGCTGCATATTAAGAGGCTCTCCAAGCAGCGGTAAAAAATCTATAATTAACAGTTTAGCAGCTATTCTTGGAAGATCTATTTTCGAATGCAACTTCTAAAATTAATCATTGTCAATAGTAGAATAAATCCTATTGAACTCAGCATCATGCAACTATTGGATTAATTTAACAAATTTTGAAAGTCTACCATCATCTACCTTATCCTTAATAGCAAATATTTCCTTTTAAATTCGTAAAGCAATTTCGATGGGAACATCTCAGCTCTCTTATTACTCAAAGAGAGTGGATGTGAGTTAGTATTTTGGATTATTTGGAACAATGAACATACTACCTCAGCCATCTGATATTTCATTCCAAACAATGCCAAAAAGCGTTTAAGAATCGTTTAGAATTATAACATTCTTATAACCAGATTCTATTGAAATAATAAAGGTAATTAAATATATTTTATTAAAGTTAAATAAAAAAAATTTTTTTATTTTCTATAAAGAATTACTTACTTATTATTGGATTCGATAAAGAAGATGTCCATGAAAAATCTTAAAAACTGATTTTCTTTTTCGAGTTTATTTGCACTGTAACAAATAATTAGTAGTTTTCATATTCAAGTAGATTGACCTACACAGATTTCTAGCAAATCATTCATTAAAGAAGTGAAAAGTAATAAAGATTAATTAGTTTAAAATCAGTTCTTGTGATACTTAGAAATGCTTTGCTTTACATGCAAGAAACACGTAAATCTTAAACTCCATATACTAATAAAACAGCTCTAAAAGCTGCAATCGAAAACTATTTTAAAGGCATTATGCCATCAGGTGCCTTTAATTATATGAAAAATATATTCAATAAACTTTTTATGGAAATGAATTCTTTACAAAATGTTGAATATTTAGAATTTGTCAAAATTTACAATGATCAAATAAACTCATTCTTTGATTACCATAAATATCCTTTCTAATCTTCCTTCTCAGAGTAAGCTGGCATTATACTTCCTTTGATTTTAAAAAATGTTCCTTTAATCATATATGGTCCTCATTCTTCAAAGAAAAATTTATTTATTTAATTTTTGAGCTTTTTAGTGTCAGTAACTAAAGGTATTACTCATTTATTTAGGAACTAATAATTGTTTAATTTTAAAGTTAAATTTTTTAAAAATAGAAATAAACTTTAACATAAACTTTCTGAATGTAGACAGTGTGGAAAGAGAAACTTTGTTATCTTCTAAAAAGGAAATTGACATAGATGATGAAAATTAAGGATCCATCTTGTTTAAATGTAATTTAAATAATTGTAGACATATTATAATATATTTTTATAGAAAAGAAAAAAGGTTTCTTAAACTTATTAATTGATACTATGAAAATATAATATAATGAAAATTCTGAAATTATTGATACTATGCTTGGAAAGCAGTCTATATTCAGTACTTACCCTGCAAATACTATCACTGAAAAGTTGAAGTAAAATTATAAAGTGTTAAAAATTTTATTAAATTATCAAATTGATTGATAGAAATACAAAGAAAAAACTTATTGAGAGATCCCATAACGATTGGATTGTTGTAGATGGATGTGCAGAATGTATGAACTAGATTCCTCAAAATCATACAATTGAAGAATTATTAGATGGTTTTGAAAATAAATAATTTAGTTTAGGTGATGGTGATTTCCTCAGAGTTCCTTCAGCAGTTACTGTTGTTTTTTCTTTGGAAAAGCTCTAAAACATTTCTCCCTCTTCTTTTAATAAATACATGATGTTCTTTTTCTCTAACTAAATGGTTAAACTAAGTGATGAATACACAAGCTGGTATTTGAAAAAGGTTCAACAAAATAGCTTTTTCTCAAGATTCCACACATTAGCAAAATCCATGTTTGTTTTCTTCTTGGAACCTTTCTTCTAAATGATTGAAAGTATTCCATCCTCAGTAATTATTTTAATCTCATATTAAAAATTTAATTAAAGAGCAGTAAAACTTAAATATTTAATTAAAACCTCAAGCATTCAAATAGCTTTGAATTTTTTTAGAATAAAATTTATCTTTAAAGATTGATAAAAATTAATTTTATTTTAAAATTAGCAACTAATTTTCAAGAGAAACTAAAAAAGTGAACTAAAATGCTTCTTAGATTATCTAGAAATATTTATGAATGAAATACGTAAATTTGAAATAGCAATTGGAGAGTACGAGTCTGAAGGTATGAATATTCCCTCAAATAATTTAAGAAGAGAACGTAAGAATCACATAGCTTCAAGTTTAACAGCAGCAATTACAGCTCGTTCAGAGATAAATGTGGCTCCAACTTTAGTTTAAACTCATTAAAGTATTTCAAATGATCATTAAATTGAAGAGGAAAGCGAAGAAGAAAGAAGCAGTAGTAATAGTGATAGTGATAGTGATAATAGCAGCAAAAAATAGAAAAAATCTAAGAAAAAAAATGCTTAAAAAAGAAAGTAATATGTAGATTCAAGTAACAATGAAGTTATCTTCAATAATCTTTTACTTGACACAGAGATGAGATTGGTTTCTTCTTTTGAATCAGCTTTTGTCTTTTGTATGACATGGGCTTTGGCTAATCAAATAAAAGACACATACCAATAGACATATATTGATTTTTTAAATAACTAAATTGAAAGCTATTGCAGGTATTTATTAATCTATTTTAAAAAATTCAGTTTAAATATTTATTGCTACTAAATAGGTTTAGATCTGAATTCACAAATATTAAATATACTACAGAATCATATCCTTTTGCTATTGATTTAAGATTGTTACTCAAAGAAAAGGAAGTCAACATATTTGATTATATTTTTGACATTCATAAATAAAAGTGGATTAAATGGAGAAATTTTTATCTTGAAGAATGCAGTGAGATAAGTGGTTCTTTTGAATCAAATAATTTAAACAATAGAGAAATTGTTAGGTATAAAAATATCTATTTTTTATTATCACAGAGTTTGTTAATATATTCAATAAATTTATTTAATTTTAAAGATTAAATCCCTTAGCTATTGGAATTGTGAACACAAAGTTAACTTCAGAAAAAAGAGAAGTGTATATCCCAGAAAATATTCTTTTTATTGAGACAAGGGCATCAAAAATCACAAAATTCTTTATTCAATACTTTGCTGCTTACTCTAAACCTTACATTTTATTAGCTTAATAATCTAATGGTATCACTTCTATAGTGAAGAATAAGCTTAAAAATCTATTAGAATATCATTCTTTTAGTTGTATAAATAATTCAATATCCAGAGGAACAACTATCAGTAGTTTTTAAAAAAGAATAGAAAAGAATTTAGTTTGGAAAAATAGTAATCATCTAACATCGATCCACTAAACTATCAGTCTAATTTTTATAGATGACCTTAATTTATCAAAAGAGTAAATTAAATATCAATTAATATTTATTTACTTATTTTATACTGTATTTTTAGTGGTATTTCCCCAATTGGAGCAATTAGATCTCTTGTGTAACATGATGGTTGGTTCAGTAATAACAAATTTAAATTCATAAACTTTAGTTTGGTCACCTTATTAGCTGTTTTCTCATACTTTGACATAAATTCTATTTAATCCTCCATTAATACTGTATTGTTTGAAAAAATAACTTCGCTGAAAGTTCCAGACTTGGAAAAAAATGGTAAATAATTTTGAGAAACATCAATTTTTAAATAAATTTATAAAATATTAGACATAATAAGCATCTTTTAGCTTCATAACAGTTCTGTAAATCACCCTGGCATGAAGGCAAATAAAAAAGTCACTGAAATTATTTCTGATTTTTGTTCATTAATTGGGTTGTTGAATGACAAATACAGAAAAGAATTTAAGAAAATATCTTGCTAGTTTAATGCTAATTTATCAATAAGAAAAGGTTTGGAAATAGTTAAAAATTTAAACTCTTTTTCTTTTTATGACAGAACAACTAAATGCATAAATTAAGAGAGTTTGATTAAAACACTCGTCTTTTTAATTAATCAATTCTACTCATCTGAGTTTATTCATTAACCTTATCCTAATATCAGTAGTCTCGAGAAATGTAATTTATTTATTTACTCAATTTTCTCTTTTTTTAAATATTTTTTTAGTAAAAAATTAAGTTAAGGAAATCGATTAAATTTCTCTCAAAACTATTTCTGAAGCACTCAATCATTAATAGAGCCGTGTAGAGCTTATTAAATCTTATAATGATTAAAGTTTAGATGAAAAATTAGAAGAATAGGAAGATGATTAAGATTCTGATTCTTCAGATAGCAGCGAAAATTCAAGCACATCTAATGAAGGTGAATAGCAGTAAATTAACGAAATATAGAACTTCAAAGCAAGGAAAAACAAGATTCACAAAAAATTTAAAATCTTAAATTTAAATTAAATTGATGAAATAAGAAAGAAGTTTTATTTCCATTCTGACCAAAAGGTATTCTTTCTTTCTTTTATATAATTTAAATTTAAATGAAATTATTTATTTTAAATTAGATTGAATGGTTCTTAGATATGATTGATCTTCCATAAATTGAATTCGATGCTAATGCTTTATCTGCTGAAAATAAATAAGACTATTCCAAGAATTTAAATTAAGAAAAACTAAACTCCCCAACTAGAAAAATTTCAGAATTAGGAAACTCACCTTAAAAAATGTCTAATTAAGTACTAGGAACACAATCTTCAAAATTCAAATTTGAGTATGATGATAAGAAAAATAACAATAATAAAGACAATTATTCAATTAATGTTTTAGATGAAAATAAGCTAGAGGAGTCAAGCATTAACTCAAAAGATGTTGAGAATGAGTCTTAGAGTGATTTATATGAAAATAATGCAGCCATAATTACTTAATTGGCTTTGAAAAGCACTAAGCAAATACCAGAAAGTACTGAATTCAATTATTAACAACTTAAACAATAATAAACTTTATTAGAAGCATAAAAATAAGCAAAAATAGAAGAAAGAAGATTCTTATAATAAGAGAAGAAAACAGGAAGCTAACATTATTAGATCAGTAGAGATGTTACTAATGCACAAAAGATGTAATTTGTTAGTAACATAAATTAGGCTTAAGGTAATACAATTTCTCAAGAGAAAACTGATGAAATTGTTTAAAAGTTAGAAAATATTGATTTCATGTTTAATTTCTTCTCAACTCTTCCTGATTAATTTACTATTGAACTAACTAACCAAGTTGTATAAGAGCTGCTTTTGGTACAGTAAGTAGAAAATAATTTAAAAACTTAAAAGTCAATCAAGAGTTAAAAAAGGATGAGAGGAAGTGTATCTATGGATATATGGAAATAGATTCTAAGACAGAGATAAGACATACTTTTCTTCAATTTATCTCTTATACACAAGAATAAATTATTAACAGATCTAAATCAATAAATTAATAAATAAAACACAATGCCTCAAAATGATGGAATGAAAGGAATTCAAAGCACTGCTAAATTGGCTAATTTAGAGATGAATTTATTTGAAGAATTAGAATTCATTTATCTAAATGATAAAAGAAGAAAAAAAATACTTTTATTTTTAGTTTAATAACTGTTATAATTTTGCTTACAAACAGACCAAGCATAAAACATGGAAAGTATAGGCAGTAAGAAGTAAATTGAATTTAACAAAATGTTTGATGACTTTTAGTAAAAGTAATTTAAGAAGTCAACCAGCTCAAACAAATTTTCAGATAGATTTATAAATGCAAATATATTGTAAAGCTAAGAGTCTTTAAAAGATAAGAATTAGTTTTCACCGAATTAAAATAAGAATAATTAAGTAGCTATTAATGCTGGAAGTCAATCATAATCTACCTCAAATATTATTTAAGGGTCATCAAAATTAGAAAAAAGTGGTAGTAAAAAAGAAGCATTCAAATTTAGTCCATAGTAAATGGAAGAAATTGAGAATTTAAAGGATAAGTTTAATAAATAGGATTCTGTATTGACGACTGATAGAAGTAATTTGCTGCCATACACTTCAAGAGGAGGAGATTTACTCGATTTTGTTTTAATATAAGAAGTTAACATTAATTGTTTCCTTACTCATGCAATTAAGCTTATCCATTTGTTGCAGTCTAGTACCTAAAATATTTACTTGAAATCAACTCTTTCATAAAGAATTACTGAGCACCTTGTTTATTATAGTTGTTCGTTATTGAACTTTAATGCTTTTGAGTTCACTATATAAAATGAAGAAAGCTCATTAAAGACTTAATAGAGATTTTAAAATTGTCTTTTCTCAGCAGTTCAGAATCTTTTTATTGAAGAAGATTAGATAATTGTAATATATATTAAATTATCTAGCAATTTACTTGTTTTGGATGAAAAAATACAAGAAAATCAACTTGATGAGACAGAAGATTTGTATAATAGCTAAAAGAATGCATAAAAATTGAGACTTGAATCAATAAGCACTATTTATGATCTTATCAATCACATTATTGAAGGTGGCGAAGTTTAATCTTTATTTACAACCTAATAATTAGAATTTTTAATGCAAAAATGGAACATGAAAACTAAATATCCTCGTTTCAATAATTATATCTTAAATTATATATTCAGTTTAAGACTTAAAACTCACATGCGTTTCATTCTGCATTATGACTTACAGGTCAGATAAGACAATACTTTGGAGTGTCTTTAGAATGAATTTAATCATATGTTTTAATAATTCACAAAGATTAATATTTATTATATCCCACTGTCTGATGATGAGTCTAACTAAATTTAAAATATGCTTTTCCAAGAAATGTTTAAATATATTCCTGATTTCATCAGCTCCAAGCATAAAGGTATGGTCATGCAAGCATATTCTAAAGAGCTGGTAAGCAAGCATTTAACAATAATATTGGTATTAAAATTCTTTTTTTTTTGACAAATAGGAAGTTTAAAAAATATTTGAAGATTTTTCTAAATAGAATTTCTAGAGGACATATGAAGAGACTTTTAGTTTATTTTATATCACAAGAAGTGTAATCTACAATTAAATAAGATTAAAAATAGAAAAACTAAGAAGGAAAGGAGGATTTTTCAAGATTATTCAAGAAATGGAGAAGAAATAATTAGATTTTAGGAATGAAATTGAGAATGCTGAATTAGAATTTGTTAAAATTAAAGAAACCAAAAAGCAGCATTTAAGAGAATTAAAGGAGGCAGAAGAGAGATTTTAAGAGCTTAAAAACTAAGAAGAAAGTACTTAATCATTAATTATTCTATATTAGGTTTATTTATCTATTTTTTGATTTATTAGGTTTTAATTCCCAAGAAAAGAATTTATAGGATCTTATTGCTAAATGCACTTAATTAGAAAACTAGCTCAAATCAATTACTAATTCTATGACCGAAACTGCTTACAAAATTTCTAAAATCAATAAAAATAGTTGGAATGAAGAGGTAGCTAGCTATTTATATTAAAAACTAAAATACAAATTATTTTATATTTAAAAACAGATCAAACCAACTTAATTTGTTTAAATTAAGCAAATGACAGTTTATATTTTGATATTCTTAATTGGCTTACATAGAAATATTCCTGATAAAGTAAATATTTTTAATATTTTTTAAGTTAATTGAACTTTTTTAAAAAGTATAATGTAAGTATGTAGTAACTTGCTGATGATGTTGTAGATAGTATTGATGAGGTTAATAAAAATTCTAATAACTTTAATAATATTGATCTTTACAGAGAAAAATTCCAATAAATTATTTCTGATGGCGATGAATTTAAAAATATAATAAATACTTTTAAGGACGAGCACATTAAAAGCTAAACTTATGATCTCTTTAAATGCTTGAACAAAGAAGGAGGATCTTAAGATCATGGACATATGATATCTCTAACAGGAAATTTAAATATTCATCAAAGAGAAATATTAAAATATATAGATTGTATTATTGAAATGTACAGATTAACTCTAGAAGTTAGAAATTTGTAAACAAATTCTATGGAGGTAAAAGAATTAAAAAAAATATTAATAAAATAAAATATTATTTTAAGCAAAAAGAAAATTTGAGACTACTAAAATTAGAAAGAGAGAAATGCTAAATTGAGAAAAACTTTGTCAAGCCACGTTAAATTATTAAAGACTATCCTTCTCTCATAGAAAAGATGAAAAAAGATTAGAGAAATTTAATGGTTCATATAGTTTAAAAAAAGGATGGATAGCAACAATTTAGCAACCATTTAGAAAAGTTTAAGACATAATTTAAGCACATAGTTAATGAAGAAAGTTGCCAACTAATAAATAATTCATATCTTCAAGAAATATCTATTCAATTAGCTTTATAAGTTACTTTTCTCTTTAAATATCCTTACTATTTCTAAAATAAATTCTCAGAGCTCATCTAAGATTGCCTCCAAAAGAGTCAACATTTAAAAAGCATCAAGCTATTCAATGCTCTCTACAATCCTTTATATTATTTCTAAGTTTTCAATTACTAGATACCCCTCAACTAAGACATCTTAGATAAAATAACTATCACTGATTTCTTATAGTAAAAATATTTTGTTTTAACATTTTTCTTTATTCCTTCAATAAATTTTCTTTAAAACACCAAAAAAATAAAACATAAATTTAAAACCCAAAAAAAACATATAAACAAGTAAACTCTATTACCATTCTAGGCTGAAGATATCAAATATTTTTAAGAAAATTTTAATCAAAAAGAGAATGAATGATTTAGAAATTTTAGAGATTTATGAATTAAATATTTTTTTTTAAATTTAAGTGAAAATGATTTGTATTACTACTTCTGGGTGAATGATAAAACTGGGCTTTACTAATAATACTTTAAAAAGAAATATGAGAAGACTATTTTTGTAGAAAGTAATACTCTAGTTGAGAAAGAATCTTATTAAAATATAGAAAAAGCACTTTAAGAAGGAGGCTTTTTATTGATGAGAAATATTGATGAGAAAACAATTTAACAAATAATGCCAATAGTTGAGTGGAAGTATAAAAGAATGATGAAATTACTGAGATATATGATATAAACTAGTGAAAATGAATAGAAATGGTAAAAATAAAACATAGAGCCAAATGTTAACTTACTAAATTATGAGTTTTAATGGCATAATTAAGCCTTGTTTGACTTTAATGATAAAACAAGATAATAACCTCTATAGTTTAATGGTAAAGAGGTTACTGTTCATAAAAATTTTAGACTTATGTTTATTACAAGCAACACAAATTTCTCCTTTTCTCACACTATCTTTACGAAGATAATTTTACTCTAATGTGAAGTTGAAGATGAAATTTAATGGAAACAAGCCATGTTTGATCATGCAATTAACAATTTAAATTTTGAAGCAAAGTAAAACCAAGTTTAAATGAAAATAGATCACTACACTTCAAAGAGAGATAATATGTCTAAAGTATTTTATATTGATAAAAAAATAAATTAATTTCAATTTACTTTTAATAATAGTTATTTAGTTAGATATCTTCTGGCTTGGAAAAATGTACTACATGTGAAGATAATGATTTTATGAGAATGCTTATAGATAATTCAGAATAAATTAAAAAATATATTGGAGCTGAGTCTAATGATTTGATTAATGTGCCTATTATCAATAGGGGTATAGAGTTTAATATTTTTCATAATCTCTTCATATTATTTTTTTAAAACAAAAGGCCATAGCGATGAAGAAGTAAATACTCCCAAAAGAATTATAAAAGAATTAGTGTAAGTAGGGGATGCTAAGGGCACAAAAAGTAATTTAATAGAAAAAGTAGAGTTTGAGTAAGAAGCTGAAGAAGATTAGTAGGAATTAAATACTCAAGAATAAGATAAAAAAATAAATGATTTAATTAATATTGAAATAAATCAAGAATAGGCAGCAGTAGTTATACAAGATGGTTAAGGAAAAATCAAAAGTGATAAAACTCTAGCATTAATTAAAAAGAGTAGAACAATCTAGGCCTTAGATTTAGAATAACCTTAATAAATTCAAGGAGATGCACCAACAAAACAAGAAAATAATAATCAAAATTTATTATAAGTACATTAAAAGTCTCAGGGATTAATTGGAATTGGCGGTATAAGAAAAAGCATGACCATAGGAGCTGATACTTTACAAAACTTGTACATATAAATTAACTTCAACTAGAATTAAGAAAAGCAGAAGAGTTAATATTAAAGGTAATAGAGTATTGCAAAAAATATGTCAAAGAAAAGAAAGGTCTTATAAGTTTAAACTCAATAGCAAAAAGAAAAAGAAAGTACCTTAAGCCTCCTTTCTTAGAATTATTTCTAATTAGATGAAGTTATTCTTTAGAATGGGTGCTTGCAAGAGATTTTAGATTTCCTTTATGCTATTAAGCTAAATTATATTAATTTAGAGAAAGCTCTTGGAAAAGTGTATTCCTTCTCTGATATTTTTTTCTTTATGATTGTCTAATAAGCTTGTGTAAGATGCAAATAGTCAAAAGTCATCCCTCCCTCATTCTCTTTACAGCCATCTAAATCTGTAAATAAATATTTGCTTCCTTCTTTTTTATTTTGTGTTAATTTTTATTAAGTTCATTCATTCACCCTTCTTAATATGTAAAAATAGAAAAAAGCCTTCATAAAGAAGTTTTGTGAAACTGTATTCTATCTCTTGTATTCAAGTTTAGCAGAGGACCATCGTCTTTTATTTAGTTTTTATTTGAGTATGATGTACTCAAGAGGTACAAAGAATTTTTCTGAAAAAGAATGGAGATTATTTTTGAACTGGTAAATTCCTAAGATTACTTCATAAATAGATAATAGCGAAGATCAATTATTGGACTAACTTTTCCAAGAAGAGAATTCCAAGGTTGCAAAAAATAGAAGACAACACCCAGAGAAAAATAATAATAAAATATCTTTGAAATAGTAATTTTAACAAGACAAAAGTAACTATAACAAGCTCTATACTAAAGTGATGAACTTTTACAAAATGCCTATCAACATTATGGCACCTCTTTAGCATTACATTTAAGGTAAAAATAAAAATATTTAAAGCAGAATCTAAAATGGTTAAAATATTTTAAAAATTAAATAGAAAAATAAAGTCTTTTAGAGAAATTTGTTGAAAGAAAAGATGTTTTTGTTGAAAACAGAGAGCATTCGTAGTCTATAGGTTTAGCTTCAAAAATGATTGACTTAAAAGAAAAATTATCAAAACTAAAATTTATAGAGCAAGAAAAGTAAGAAATAGAATAAAGAGGTCGCTTGAGTTCTTAAAGTATTAGTGAAACTCCTAGTGGATCTAAAAGATCAAATAGTAACAATTTTTCTCTGATTAGCCATGGAGTTGAAGATTCGTTTTACAGAAGCTCAGATGAATCTTCACCAACAAATAAACGAAGTGAATATAACCCTTTATTTAAAAAATTCTATGACAGACAAGAATTAAATTCCCCTGTTTTAATTGATGGAGATGAAATAATAGAAAATGAAACTAAAAAATATAACAGCCCATTTAAAAATTCTAAATCAATTATGAATACATCTCTTTCAAAATAGAGTAAGCTAAGCTCAAAAACATTGATAGGTGAATCTATTAAATCTAAGAATGAAATAAATAATAAAAATATGTCTCCACAAGTTGTTATTGAGAAGGTCTCTAAAAAATTAATTCACTTAATGGGAAAAGAGTTGATTGAAAAATTTGTTGAATCTTAAAATAGTTTTTCATCAAAAATAGGAATTAAGATAACCTTAAATAGCTTAATGGAACAGCCAGATTAATGGTAAAGACTTAAATGAAATTTTTATTTATTTATTATTTAAATTTACTTCTTATAATAGGATTGATTTCTTTTAGAAAAGCCTCTCAGATTATGATTTGAAAGAAGATATGATGAAAGAAATTAATGAAGAAATAAGATAAGAGTAGTTAAAGAATTCAGGAGAAGGTGCAGAAGAAGGGGCAGATTAAGATATCAATTAAGATGACGAGGAAGATGAAGATGATCAAGAATTAAAAAAATAAAAGCTTTACTAGAATTATAGTTTTAACTCTATCAAATATTTACCTTATCTCCCTAAAGAGGTTATTTAAGGCTGTTCTAATCTCTAACTGCTTTTCATTTTCAAGCATTTCAGGTCAGAATTATTGTTTTCAAACATTTTTTTTTAATATTTTAATTTTTTCATAAAAATAGACCTGATTTTCTTCCCTAAGTAGCAGAGTATATTAGCTAAAAGATATTAAGAAGTTACATAGACTATGACTAGGCTCCTTTCAGCTTAGAAAATCACTGCGAGTAAGACTGGTAAAGAAGACCAACTATTTTACTGCATGACCAAGTTTAAAATAGAATATATGAAAAATTAGAGCTTCTTTAATCGATTTAAAATCATGAGAATTAATTGCTCAGAATAGCATTAGGATACACATCTATGAAAAGCATAATTGATTAAATCAGTAATTTTAATTTTAATTAAAATGATAAATATTTAAATTCACAACAAAAATAAATAGATTAAGCTGCTGGAGCTGGAAGATGGATACTATTAGAGGAGATAGAGCAAATGGAAACAAATGATTTAAAATATTTGTTAAAATCTCTTGATCAAGAATTGGAAGCTAGTACAACTACTAATTCATTTAGAGTTTGGATAACACATTCATCTACTTTAAGCCGTTAAAACTCTCCATTCTAATTTAAACCTTTTGACTTTAACAAAAATAGTGAAATTTTATTAGCCTATTACTAAACCTGTTGGAAAATATATTACACTACACCTAAAAATGTACAGTAATCAATGTAGAGATACTACTTTAGAAGTATCCATGATTACAGATACAATTTTGATCAGCCTAAAGTACAAAATCCTAAAGGCAAATAGGCTAAAGAATCTGAATAATATATCACAAAAATAGTAATTAATTCTTTTAGAAAATGATTTAATTAGTTTTTTGGATTTTGCAATTTTAATTATTTAATAGGAAAAAGAGATAACTTTGAAGAAGAACATGATATACAGCAATGTAATTTAAATGATGAGAAAGCATAATATAAGATAGGGATTGATTCCTTATCCATTTATAGAAACAATAGATGATGGCTTCTTCAACAATTAATCTTCTTCATCAGTTGCTTAGCAAATTACTTCTTTAAGCCCTAAATATTTGAACATATTTAGTCTAATCGACTATGCTGATAAAAAAGCTATTTAGAACACTTATTCAACTCGTCATATTCATATTGATGCAATAACTAAAGAAAAAGAAAATTATAAAACACTTTTTAATAGATTTTAAAATAAATTTAAATTTAGTTTAGCCTTCTTACATAATTGCTTAGGAAGAAAAAGAGAATAAACAAACAATATTTTAAAGAGCTATGATTCTTAATTGGATTAAAATCCTCGTGAAGTGTTTGAAACAGATTTAGATTTCTAGTAAGAAATTTAAGCAGTCTTTAATGTTTTGTAATACTACTCCTCAAATCCTAAAGCTTTCCTTACTAAATATTTCAAGCTAGTATATGGCTACAATAATCCTTACTATATAAGCATGATCCTTCACTTTGTATTCAGTAACATGGAGGGTACTGTCAAGCTACTTGTAAAGGATCAATCCTATCTTTTATATGATTTCAACTCAGGAGTTTTTGATTATGTAGAAGAGGGAATCACAAAGGTATTAGCCCTCCAGTTTCCAACTAAATCTGATCCATTTGATTTATTTTTCTCTAACTTTAATAGTTCTCTGGTACAGGATTATTCTAAAGCTAAATAGTTTATTCGTAAAATAAATATTATAGAAGATGAATGGCAGTCTAATCCTTTGGTAAAGAGCCTTAAGTATTTAGAGAAAATAAAAAAGATATAACAAATTAAAGATATCCAAAAAGATACAGTTTTAAAGGATTTAAATTTCAAGAAATAGCAATAAACTAGAGCTTCTGGAGACTTTTAATTTAATTCTGGTCTTTTGTCACCAATAATTCCTCGATCTAACTCTGGACAAATTAACTTTTAAAAATCTGATAAACTTTTAAATAGAAGCAAACTAGCAGCAGATCCCATACTAAGTAAGCAAGATAGTGAAAAAGGAGCTGACTGTTCTATTAATGAAGATCTCAGAAAGCCATCAATAGCAAATATGCTATCTGAATAATCCTCATAGAAATTTGTGGGCTAGGAATAACAGCAAGGCTCCGAATAAAATCAAGAAAATAGATTAAGTATTAAAAACTCTTCTCTAAAACTATTTACAAAGAGTTCTTTATTTGGATTATAATTTGGAACTGGAAATTATCCCAAAGATGCTTAGAGTCCTACATCACCTCCTATTCCAGAGCTGTTACCACATTTCGAAAATAATGAAGATTTGAATTTAGGCCCTCTTCAAAAAAGCATGTCATACAATATTTCTTAAAATTAAGATTTCCAATCTTTCCATGAATTAATCAAAAAAATCTCACATCAATAAAAGAGTTTCTTTAAAGTTTACTACAGGAATGTAATGAGCTCTCATGAAAAGTATAGAGATCTTAAATCAACTTTAGAACTTCTTCTTAAAAATCTTAACTATGAATTCCACTTAAAAGATATTAAATTTTTAAAGTACCATTAAAATGTTAAATTCTCATATAAATAACCTGAAGAATATCCTGAGTTTATTAGATAATGGGCTACACCTTAAAAAGAATTAGAAAGCTCAAGTGATTTAGTTGTCTTTAGATCTAAGTAAAATAAAAATATTCCATATTCATTTGCATTATCTCCAAATCTTAGAAAAAACTCTGAGCTTTTATAATCCCCCAGTAGAAATTCATTGCAATTTAGCTTTTCTCCTTAAGCTACCCAGAACAGATAGATCAGTTAAATGTCATAATCACCTGTCATGGGAAGTCTCTTTGGATCTCAAGTGTAATTAATTTAATTTGATTTAAAGAATCTTAAACTGAGTCATTTCAAATAAACAGAACACTTTTACATATTTTTATATTGAATAATATTATTATATTTATTTAGGAAATCTTCATTTAGTGAAAAAATAAGATAGTCAAGAAGAGAATCAACTTCAGCTCATATTCTTCAGGAAGAATAAAAAAAGTACATAAAGTAGTAAGAAAATCAAAAAATCATCAATAGTAGGAGAGAGAGTAGCCTAAAGTTTGATTTAGGAGGAATCAAAAAAGATGCTATTATTTATGATGAAGAAAAGGATGGATCAAGCAGTAGCTCAAGCAGTTCAAGTGGATCAAGTTCAGATGAATAAAGCTCAGATGATGTAGATGTTGTTGAAGATATTGAAAGAAATACTTTTAAAACAACAATTTTAAATGAATGTGTTATTTTGTTTAGATTAATTATGTAAATGAAATCCGACATAAGAAATGTTTTAGATTACATAAGCAACTAATTTGATTTACAGCCTTTGGGATAGAGAAATTATTTGAAATAGTTAATTAATGATATCCAACAAAATACCATACCTGAAACTTGGAGAAAACTTAGTTTTAAGATTTTTTAAAGAAATTTAGCTAACTATCTCTAATAACTCTTTTAGAAAATTCATTACACTTAAATTTTAGTTGAAAGAGGACCAAATTTATAAATTCCAAATGTGATTTAAGTCGATAGATTTGTAGACTGTCACACTTTCTTTGGTTCTTATCTCTATAATTATGCAGAAGCAAATAATGTAAATTTTTGAATTCCTTTTTTTAAGTTCCTCTAATTAGTATTTTTATTTTAAGATTGATATCCATCAGTTGAAATTCGTCCTTTAAAAAACTACATATGCAGAGATTTAAAAGAACACTTAACCTGAGCATGGCTTTTATATTAAAGGATTGTATATTACAAATGGAACAATAACTAAGGACAATTTGTTTTTAGTGGAAGAAGAAACAAGACAATTCTAAAGTGAGTTCCCTATTTACATGATCAAAATAGAAAGAAAACTAAAAAACAGATAAGAGATCTACAACGATGTATATAATTACATTTATTTTAAAGAAAATTAAGTTTTATTTTAAAATAGATATCAATCAACTCTGAATAATCAATAGCAATAGAACTTAATGATCCAGATACTCAAATATTAAGGTAGATATTAAATTTTTACATCTCTTTATTTAATTCTTTTTATTAAATAGATATGACATGGAAAATGAATTTATGTTCTAGTAGCTACATCCTATTGATTTATATAATTATGATGGGACATAAATAAATGCTGAAACTTCTAAATTAGAGCAAAATAATATAGCTTCGTTAACAAATGCTATGCAATAAGGGTTGTCAGCAGAAAAGAGAGGTAGCATTTAGTAATTAAAAAAGAATGTAAAAGGAAAGCAAAGAAACAGCTCACAAAGCCCAACAAAAACTAATGAAAAACAAAAGACTGAAAATGAAAACAAGGATGATTTCAGCAGTTACAAACAAGCTTAACAAAATTTCAATAGATTAGCACCAAAAGAACTCAAATTTAATGACATTTACTCATAATCAAAATATAACTTTGTTATCAAAGTACCTTTCAAGAATCCATGTACTTCTTCATCATATTCTTACATGCAGACAAAATACTACCTATACGTCTATTCACGTAAACCTCAAGACTTTTGGGAATTGAAAGGAACCACTCTTTTTGCATAAAAACAAACCTTTTGAGTTCAAATAGTTAGTTAATCGATTTAACTTAATCAACTGAAAAAAATAATTTTAAATAACCTAATTTTAATTTTCTAAATTAATTTTTATATAAAAGTAAAATTTTATATATAAATTTAAATTAAAAATTGTTAACAAAGTAATCCAAGCAACTTTTAAACATTTTTGAACTTAATCAATTAAGAATATTACAATTAGATCAGTTGAAAAATAATACATAATTTTTGTTTAATGTAAATGAGCTAATAACTGAAGTTATATCTTCTTATAAAATTTTAATTTAATCATTATTAATAAACTATTTAAAACAGATTTACTTTATGATTTATTGTTATTTAGTTAATTTTATATTATTTTTTGTCTAAAGTATAATTTAGAAGAAAAAATCTCAAATTAATAACCATTAATAATTTTAAAATTATAAATTTACTCTTTTTTTAATTTTAAAATAATTTTTTCTCATTAATTTTGAATTTCAGATAAGAAATCTATTTTCAATTAACATTTTTAAAAATTTATTGTTTTAAGTATTCATAATTTGATTTAAAATCTTTTGATTTCCTAAATATTACTTATTGACTCAATCAAAAATTAGACAAAAAAATAAAATTAAAAATAATAATAGGATGAAAATTTTTTTAATTAAAATAATAGTTTAATTATTTTTCAATAGATTAATTATCAAAACATTTTAAGTAAGATATTTTTTTGATAAATGTTGTTTGGGTTATTAGAATGTACTAAAATAGGTTAATTTTTTAGAAATTTAAAAGATAAATTTAATAAAAACAAACATATTTGATTGGTTATTTATTTTCAATTTCACAAAAAATCATCATAGTCAGTTCTTGTTGGTGGGACATATGGTCTCTTTTCTATATTTTTCTTAGCTTAAAAGAAAAGGACAACTCCTACAAATACCATTAAGAAGATAAGGAAAAATATAAATAAGGCTCTTCTGTTAGTTTACTTTTTCTTTTCAATAATTTCTTCTTGAATTTACTCATAATTTTCTTCTTCTTTTTTCTTTTACTCTCTCTCTTATTTTTCAATTCTTCTTTTTTCTTCTTTGACTTATGCCTTTTCTACTTTAATTTCATTCTTTCTCTGCTACTCTTATGCATCTTATAACTTTTTCTTTTCTTCTTTTTCAGTTTGTAAGTCCTCTGCAGTTTTATTTTATTTATTTTTAACATTTAGATCAAGCCCTAACTTTACACCTGTTTACTTCAATAGCTTTTAAATGCTTAACCTATTACTAATAACAGCTTGATGAAGACAAGTATTTCCTTTTTCATTTTGCTAATTCATGAAATTCTTTATTGATTCTGCAGAGGAAGGCTTCTCTTAAATTCTATCCTAAAATATTTAGAACAAAGAATTTATAAAATCACCTAAGCCTGCTTCTACTGCATTATGCAAACAAGTATTATCTTAATCATCTTTTAACATAATATCAACTTTAGGATTATGAATAAGCCAAATAGCCTTTTCACTGTCACCCTCCTCAATTGAAATCTTAAGAGGAGTACCTAATCCTTTAGAAACAATATTAGGATCAGCACCTCTTTTAATAAGCTTATCAATAACATCCTAATTATTTTTATTTGCGCAAGCAATATGGAAAGCAGTTCTTCCATCTTCATAGTTAAGTGAAAAATTGATATCTATATTCTTTTATTTCAAAAGAAGTTCAACTCCTTCTAAATAACCTAAAGAAGATGCTAAAGCTAGAGGAGTCAATCCATCACCATTTTGCAAATTAAGATCAATTAAATTATTTTCATGCTTATCTTCTAATAAAACCTAAAGAGTTTCAAAATCATAATTTTATATAGCTAAATGTAAAAAGCCTAGCTTTGTTTTGGTGTCTAAGAAGTTTATGTCAATAAGATCTCTTTTAGAACTTAAAAGATCCTTAACCTTCTCAAAATTTTACTTCTTAACTTCTTTCAATAAATCCTAAGACATTTTTACTTTTCTAATTTGTTTAATTGATTAAATAAATGATTATTAAAAAATTAATTATTTATTTCAAAACTTTTAGTTTTTAACAATCGCAAAAGCAAGAAAGCGCGTGTAAATTTTTGATAAAGAAGATATTATTTCAATTATTCATCAAAAATTGAAAAAAACTAAAAAAAGATATTCTCTACAAAAACAAAAGCCATTTAATTTAGATTATTTTTTAAGAATTTAATTATATTATTAGATTAGAAAAGTAAAATTATTTTAAAATGTTCAGAATATCATAATAAATTTATAAATTATTTAATTAGATTTTTAATAAATAATAACAAGTAATATGAAATTTAACTTTATTTTAAGCACAATTTTTATGAATTACTTTATTCAACCTAAGGAAATGAATGGTAAAGAACCTATTTATTCTAAATAACAAAAATAAAAAATCTATCAATATATTTCTTTGGATATCTTGAGTTATTTTAAAATCTTAAAATAAATAAACTATTTGATTTTAAATCTATATAATCTAAAATAATATTATTTTCTAATTTAATTACTTCAATCAAAAGCATATTAAAAAAACACCAAAAAGTTTAGCTTTTACTATTTTGTTTTCTATTTAAGAAGGATATTCTTAATTATTTCAATTAATTTTAATTACTAATTGAAGATTGATAATAAATTTTCTGAATCTAGTGAAATTTGATTATCCTTACTTTTCACAGAAAAAAATAATTCAGAAGTTAGAAATAATCTAAAATAGTAATAAAATTGAAATGCATTATCTAGCTCAAAATCCTTTAAAAATATACTTAATATGAATACAAATAAAGATACTTCTGAAAAACTTGTTAGAGTATTTATTAAAAATCTCTAAAATAACTAACTTAAGATCTTTATAAATCAAACTCATTTAATATGAAAAATAATAATGAATAACATGTAATAATATTTTGTGTTGTACTTGCTAAGTATGATTAAATAGTGTTAATATAAAAAGATATTAATTCAAAAGAAAATATTAACTTTAAAGAATATTTTGATGTTTATCTTTGCATCTTCTTTATATTTAGAATTTTGTAGTAAAAATTATTTTACTATTATTGAATTCATTCAAAATTAACAAAAATATTTCAAGCAATTTTTTCTAATAGTTTTTAGTCCATTATTTATTGATTTTATAATTAATTAAGAATTGACTAAACGATGAAGACATAAATTTAGCATTTTGATTATTTGACTAATAATCGCACTAAAATAAACTGAATTATTTTAACCTGGTATTCAAAATGTTTGATTAATTTAAGTGTAAAGATGAACTGTAAATCGTTTAAACATCTAAAATTTTATTTTCATGGGGATTTATTTATTAACAATCAATATATTTAATCAATTTTATTAAAATAACTTAAGTCAGATAATTCGAAAAATCAAAATCAGCTTATGATATTTTTTAATTATCGACCTAAATAAACAAAGAAACAATTAAATAAGTTGCTGAATTAAGTTTTATATACCTCAAAAAATAAGAAAAACAGCTCAGTTGGAAAATTTGTTTAAAAAATTGGATCATCTAAAATTTTATAATAAGCTATATTTATAATTCCAAAAACTCCTTTTTTTCTTTTTTTTTTTATAAAAATGAGCAAAGATAGAAGTTTAATTAAGAGATATCAAATATTATTCATTAATTTAGTGACTATAAAATAATAAACAGATCCTTTCTAATTTAAAATACTAAATCATAAAATTAAAGAAAATTTCATAATTAAAATTTTTTTTAGTAAATATCTGTTAAATAAATAGTATGAGTTTTAATTAAAAAGATAATTAGTTTAATACACCTCATCTGAATACAGAATTTGATTAGAATGAAGACAAGATATTGTTGACATCTAATTCAAAGCGCCAATTATTTAAAGATGAAGTAAATTCTAACTTATATTATTTTATAGCATATAGTTTAAATAATCTACTAAACATTATAGGCCTAGCTAGTATAATAGTAACCCAATATAAAACAAAACGTGTTTTTTAGCAAGAACCCACAAAAATAAATATACTTAGACTAATAATCAAGTGATGAGGGTAATCGCATAAAGATTAAAAACTTAAACGGCAATGAGAAGGATTAATAATAGTCTTTTATTAGTAAAGATTAAACTTACAAAAGCGAAATGAATTATACTTCTAAAAAAGTTACTATTAACCCATCAATCAATGATACTTCAAAGAAAATAGATGACTCTAAGTTTAAGAATCCTTTTGGATGGTTGAGTCTTAAAAAAAGGATAGATAGTCTCAAATATCTAGTAAAAAGATTAGAATTATCTAGCTTGATCTAGATAAAATCAAAACTTAAAAGCTATCATTTAATGATTATTGATGATAAGTCTTCTCATAGGTAATACGATGAAAAATAAACAAAGTTTTTTGAAGATTTAGTCTCTCTAGATTATTTCTTTGCTAAAATGTCTCAATTTTTCTATACAGTTTTCAGATTCTTTCCCTCAACAACAAATACAAAAATCTTAGTTGTCCTTTTCAAAATGATACTAGCTCTTTAGCTCACTTATTAGATTTTTATACTTCCTTTTTTGATTAGCTACCCACATAACTCAATTAACTTATTTTCTGTAAATGAAAAATTGTACAGATTTATTTTTGTTATACCTTTTATTTTAGAAATGATTTTAAATTTTAATTTAAAATATTTTGAACATGGTGAACTTATTTCTGATAAATATACGATTATACTTAGATATATCAAGCGTGATTTCTGGTGGGATGCTGTAGGTATAGCAGGAACAGGATTAATAGATGAGAATTCTTCTGTTGCATTTATATTACTAATATTTTTTATTCGTTTTATTAAATTCAAATCTATGTATAACTCCATTGAAGAAAAGTTCTAGCTAACATTAAGATTCCCTGTTTCTTTTACAATTATTAATTTGATTTTAGCTATAACTGTTCTAGCTCATGTTTTTGGTTGTATATTTTAGTTTATTGGTTTGAAAATGTATGAAAATGGGTCAATAAATTGGCTTGAAAAGGCAGACTTAATTGATAAAAGCATATTAGATAGATACATAGCTAGTTTATACTTTTCATTTATAACTATGATCAGTGTTGGATATGGAGATATAACTCCTATTAATAATGTTGAAAGAATCTTTGTCACTTGCATGACTGTGTTCAGTTGTGGTACATTTGCATATGTTGTCAATATTATAGGATCTCTCTTTCAATAGTTGCAAATAAATGAAGCTGAGTACAGGTAATAATTAATTAATTTATTTATTTTACTTAATGAATAATTTGAAATTAAAACAAATAAAGGTAATAAAGATATGAAATGTCTAACTACATGAAGAATAGAAATATTGATTCTGAGCTGTAGACAAAAGTTTTCTAATATTTAGAGATGCTTAAACTAAAGAAATAGTGGGAACCTGAGAGTGGGCAAAGTGTGATTGAAATCATGAACCCTAAACTAAAAGAAAGCATTTATAAAGACTATTATGGAAGATATCTTAAATAATGCAAGTTATTTTCATAAAAGTTTTCACCTTAGTTTTTAGAAATGCTTAGTGTTGCATGCAAAGAATAAGTGTTTGGTCCTGGAGAAATAATTTTCTATTAAAAAGAGCAATAAATTAATTTTCATGAAGACGAATCAAACAAGCTGAGTGATTAGTACCAAAACATTCATCTAGTCATAAAGGGAAAGGCTTTACTTTTCTAAGATAATGGAATAGCGAAATTACCAAAAAAAACAATTATGGATACTAAAACTAAATATTCAGTAATTTATTAATTTAAAAGAATATTATTCATTTTAATAATACTTTTTATAATTCTTTAAAAAGGTAGGAGAATGTTTTGCAGTCAAAGAATTTTTATGTGGTGTACCTTATGAATTTACTGCTTAAAGTAAAGGGCTTACTACAGTCATAAAAATATAAAGATCACACTTTTTGGAAGTACTCAATAGATTCCCAAAAGATTATGTAACAACTTAATAATTTAATAATTTTTGATATTTTATTTCACAATACAAAATTTTAAAATAGGAAGCTTATTGTGCTCTTAGAGATGAAATTTTATTCTATGAAGAAGATAAATACATAAAATGTCAGCCATGCTCTAGATACGATCACTCAACATTTTCCTGCCCTCGTATGCATTATTTGAAGTAAAAGTAAAAAGCTATATTAAAATATACACATTCTTTCTCACAGACTGATAGATCTTGCTTTGATAGAAAAAACAGAAAGAAGGTGAAGAGTGTTGGAAAAAATTTAGAGTAAGTTAAAAGAGATCTAAAGCTATATAGGGTATAACTTATTATAAGCAAAAAAAGACAATATCAAAGCATGTAAAAAGAAATTTAAAGTAGATTTGTCCTTTTAGAGTCTAATAATATCTTTAAAAAGCAGAGCTAATTAGAATCTCCATAATTTTTAGCAGTTTCAAACTAGCCAGTAGACTAAGAATCAAGCAACGAAGAAGAAACAATTAGATAGAGAGAATAAGGGTCTATTGCAAAATCGCAAATGTAAACTAGTTCAAGGTAATTAACATAGGAAGAAAAAGAACTTATGGAAATAGCCTAAGAATATGATGAGTATTTTTATCTAAAATGCCCTCTAGTTTCTTGGAACCAGTAATCTAAAATGTATGAAATGTCTCCTGAATAAGAAGAATATGAAGGAAGTATAGCTATCTAATGTTACTTAGAATAAAATTTTGACATAAAAGGAACTCTGGAAAATATAAATATTTTAGATTTATTTGAAGAAATTTAGAATGAAGAAGAGGAAGAAGATAATGAAGATAATTAGAATGAGAGTTCAAAAAATATTATTGAAAATTTAATTGGCAGTGCGAATAAAGATAACCTGAACAAATATAGCTTAAAAAGCATCGCTGAAGAGGATAATCTTATTTAAATGTCAGATTCTTCTTTGAGTTTTGATGCCTAAGATTAAATTCAAGAACATTAAGTAAATGAGTTAGTACATGCCAAGCATTCTCATGAAAAAGAAAAAAATCTTTTAACAAAATGCTTAGAAAAAAGAATTCACCTTCCACAATCATCATAAAAAGAAGAAAATAATTCTTCAATATTTCTGGAAAATAAAGATCCACACCTACCTGATAACTAGCATGTTAACTATAATCCTTAGCCATTCTAAAAGAAATAATAATCAAACTAAGGTGAGTAAGTTTAGAAAACTGATTAAAAGCCTTCAATACACTAGGAGAAAATAGATATTCCAAGAAGAAGCAAGCACTTGATGAGCTTCAAATAATTAAAATCATTACTTTCCTTTAGTTTAGACATAAATTCATAAAAAAATAAAACACCAAGGACCAGCTATTAAATTGATACAATAAATTAAATTTAAGGATTAGATGATGTTCCTGATTAAAATAAAACCAGTAACCAAGAATTTTCGAATTAGCAAAGAACAAATGATAATTAAAATAGTATAATGACTCTTCAATTATTATCAAAATAAAGTGGTAAAAATCATTCAGCAATATCTAGACCAAGCTTAAAAAAGGTATCATACTTGAGTAGATAACCTATTTCACAAATTTAACCTAGGTAATCAATTAACATAAATACTTAAGACAACAATCACTTCCCATAAGTTCTTAACTCTTTTAATTCAGCTTAGAAAATAAACTCTCTATCAGAATTAGTTTAAACATAAGCACAAAATCAAAATCAGAATTAAATTCAATAACAATAGCAATCTTAATAATCATAACCATAGACACAAAACAATCTAGTTAGTTTACAAAATCTAGAAATAAATAATATTTTTCTGCCATAAATTTAAAATTAACAGATAGACTAAATGTTGAACTTCATTTTCAATCAATTTGAAAAACCTCAGAGTTTCTCAAAATATTTTACAAAAGGAAATCTGGAGAATATCATTAAGAAATATATTAGATATCAAGATCAGTTTACGATTAAATTCATCAACAATAACTAATTTATAAATCAAAAATCTGGGAAATATATGTCTTTAACACCCTAAGCAAAGTAACAAAAGACTTTAAATACAAAGAGAGAAGCTTCTAAATTTTCTAAAAAATGAAAAAAGAAGAGATTCATAGAAATTGTACAAAATAACTAAATAGCAACAAAAGATATATACTCTTAGGTAGAAATATTTTAAATTTGGCTAAATAGTAAATTAGCAATTGAAATTTAATTTAAATCTATATTATGAATCAAATTTAAAAACTAAATTTTTACATAGTTTTGTTTCCAATTGTTCAGTTCTTCTAAAAAAAAAATAATTGATTGCTATCTGTATATTTGATTATTGTTTTTATTAACTAATATCTTTAATTTAATACCATGATTTATTTTTACTCTCTAATGTTAATCTCATAAACATTATTTATGACTTATTATTAAAATCAGCATTTATTTCATTTTTTAATTAGATTATATCTAGAATTCTTATATAAAAAAGAAAATTTTAGACTCTTTAAAAATAAAGCTAATCCAAAAATACCCATCAATCAATCAAACGAATATCTTATTAATCTACCCATCTTTTTTCAAAATATTTTAAATTTTTATCTCCTTTTTAATAGACAAATTTTGCTGCATTCCTAATAAAGATAAATTAATCTACGCATGCATTAATAATCTCGATTTTACATTTAAAAGATGTAAGCAAACAGAATTTAAACCATAAACACAGATTCAAAAAAATTATCTCTTCTTTATTCCACAAAATTTTTCTTTAATTTTTGAATCTCTTCAGATCAATAAAATTTTTTAAAAGAAAGGAAAAAAAACTTCATATTGATATAATGCAAATAAAGTATTTTCATTTTAAAGGAAGAAAATATTTTTGGTAAATTTGTTGAAAAGAATAATTTTTTGTTGGTTTGATTGAAAAACCTAAATTTTATTGAACTTATTAGTTATTAATAGAGTTGTAACTTTTATTCAGGAATTGTTCTAAATAAATTTATAGATGTATAGTTACGTATGTAATTTGGAAATTATAGGAATTGTTAAACAGTTTGTTTTTTTTCCTAAAAGAAATCTTCTTCTTTTTTTCTTCTTTTATTAAAAAAATAACAAAATTATTTAAATAAGTTAAACAAGTAATTATATAATTAAGGTTTCTCATTTTTTTCTTTTAGATTCTAATCTTTTGAAATCTAATTTATCAAATTGTAAGGACATAAAAACCACTTTTAAAAATATTTCTTTAATTTCGATTAATTAACTACCACAATAAATTTAATTCTCGAATATACTTCAATAAGACATATTATACAAAAACATCTGCATTAATGGACCATTTAAAAAGCTCAAGCACCGTAAAAGAATTAAAATACATTTGTAAAATAAGCTGATAGGATTAATCAAAATGTACAAATCAAAAATTTCGCTTACTTATTGACAATATTAATTTACATAAAACGAAATTTAAAAGTAGACAAATTATTTTGTTTGATTATCCTCAAATTGTGAATAAGGTTTAAATTAAAGTACTCAATCAATCTTATAAAAATACTAAATTAAGATATTTTATGCTCCATACTTTTTATTTTTAGATGTATTTAACTATTTAATCTAATAGTGAAAACAAGTTATTCAATAAATTTATTTCATACAAAATCTCAAATTAACTTCAGAAAAGAAAAGTGTCAAATATTGACTAAAGTAATTGAGTAAATGGTTATTAATCAAGACAAAATCTTTAATTTAATTATTAAAAAGATAGTAGAATTAAAAGTATCAGCTTTATGTAATGGATTAGAGTAAGAAATTTTATTCACTGCTTGATTTTATATGCATAAGGCTTTAGATAAATTCTGGAATGTTAAATCTCTTAAAATTAAAAAAATAGTAACTCAGTTTTGAAAGCATTTTGCCTTATTTCCTTATTTCTATTTAAAATGTCTATTGTATTTGTATAATATTAATTACTTTCTCCATATTCCAAAAATTTTCTTTTTTACTTATATTCAATGACTGATATGAAATTGCGTATTAGTAAGTAATCCATCTAATATATAAGAAATCTATGCTGATATAATTTAAAAAAATAATAATTAATTATTCAGATAAAAAAATTACAAAAAAAAATTGTTCATAAAAAATCATTCAATTAATTAGAAAAATAAAAAAAAGGGAAAAATAACATTCATTCATCATATCTTATATAATAATATCTATTCACAAAAAAAAATGATTAAAAACTATAGATACGATAATTATCTCATCGATTCAACTGCTAATGTTTAGCAAGATTTCTTCATTCAAAAGTAGAATCATAAGTAGTCAACTTCTTCTACCCATCCTTAAGAGTAATACTCAACTGCAAGCTCTTCAGATTCTGATGGTGAAAACAACCAAAGCACCTCTTAAAACTAACAAGGATCTTAATCTACCAATGAACCCCAAAATTAAACACAAAAAGAGCGTTATAAAACTGAGCTATGCAGAAATTTCTAAATAAATGGAACATGTAATTATGGAAAAAAGTGTTAGTATGCTCACGGTAGACATGAACTTTAATAAAAGCCAGAAAGAAAAACTAATTAATACTATAAAACTAGACCTTGCAAAGAATTTTTCAATACTTTCACTTGTCCCTATGGCCAAAGATGCAAATATAACCATGATAACAGATCACTCAATGAGATAATTAAACCAAATTCTTATTATTAAAAGAAACTTGTGACTATTTCAAATGTTTAGTCTTCATCTAAATAAAATTCCTCTAACACTTCATCTAGTAGACTACTATTTTTCTAGCAAAATTTTAATAAAAATAATATTGATAATTAAATTGAAACTTAACCTAATTAATTGACATCTAATTATTCTACTTAACAATTGTAATAGAAAGAAAATGATTTTTTCACTAACTCTTTCTAACAAGAAATTATTCCTAACTAAATCCCAATATCTACTTACATGATCTTTAATGAATCAAATTAGTCTTAACCTTAAACTAAGCAATTAGAATTCAATAGAAAAAACACTTTACCCACCCTTGATTCTAGTTTCCTCTCCTCAAGCTACTTCTTCTAATGGTGATGTCTTTCATTTAAATCTTATGCAAATCCATTATTTGTTGCTTAACATAAAGTAAAGCAATAAATAGATAAGTTTTTCTTATAAATAATTAAAAAAAACCCCTTCTTCTAAAAAAATATAAATCCTTTAATTATTAAAAGTACTCTATAATATAGAACCAATTTAATTAATAACCCTCTCATTTCCTACCTATCTTATCAATATTCAAAGATGAAAAACACTTCTATTATTCAACAAAATCATAGCGTATTAACAAAATTAGTTTGCTATCCAATTATTCTTTTAACTAATATTATATAAAAATTATTTATACTACCAGTATATTTACATCATTTATTTTATTTTGTCTTTTTAATTTTTCCTTTTAGGATATTTCTACTAAGCTAAAATATTATTTTTATAATTTGACCAGGGTATTTAAATTATTTTACTTTAATCATATTTGCATATTTAAACTTTACTTTTTAGTTTTTGGCAAATAAAAACAATAAAAAATATTTTTCTAAACCCTGTTTAGACATTAAAATGAGTTAAGATTTATCAATAGTTATTATCAATATGAATTTAAAAGATGTAATCTAAATTAATAATTTTTGATGAAATAATCTAGAATATTTCTAAATAATTTTACTTTTTCTTTTTTACATTTATTAAAATAGTCAAAAACAAACAAACAATATTGTTTATATCTTATTGAAAAAATAAAGTAAAATCAAGACTTTAACAATTATCCTTAAATAATAAAAGTTTTGCTGTTTAGTAATATTTTTATTATTCAATTTAATAAGTAACATTTTTGTATAATAATATATTTTATTCCTAAGAAGTATGAACTTTATTTAGATGTTACTTTGAAAATAAAATTAAATATAATTATATTTATTAGTTTATTTAATTATTTGAAAGAAATAAAATTTGTATTTTAGATTAAAAATATTTGTTCATGTAATATAATTGGGATATAAATGGGTAAGTAATAAGAACATACAGTATATATGTTTAAGTAATTTGGCTAATTTAAAATCAATATGATTGCTAAATTTAAGAAGTGTTAAAATATTAATCAAATAAAAATAATAAATTCAAAAGTGTTTCTTTTTTTTAAAAAAATGACAAGAATAAATCTATATTATGTTTTTACTAAAAGTTTAGAATTAAATCATAGAGACAGATGAATTTCACTAAAGGCTAACCTAAGATTTCTAATCAATCTTCTCCAAAATCCCCTCATTCATCATCCCAATCATAGATCCTGCTATTTTATTGAAAATGTGGAATAAAATTATTACAAAAATAAATAAATTTGAAAAATAATAAAGGAAAATTTAATTTAAGCTATTTTTTATTAATTAAACGAAAAGTTTATAATAGTCATTAGTAAAAGACTTTAATTTAAAGTTAAAATTTACTCAAACAAAAGATAAAAAATTCTTAGTTTAGCACACTCCTACAAAGCATCACATAAATCTTATTTAGTTATTAATTGTAATATATTCATTTTTAATTTTTATTTTAATTACTAACTAAATGAATTATTCTTCTTAGTAGAGCCAGCTATTAAATACTCTCAGAGAATATACAATATTAAGAAATTTAGCTTTTAGAATAACCAATAACACTTCTAAAATATTTTCACATTAATAGTTAGTTAATTGATTGATTGAATTTTAGATAAAAAATATTTAACTAAAGTTGCTTGTTCGGTTTTTAAAATGTTTTAATTAACACACCAAAATGAAAATCAAAGGATTTCTTTCATTTATGAATATTTTTTTAAAAGATCCTTGTAATTTTTTTCGTTTGATAAATTGTTACATATTAATACATTCTTCCTCATTTAATACATTTATTTAATTAATACTCAAATTAATTCATTATTTATTTTAAATATAATAATTAAAAATTTTTATTTTTATTTTAATATTTATTTTTATCTTGTGTAAATAAATGCAAAAAAATTTTTAGGCTAAATATTTCAGTAGAGTAACCGCAGATAAAAAATTAAAAGAGATGAAAAAATTTATAAAAAAATATTTATTTGAATAAATATAAAAAAATATTATAAAAGATTTTGTGTACAATTTTTTTTCTTTTACTTATTTAAGTCAATATATTTATTTTTTATTATTTCTATTAAATTAATTTATATCCTGAAAAATTCTAAAATTATGTCATTATTGAATGATGATAGATTGATTTGACGTAATTTAAGCTGGATCGTTAGGGCAAAGTTCTAAGAGCTTTCTCTAGAATTTATCTAAATAAATAACAAAATCTGTAATTAAATAAATAATTACTAAATTTGGTGTCCACCAATATTTCTTAGATTTTTTTACAATTCCCGTAGATTGCACAAAAAGCTTTTTAAAATATAGGAACAAAATAGCTCATATTATCCAAAGAAGAAGAAAAAAATGACTTTACAAAAAAAATATTAAAAATGATTAGCAGTTTGAAAAAAAATCAAAATTTTAACTATGTTTTGCATAGCTGAAGGAAACTAAAAATGGGGTCTTTTATCTATGTCAAGTTGAAAGCAGAGTAATAAGGATTCCAAATAAAACAATCATTGACTGACAGAAAAAAAATTAAAGATGATGAGTTAATTAATAATATTGACATTGAGATTGCTTTAGATCTTATATCAACAAAAAAGTGAAAACTGAATAAATATAATTAATTGAAAAATCAAAAAATTAAAAAATAAAAAAAAAGTAGCACTCACTTTAAATATTTAAAAAAAGGTTAAAAAATATAGGTAGTATGAGCGATCAAAATAAGATTATATATATTGGTGTTAGAGCTGAGGACAAGAGTCACTGGGAGAGAAGAGTTCCTATTATTCCCAAGCACGTCAAAGAGATCCATGAGAAATATCCTCATATCAAGTTTATTGTTGAGCCCTGCACAAAGAGAGTATTTTCAAACAAAGAATATGAAAATGCAGGTGCTATTATCAGTCCAGATTTGACAAACTGCTCTTTAATTATTTGTGTCAAGGAAGTTCCTATTGAAAAGCTTTATCCTCAAAAGACCTACATGTTCTTTTCTCATACCATTAAAGCTTAAAAGCAAAATATGGCTGCTTTGGATGATATGATACAGAAAAAAATCAGATTAATTGATTATGAAAAAATAACAGACGAAAAAAACAATCGTCTAGTTGCTTTTGGTAGATTTGCTGGTATTGCAGGTACTATAGATTATTTGAGTGGGCTAGGATAGTATTTAATGACTAAGTCTATCTCCACTGCATTCCTAAACATCAGCATGAGTTATAAATACTTTAACTTAGAACAAGCCTACATGCATCTAAAATCAGTAAATTTTTAATATTCTACTTTTAAATTGAAATCTTTATTGATCTGCAAGAAACCTCTTTACTTTCTAGTTAAGAAATAAATATCCATTTAAAATATTGAAATTCTGCCTTGCTTTGAGTTGATAAATATGCATAACAAACCATATTTATTAATGAAAAATACATATAAAATAGAAATAGAGTAGAATTAATTCTTAGTCTATTATTTATAATGGAATTTAACTATTTTTTAAACAGAAATTGAGATTTTCAAGATTATTTATTTCAAAGTAGATTTATTCTTTATAGTTTATGATATTATTTCTATTTAAAAGGTTGGTTAGTAATTAGAATCATAGGAAATACCAAAAGAGTTGCGTCCACTTGTGTTTGCAGTCACAGGTACTGGACGTTGTGCAAATGGAGCATGGGAAGTTTTAGAAAATCTCCCAATTAAAAAGGTTTCACCTGATGAGCTTAAAGCACTTCATGATGATATTGATAACCCAGCTCATGCAACAACTATTTATTGCTGTTCTATTTTGCCTGAACATATGGTTGAGCATTCTGAGCATAAAGATCATTTTGAAAAAAAACATTACTATGAGAATCCTCATGAATATGTACCTATATTCCATGAAAAATACTTGCCCTATATATCTTCTATCTTCCACAATATGTACTGGGACTACAAATTCCCACGTCTCATAACAGATTAAAATATAAAGGAATTAGCTTAAAAGGGAAAAAACAAATTATTAGGCATTTCAGACGTCACTTGCGACTTAGAAGGATCAATCGAGTTTTTGAAAAAATTTACCACTCCTGACTAACCTTTCTACGTATACGAACCTATTGAGCAAAAGATTTATGATGACTTAAAATATAGAGAAAATGGCATTCTTTACTTAGCCCTTGATTTCTTACCATGCGAGCTTCCTTTTGATGCAAGTAAATTGATGACAATTTATTTGTTTTAATGGAATTTAGAAGAATAAAAATAGAACTATTAAGATGATGAACTATTTTTATCAAAAGCTCTTTGGATCTTAATAATAAATGATTCAATATTATTTTTTTCACCACTTTACAAATCTTGGCTTTTTTTCCACAATTTTTATTTCAAATTTTCTAAATTAAAAAAATCACAAAGCAATGAATCAAAATTAACTTGCACTTAACTTTTATTGAGTCACTTTTAATTAAAAAAAGCTAATTAATGCATCACTTTTCCAAAAAGAATTAATTTCAATTATTTTTATTATTAAAGTATTTTTCCATCTAAATTATCTTTTTTTCTCTACAAAATATCTAAATCAGCCAGCTTTTTCATCCTCATCTCTTAATTTTTATTGCTTTGAACAAGCTTAACTTTGATTATTTTCCCCACATACAACAAATAGCTTTTATTACTTTAATTAAATAAATTTTTAACTAAATAAAGGTACTCACTTTTCTAATCACTTGAAAGAATGGATTCCAAATATAGCTGAAAGTGACATTAAACTACACTTAGAAGAAAGTGGACTTATTGATTGCATTAAAAGAGCCTGTATAACTCATGATGGTGATTTAACTCATTCTTTTCATTACATAAGAAAGCTTAGAGAAGCTAATGAAAAAATAGAGGCTAGCAAAAACTTTGAGCCTAAAAGAGGTCTCAGCAAAAAGGTTCAAAGCTTCTCTTCATTAAAGATAGAAGGACACATATTTGATACAGGTGCTATTAATAAAATTTTGGATATTTGCTAAAAGTATGAAGTTAAGTTTAATGTTGCTGATATAATAGTAGGATAAAATGAAGACTAAACTTCTCAAATGCTTTTACAACTATTTGCTAATAACCATGAATCAATGATTGAAGTTATTGAACAAATAGAAGTTTTAGCTGAAAAGATTAACTTAGTAATTTACGAATCTTTATCATCTGCCTATTGAACATGTTTGTTAACTTAAGATAAATTTGATAAAATTTATTAGAAATTTAAAGTATTGTAAATAAATTTAATGTTATTTGTTTTAATTTTTTTGAATAACCTATTATTAATTTAAGATATTTTTATTTATTTTTAGAAAGTATTTTATTAATTTAATCTTTAATTATCCTAATCAAAAATTAATTTTCTGATTTATTCAAAAATCTTGACTTTTTATTCTACTTTTTAAATTTAAGATAAATTTAAAAAAATTTATTTCAATATTTCATTTTTAAGTAGAATGATCTTTGGATTATTTTAAGCTATTCATTAAATTTTAATTTGATTTTTCACAAGTACTGAATGAATAAAGATAATTTTTTAATGAATATCCCTGTAATTAAAAAAGAAATTAATGAAATCATCTTTAAATTTTAAATGATAAATTAAAAGTTTTTAAAATAGTTTGTTATAAAAATAAGGTTATATAAATGGATTAAGATAGCTATTATTTCAAAATTTATAGTTTATTTAGAAATAATTCTATTAATTACCTAAATATATATTAATAAACTTTTTTAATGATTTTATAATTTTTTCAAATAGTAGCTTTATGCAAATATTACTTTAGACATAATTACTAGTTTTTATTTAATCAAATCTAAAAATTAATAAAAAATTCTATGAAAATACATACATAAATAAGTATATTTTATTTTTTAATTTTTGTGTTTAGATAGTTGATTGTTTTAAATAATTTACAATGATTTTTATTAAATTAGTTTGTTGCTGAATAATTTATTAAAAATTTTGGAAATTGCTAAACCCTGCTTCTCTCAACTATTTAAGTCATAATCTTTTTTGTATACTTTTTGTTTATAAATCTTAGTTTAATTTGAGTTTTAAAGATAATAAATATCTTTTATCTCTTCTCAATTTTATTTTAATTGCATTTGCTAAACAGAAAGATATTTTAATAATATTTTTATAGTTTAATTCTTTTGTTTGAAAAGCAAATGTTCTTAAATTTTAAGCGAATATTTGAGGCAATTTAAACATAAGATTAGTTAATTTTTTATCAGAAAAAATTTATTTTCCAGTTTTATTTTGAAATTAATTTATTTTAATACATCTAAATGAGTTTAGTAGAAAATTAACAGTTTATTTGACAATTTTTAATATAATTAATTTAATAAAATATTCTCAACAATAAATTGATTTTACAGACTTTTGCTTTTTTAGATTAAGTATAATCAGATTTTATTCTTTTTTTGGGTTATTTTACTTGATTATTCTTAGAGTTGCTTGATTTGCTCAGTCAAGTCATGAATTTTTAATTATAATTATTCCATTTAAACTTTAGTATTTTTTATGTTTGATTGATATGAATTAATTATTTCTAAATTTGCATCAATTTATGAATCAAATTCTTTTATTTCATTTTCTTTTTGGATGAGTTCTGATTAATTATTTTTTAACTCAGTTTTATCATTTTATAAAGTAATTTATAGTTGCTAGATATCTTATTTATAATTATCTTATTTTTATTAGCATTCATTTAACAATTATTCTATCTCTTTGGCTAACGCTTCTTTCTTTTTTAATTAATCTTCATAAAAAGTTTATGATTTTTAAATATCTTCATCTATGCTTTTCATTTATTATTATAATGCTTGTGCTATTTTATTTTGACTCACTTATGAAAATTATTGAAAAGAATTAATCTCATCTTTTGTATCTGATTCTTTCATCTTTGGGCTACTGTGATTTGTACTTTTCTTTTATTCAAATAAAAAATGTATTAAAAAATGTAAAAATAAAGTAATTTAGTTTTTTACTAGACTGAAATCTTCTTCAACAAAACTGCTATTTTGATTTGTTATTAGCTCTGATAATATTTTAATTTCTTTGATTAATTATTAAATCAATATATTTTGCTCACTAAGCGTCACATCAAATTCACTTTTTTCTATATATGATTCATTTTAAATAATCTCTACTGCTAGCTAATACTGCTAATCTAGTCTATTATAACTTTTTTAAACTTCTTATATATCTGCTATTACTTTCAGTTTTCTATCTTCTAACTCTTTTAATTCAAATTATTTGGATTATAATAGCTATTACTAATCCTCTTAGTTTTTACTATTTTTTTAACTTTCCTCAATTTTATTATTAATTTTCTCCAATTATTTGATCATCTAAGCTTAAATTTATTTTTCTTTTTGAATTTCTTCTTAAAATGATTCTATTTCTAGCTAATTCTCTGCTTCTAAAAATTGTATTTATTCTTTCAAATGCTGGAATTCTTCATTAATTTTTTATCTTAACTCCATTTCTTCTATTTCAGATTCTTCTTTTTGCTATATTCTCAGATTGAGTACCTTTAATTTTCTTTAGTGAAGCATTAAATATTAGTTTCTCATAAATAGATGAAAATTAATTTTACTTTTATTGAACTTAAATCTATTTTTCTATTCCAACAACAGCAACATCATTCTTAAATTTAAAGTTGCTGTAATCTTATTATAACTCCTTTAAATTAAAGTGCTCTTATTTTATTTATTCAACTAAATCACATATTATTTAGCTTTTGTCTTAAGTACTTTTATACAAATTTTCGAATTAAAGCCTAACTTCCATCAATTGATGAAATGAAATATTTTAATTTCTCTGAGTTGTTTGTTAATTTAATTCTGTTTGACTAGCTTGCATTGATATTCCAGATCTATTATTACTAACTTTCTAATTAAAACTATTATTTTAAAATTGAATACTCGTTTTGTTCAGGCCTTTTACCTCCAGTGAGTTATTATTTGTATAGCCTTAGTAACTTTTAAAGGATATTTCATCATTTTAATTTAGTTTTGAATTTAAGCTTTTATTAGGAGGCTATTCTTCGCTTTCATCAGAGTATTTTTTAATTTTCTAAATATTTAATGGAATCTCATAACTTTTTTATTCTAAAAAAGATGAATCATGAGATCTTTATAAATCAAAAAGTAATTGATCAATTTATTTTTTTGAATACTAATTATATTTTTAAGTCACTTAAGAGAAAGCTCCTCTTTGAAGATTAGCTTTTGGCTGATTTGGAGAGTATTATTTATCAAATTTTTTCATTTTAAAGATCTGCTTTTTTCAGCCGGCTGAGCAGGTTAAATTAAATCCTTTTCTTTAAATAATTTTGAGAATAAAGTGAGAAAATTTTATGAATTAGTATGTAATAATACAAATAAAAATAAATGAAATATTTTGAATGGATATTATTTATACAAAAATAAATTACTGAAAAAAAATTAATTACAATCTTATTGCATCTATACATAATTCTAAGATGCAAATCTAATACTTTTATTATCTAAATTATCATCATTAAGCTTAAAATATTTTCAGCAAAATGAAAAATATTTAGTATTTAAATTTGAATTTTTTTGCTTTTTAGCATTCAATAAATTTAAGTCTAAAAAAAAGAGCAATTTTATCAAATTTCAAAAGAATGTTACATTCTGAAATAATAATTAACATATAAAATACCTTTATAATTGTTATGAATTTTATTTGCATTAATGAGAGATGCTTACTTAACATAAAAATCTAAATACTAAAATTATATTACTAAATAGAATAAATAAATATTTTCAACCACAAGCACAACTTTTTTGCTTAGTAGGAGTGTTAGTTGCTGTTTATGCCACAGTTAATTTTTATCCAGTTTCTTATGCTTAAGCAGCTGGAGGAGGATTTTACTTAACATGAGCATAAATTTTATTAGCAAGAATTTCAAATGCATTCTTAACGTTTTCACCAGTCATGGCAGATACTTCAAAGAAATCGAGTTAGTATTACTCAGCCAATCTTCTGCCATCAGCAGTTGATACTTATTTATTTGGTAAATCGCTTTTGTTGGCCACTAATATGATTTGAATATTATCGCTTGTGTTTTCTTTGATTTATCTATTTCATATTTAGACATTTAGATATTTATTTTTGCAATATTTATAAATAAAAATAGAAGATTTTGTATTTTGAAGATATGAAAACTAGTTTTTGTTAAAATAAATTAATTTTATTTACTTAACCCATCTTGCAATACCATCAAATGCTTTCCTATTATCAACTGAATAAACAAGAACAATACCCATAGCTCCCTTATATAAAGTAGATGCTAATGTTTAATATCTTTCTTGACCTGCAGTATCCCATAATTACATCTTTACAGTAGAATCTTGTATTTGAAGTACTTTCATTTTAAAATCAATACCTATAATAAAAAAATATTTTTATTTTAAACACTTATTTAGCTATTAAACTTAATAATATGAGTATTTAAACAAATCTTTTAAAATTCATTTAGATAATTAGTCGTCTCCTAATAATAGAGTAAATGAAAATAGAAATTCTTATTTACCGACAGTGGCAACGTGGGTTGGCTAAAATGTTTAATCACAATACTAAAGTAATAAACAAGACTTTCCGACTGCTGGATCACCTAAAATTAGAACTTTAAACATTTAATCCTTTGGCTTCATTTTTCAAAATTAAAATTTAATATTTTTAAAGCTTTTTATATTTAGTTTTTTTTATTTAACAATTTTTAATAACTCAAATTTTTTAGGCTTAATTATCAAATTTCTTTTAAATTAAATCAATAAGAAAGAAAGAAAAATACATTTTCCTTTCATTATCCTTTAAAATAGTGTTTATTTATGGATTCTGACCAATTTCTTTTCAAATTCTGAATAAAATTAATAGAATCATTAAATTTCTATAAAAATATTAATAAAATAGAATAGTTTAATAAACAAAACAAACCCTCGTTATTGATATAGCTGCTAGATTATGAAATTTACATATCAAATTATAATTATTTGATTCAGTATAAAAAATTATCAATAAAATTCCTTTTTTTCTACTAAATATTACCTGAACTAGATTTGCTTTCAACTAAAGAGTTTACGAACATTTTTACTTTGAAATTAACCTAAAAATGTGCTAATGATGATATAGATTATGTATTATTGTAGATAAATAAGTGTATTTACACTCTCTTTTCCAATTATTTCATTAAAAAGTAAAAAATGATCTACTTTATATTTTTATTAATTTTCTTAAAATTAGTGATAAATAGAATATGAGATGAATAATAATCTTTTAGGATAAAAGGAAATGAAATAAATTTTTTAATTCAAAATTTAATCTATGAAAAAGCCTCTCAATATTTTTAAAACATTGAGAATACTATTATAAGTTACAATATTTGAATATTTACACATATTGTAAAGGTCAGTATAAAAATTGATATCAATTAATTAATTTAATAAATGCTTAATGTTTAATCAATTGTAAAAAGACGATAATCTTTTAGAATTATAGAATTAATTAGCATTTTTAATTCTATAATTAATCTATTAATTTAAAACTTCTAGTTTTTTATACTTTTTCAAGCAATTAATCCTTCAAATTAAATATTTTTTGAATGTTTTGATTATTATCATATATAGTAAATTATTAATTATTTATTATTATTGTTGATTAATAACATTAATTTTTTATCTTTATTACCAATTCTTTTTAACTGAAAGTATGCTTTGGTTTATGCCTTTATTTTGTGTATATTTTAATAGTATCTTAAATTTTTGAAAAAATTATGAAGAGGATTTCATGATTGACTAGATAAAATACTGATCATTTATAAACTCAAGAAATTTTCAAAAAAGTTAAAAACATAATAAGATATTTGATAGTTTGTTTGCATTCATTCAATTCCTATTTTTAATCGAAATAGGTAAACAAAAAATTTAAACAATAAAAATATTAATCAAATTTTTGATAATTGAAATTTAAACATATTAATTATTTATCATTAAAAATGTCTGCAAAATTGAAAACATTTGAAGATATTTGGAAGACTAATATTGGCCAAAAAGTGAAGAAGTATGAAAGCGAATAAGCATCTACTCAATAAAAAAAAGATAAATAAAAGACAGAAGATTTTGAGATAAAAAGCAAAGATATTGATAGAAATGATTAAAATATTCAACAATATAGATCATAAAATAGTTAAAAAAAGATTTAAAAATAAACTGAAAAATAGAGTAGTTTACTTAATGAAAAAGATTGGGAATATTTAGATAAATTGGGAGAAAAGTTTAAAATTCTAGAAGAAAAAAATAGTAATTAGCAAAAGAATCTGTAGAGTTCTGCAAAGAATATTGTGAAAAATGAAAATGTAATTCAAAAGTAGCAATAGAAAGATTCAGAAAATTAAGCTTTTAAAATGAATAATTTTAGGCTTTCACCTTAGAAAGAACAAATCTACAATTTGAATAAAAAAAATTTAGATAAATAATCTAAATTAAATATATAAGCTAAGTAGGAGTGTGAAGTGGTAATGCTAAATAATACCCAATCAAGTAATGAAAAATCAAATATTAGCACTTAAAGGATTGTCAAATAAGGAAATGCTGATTCTTTCAACTCAAAGAAAACTCTTAAAAATAATTTCTTTTAGGATAAAATCAATTAGGAATAATTATTTAATGATGGAAATACTTAGGAAATAGAATTTTATGAAAATAATTATGAGTGTACTTTTAAGCCTAATGATTTGAAAAACAGTTCAATCAGTTGTCCTTAATCAGAAAAAGAAATTTATTAAAACCAGAGATCAAGAAATTTAACTCCTAATCATCTCTATGAAGACGCAGTGTTAAGAAAGTAAAAATAAGAATAAATGAAAAAATAAGTTATAAAAGAGACAAAATAGTAAACAAACTAATCCAAAATTGGTGTTAATTCTTAAAAAATTATCTTAAGCAAAATAGAAGTAAGTCTTTTTTTTAATATATTTTTTTTGATTAATCTTTTATTTTTTATTAAAGGAGTTCTTATAGGCTTTAATAGCCAGTATAGAGGAGGATGATAATTAAGAGAATTAAAATTAAGATGAAGAAGACTCCAGTAAGGATAATAATGCTTTAGATCTTAAAAAGATATTAAAATTTGAAGGAGTTGGATACTTTTTTTAGTAGTTGGGAGTTTTTAGAAGTGTTAAATTTGAAGAAAATGATAATGGTGATATTAGTATTAGCTAATTAAGAGGATTAAATAATGTGGAAATAGAAAGAATGAAGTAAGAAATGACATTTCATGAGGAATTATGGAAAATAATGTCGATTGATTAACTCTAATACAAAGAGCCAGAAGAAATAGAATCAATATCAAGCAAATGTTTATTTGATATTGCTATGGTATTACTAGAATTAAAGCTAACTGTTTAATAAAGTGAGCTGCTTTTAAATGAAATTCTTTTATGTAATTTATTTAGTGAAGACTATAATAGAGGTTAAGAAGTAATGGACATTTATTTTTCTGTCTAGCACAACTGGACTCTTGAAAAGCTTGTTAAGCAATTTAGACTGATATTTGATGATAAAACTACTTTGATGGATTTTTATTCTAATTGGAATAAGAAGTTAGCTATTTAGAGTAGTGTTTATGAAAATAGTGAAATGTCATTTCATCCTCAAATTAATTAAAGAAGCAGAGTCATGGATTCCATGATTTAATAATCAAAGTCTGGTATAAATTAAAAAAGACATGAAATACTCTTTGAGCATCATAAAGTAAAATAAGAAAAGCAGTAATAATAAAAAGTTGAAAAACTATAAAAAGAAGTTTAAGAATGCACATTTAAACCTTAAATAAATACTTAAAAAATGTAAATATTTTTATAATTTCATTAGACTTTAATTTTTCAAAATTTTTAGGAAAGACCAAAGATCTAAAAACTCAAAATATAGCTAATAAGAATGTAACTATGAAGATTTAGATGAATAATAATTATAACAGTAAAATGAGGAAAAAAAGAGGTATGAGGAACTATTTAAAATTCACAACAGAAAATAAAATTAGATTAAAGAAATAAAAGAGTATGTAGAGTTCTACCGTTAAGAATAAGAGTTAGAACAATGCACTTTCTAGCCTTAAACTAATGAATTTAATAAAGAAATGTTACAAGAAGGTTAATTACATAATATTAAAGGCCTTAATTAGTAGTTATAAAGAATGTATAAAGCTAGAAAAGAAAAGCTTGAAAAAGAGATGTTCTTTGAAAAGTAAAGGTTCTTACTTTCATAGCAAAATCAAAAATAGGGTACTAAAAAAGTGGTCCCATTCAGTTTTGATGAAAAAAATTAAAAGAAAAAATTACCTTAAGAAGATAGAAAGCTCATAGGTCATGTAGATATCAACATTACAAAAACCAAAAAAGGAAAAGTGACTCTGCATGAAGGAGATAATGCTTAAGAGTTAGCCTTTAATTTTGCCAAAATTTACAATATTTCCAATGAAATGATTGAGACCTTAGCAGATATGCTCTAATAGTATTTAGATAGATATTACTAATAAAATCAATAAAAATGATAGTATTTTACTCAAAAAATTAATTACTTATTTAAAAAAAACTTAAAATAGCTAGAAATTAATAAATTATGTTTGTATTTCATCCTTTTTATTTATAATTCAGAAATTTTTAAAATTTTAGTTTCAAACTAAGTCTTATTCAAATTTAGTTTTTTTTCACAAAATAAACTAATTATTTTTCATTTTATTAACAAAAGAGGATTTTTATTCTATTCAATTTTTAAAAAATAAAACACAAAATTGCTTGTAATTCTAAAAAAATTTAAAAAGCTTAGAATCTAGGACAAAAACTAATTATTTTTTTAATAGTCATGAAAAAAGTATTTTATTCTATTAAATTTTTTTTAAAAAAACCCAAAATGCTTGTAAGAAAAAAAATTAAAAAATCATAAAATCTACTCATCAATTTGACTAAAATTTAAGTTTCAGTTTAAATATACAAAACATTTTTTAAATTATATTGGTATAAATAATTTTCTTTAGAACCTCAGATATTATTTTATTTTAACTTAAATTAATTCTAGATTTATTTAAAGATTTGTTTTTTGCAGTATTCTTTTTTTACAATTATGAAAAACAATTCTTAAATTATACTTTTAGATTTTAATTGATAATCGTTTAAAGTTTTCTATGCTTGACATATTTTATTTTTTAGATTATATGTATTATATTTACTATAAAAAAAGAAAATAATATAAAAAATGAGAATTAATTTAAATTGATGAGAACATTTTTGAGATAAAAGAAACAAACAATTTTACTGAATACTAAATTTTATTATAAAATGTAATTAAGTTAGTTGAGTTGGACAAGACAGGACAAATCCAGTTAATTGATTAATTAGTATTTAGTAAGCTAAATCATATTTTGAAACAATATATAGGAATTAATTAATTTTATTATTTAGATTTATTTATTAGATATCTATTTATTGTAATAAAATCAATCTTTACTTAAAGATAAATACATAACATATCTTTCTTCAAATTAAACGATGGTCTTGCATTTTTTTAACTTTACTTTCAATTGAATTTAATTAATTCAAAGGCATGTAAATTTGATTGGGACGATGTCATTGGTAGTCTTTGGTCAACTTCAGGTATTCTTTACCTAAATGCATTCAAATTACCTAAGCTGCTATTACGCTGCATCAAAGTTGAATTTCTTATATTGGCACCAGCAAAAGCAAAATAGTTGGTAGTTCTAGTATTTCTATTTTATATGTTAGCCATTTAGTTACCAACTACATTATTTGCTCTTTTTTTATTCATTGCTTTTGTCCATTCCATGTTTGCTTTAAAAGAAGTAATTGGGTTGACTTTTTCATATTCAGTTCTAAATTCACCAATAGCATCATTATACTAGATGTTAAATTTGTCACTAAATTATTCTTTCTTATCTTTTTATAAGTGATTTATCAATAAATAGCCTACGAATGATACAAACATAGCAACCGAGGTTAATCCATATTCAAAGTATTAGGTTAAGAAAACAAATAAGTTTTCATTGACCTCCAATTTTGATCTATTTTAGAATTATATGACTCCACATATATAAATAATAGGTAAGAAAGGAAGTGTATTCACAACTTCTGTGATAATATCTTCACTCTATGATTCAGGGCAAGAACAATATCTGAGAAGTAAGATTCTGTCCACATAATAATTACATATCAAACCTAGAATTTTAAATAAAAAAATTTTTTTAATGAAAATTTTTCTTTAAAGGATTTAAAGTTTACCTATTAAAGAAAACAGTAGGCCGTATGGTGAAACAGACGCATACCATGTACATAAAAATAGGGTACGGGATATATAAGCATAACTATTTGCTATAAAGAAGGAAGGACCTTCATGCCAGTAGTTGGCTTCATGTTAAGTGTAAGGGCATTTGTTAGGCTCATATTTTCTAATTATATATCTCATATAAACTCTGTGAACCCAAAAAACATTAAATATTTTAGCTAATGGCTCAGAAAAAGCATTTGTTAAAAACAAGAAAGTGATATCTTATAAAAGAAGGTTTGAGCTAACTTAAATATCATCATCCCATTTCTTATGAATCAAATAAGGCATAAAAGCACTATTGAAAAACAATAACACCACATATCTTCATTTTAAAAAAAAAATTGTTTCATAAATTTTAATTGAAATCTATTTATTTACCTGTTAATGTAAGCTGAGTTGTATCGCACTTGAGAATCTAACTTTTGAAGTTATGTAAAATACATGACGACTAATCTTAAAATTGCATTGACAGTAACGACAACTAGTGACATAGCATAAGCTTAAATTCTTTTACCAAAATCTTAGCTTGCATTTTTTCTGAAAGGGTAGACTATTTTCATGATAATAAATTGAAGGTAAAAACTGCCAAACAGAATAGCAAGAGCAGCGAATATCATAAGAGAGTTATTTAAGTAAGTTCTAAAAAAGGAGAATTTTTAGTTATCCCAAAGAATGTCAGTAGGAGTAGGAGCCTATTTAATATGAAATTAGATTAAAAACTGCATGTATTTCAAGTTTAATTACCTTGGTAATGATAAGCTTATTTCCTTTGAAATCCTAATAAGGTGATTAAAAGCATCCAAATAAGAAATTCTGCAAGCTTCTTCTTGTGCTATTTCCCCACTCACTTAGAATAGGTTTAATAATTTTTTATGTATTAAATGTAACAAATGCTGTTCCAGTAAAATTTTCAGTATAACCTTCTTTTTCACATTCTTTACCAAATTTTTCTAATTGCTCTTCTTGCTATTTAAGACGATTTTATTGATATTCTAATTACTATCTCAACTTAGGCTTTTTACTTTCCTCACAAAAGTTGTCATTAAGCTTTAAATTGATTTTGTTGATCTAAGTAATGCAGCTAATCTATTTATTAATTTTATTTTAGCAAAATATTAATTTAACATTTGTGAATTGAATTTATAATTAAGTTTGATTGATTGAATAATTTAGTACATTTCTTCTATTTTTGAATGAAATTTCTAATTTTTATTTTTTAATCAAATTACTTTTTAATTAAAGGCAGCGTAGTACTAATCAACTGAATATGCAAAGTTTATTTTTTCTATCTTAGGTTGATCTTTTGAACGCTTTAGTACGGGCTTGAAGAAATTTTCAATGTCCTCTTTTTTTGTGTTTTGAGGAAGGTTCTTCATAGCTATAGTAAATGATGCAGGATCAATAAATCCAATATTTATGTCATTTATATTATTTGCAATTTATGGCTTAATTACAATAACAGCTGCCATCAAAATTAAAGATGTAAGAAGGTCATACCACATTCCATTAAACTATTCATTTTCCTTGCTTTGATCCATAATAACAAAAAAACCAAAAAATCTCACACAATCATCCTCACAATTCCAGTTACTCCACATAATACGCATAGAACCTCCAAAGAAAAAAAGAATTAGGATAAATATAATCACATAAATTGTCATCTTAAAAAATAAAGGATAGGCTGCTCCCAGAAACTCCAAATCTTAATCACTGCAATTTATATCCATATTTCCTTTATTGACAAAATTATTGCAGCATGGACAGCAATCAATATTATCTTGCTTCTCTTCTAGTTTACCAACAAGACAAGCCTTTGCATGCATATCAACTAAAGTAAAATCTGGAGGTGATTTAAATGGATCATAAACAGGTAAAACGTTTTATCTTAGTTCTTACATAGAAGTATCTCTACTCAAAAGAGGCATCAACAACTAACCTCTACTTGATGAATGTGTTAACATTCTTATTTGCTATTTTCAATCAACTGCTATACTAAACTTAATATATCTTTTGTAGCCTAAATTTTGTTCTGCTTGCTTTTGGATGAATAAATAATTTAATTTAAATGAATTAAATAATACATATAAATAAACAAGATACTTATTAAATAATATATATTTATGTGTTTTTTACAGGCATTCATTGTAATTCAATTTTATTTTCAGCTTAGCTTTTGTACATTTTAAAATATGAAAATATCATAAAACATCATAAGTTGAGTAGTTAATAGCTATTTACATACTATATGCGCTATGTTTCAACTGGAGATTTAAAAACACTCTAATAACATCCCCAAAATAATATCTAATATTCTGAAATAGATAACTTATCTAAAATAATTAAAATCTATTTCATTTTTCATTTATTTAACTCTAATTTTAAAAATTAATTTTGAATTGGATAGAATATAAAAAACTCATTTAATTGAGACAAATAAAAAAATCATTTTTTAATTCTTTCAGATTTGAATACTCCCTCCTACTCTACTGGTCTTAAGCTTAACCCATATGGATAGAATATTTCTGAAGATCTTTACAATGATGAAACCTAATTTCCTCATCTAAATTTAATTTGAATTTATTTTGATCAAAAATAATTTTTTTAAATATTTTTATTAAATATTACTTCAATATATATAATTTTTTGTATTGATTTAAATAAAAATGAATTTGAATTAGAAATCTAAAGGTGAAATAGTTTCATAGAGCAAAAGTAGAACTTAACTTTAGAAGGAGGAGTATTTCATAATCAAAAAATAATATTTTTTTAAAAAAATAGTGATTTTATAATATTTAATCAAGTAAGAAAAAAGAAAATATTTTATAAAAACTACCATATGATGTGATAGGTATTTTAAGAGAAAAAACTTTTTTTAAAAAAATTTAACTAAGATTACATCAAAATTTATAAGACAATCACAATTTATTTTAATTATTAATGTGTTTAATTAATGTAAATAAGCAAATTTTTGTTATTGATACTGTAATTAACTCAATAAGAAAGTCAAAGAAAGCTTAAACTGATTTATGTATATGTATGTTATTACTATTAAAACATATAAAGCTTTGGAGATTATGCAAATTATACACTTTTAAAGTAAATTTTATATATTTTGACTTTTTTATTGAGAAAGAAAAAAAACCATCAAAACGCAATAATAAATAAATCAAAATATTATCAGATAAAATAGTTAACAAGATCTATATATAATTTATAGAGAGTTAGTACATATTAAAGTCTGTTTAACCATTTATCCATAGCATTTTATCTCAAAGGTCTTATTAAATATGAATAAGTTAGGAATAATTATAGAGGAAGTTAAAACATTAAAGAACAATATCAAGAAAAAATATACGCTATTGCGTGATGTAAGATTTCATAATGTTCAATCATATTATTATCATTAAATATTAATTCAAAAGAAAAAATTTGTTTATAAAAGGCAGTTGGTATATTTTTTTAATATAAAAATAGAATATTTAGCTACTTTAAAATGATTTGGAAGGATAAAAAGTTTATGTCTAGTAGAATAGAGCTTTTGTATTTCCTGTTGAATGCCTTTCACGCATGTTAATCATAATAGGAGACATAAAAAAAGCAAAAGTGAATATATTGGTTTTAGGATTTGTTTAGAATCTGCTTACCTTTTAAATCATAAATACAGTAATATATTAGCTAGCACTTTCATTAAATTACTTGCATATAATATTTATGAGCTTGAAAGCTATTTGTAATTATTACTATTTTAAAATTAGTCAATTCATAGTTAGATCTTAGATTATCTCCTAAAAATCTAAGAAGTAAATGATGATGCACTATAGATTAAGTTGTAATAAACATTTTGTATTCTTGTTAGTTAGACAACTTTAACAGTGACCAATTTGTAGTTTTTAGAAAAAGTAATTCATTGTTTTTGAATGGATTTGTATAAGAAGAATTATTCAAGCCTTCAAATAAATTCTTTTTATTTTAAGAGAATAAAAGAAAGTATTAGAAAAAGCATATCAAAAAATGAAATATGAAATTAAATAAGCATTAAAAAAATAATTATTTCATAGGGATCTAATAATTTTAATATTAAATAGGTATTGACCATGTTGATATTGTAGAAAAACTCTAAGAATCCTCTTATTGCAAATACATCAATAAGTTCATTGAATTAGATTATTTCAAATATTATTAAAGAGTCAACTATTAATGTCAATTAACAGACAAATATTGGTGAAGAAAATTTTTCACCTAGAAAAGAGGTTGTTTAATAAAATAACAATAATAATAGTTCTCCATAAAAAAGAGAAAATGGTGTTAAAATTATTAATGTAAGTATTACTGCTTAGGAAGAAAAAATTAGATTCTTAGCACAAGTGTTATATGATTTTGTGATGCTAGCAGATGATTAAAGAAGTTAGTGGTGGCCGAAAACACTACCTGTTGATAAAGAATTAGGTTTTCAATTAAAATTTAATAAATGAATGAGTGGATTAAATAATTTATCTATATATTTAGGGTTCAACATCTTGTTTCAAGCTCTTATGGAAATAGGCAAAAATGTTTAAACATACAAAGAAATATAGAGTGTATTCAGATTTAACTTTTTCCCTATCATAAAAAAATCACTAAACAATAGTAGCAATGCAAATATTTAAAGTAAATAGAATTAAATATTTTTAATTTTCATTAAGTGTTAAATTAATCTTAACAGTACTGAATCTCATAAGAGGATTGACTAAAACAATTACTATTTTTAATGATGAATTTGAGGTATTAGAAACACTAGTTTAGCTTTCTCTAGGAAAAGAATTAAATTAAGTTAAGTATTGGTCTTTTGAAGGTTTGATATTTGTTATTTCAGAATATGAGACTCTTTATTCTATGTTTTGTGCTTACAACTTTAAAAAGCAGCCTAACAATGTAAAATTTTTGAAAAAAATATTAATTAAATTATTCATTTATAACTAGATATTTATGTAAATTTTGTAATGTGCTGTCAAACAAGTTTAGCAAATCAATTAGTAATAAAGTGAGATGGGATATTAGAAAGGAATGACAATTTAATCCTATCAAATAAATATAAAAACTGCAAAAGCCATAGAAACAAATGACTAAGACATAGAATTTCCTTAAATAACACCATTCTTATTAATAAAACAAGCAATTGATTTTTTCTTAAAGCTCTCTAACTCTTTAGAGATAATTTGCAGAAATAAATTAGGGTTTGAGTTGGGATAAAAGATATAAGAAAATAATAGGACACCATAATATGAAGGATTTAAAAGTATATTTGATTTGATATGGAAAGAAGTTTACTCATCTGTAAAGATATTGCTTGCACAAACTGTTGACGAATCTCTATTCTAAAATATACTGAACATAATATAAACATTTACCAATATTTCTGGTACAATATCAAATAGAACTGCTTCAGATTAGTTTATTAAAGCTATTTGCAACTACTCATTACCCAAAGACTCAGATATGACTCCTCGTAACATATAAACAAATAAAATGGTACTAAATATAGCTCATTGTTTAGGAAGTAATTTTTTTCAATTTAATTTGACAGATAACATAAATTCTATTTTTTATCTTTAGATTTACTTGAAATGAACAGTTGGATTTATATCCTTGTATTTCTTTAAAAGAGTGAAAGTCTTTACAACAAAAATAGGATAGCAAGGGACAACACTCAAGAAGAACTTTCTAAATTAACAGACATTTAAACTTTATAAAATACTTTAGATTATTTATTTGAAAATTCTTAGAATTACGAAAATAATCATCTGCTAACACTTTTGAATTCATTATTCGAATTAATTGTTGATTAAATTTCTGATGAAAAAACTGTTGTATCGTTATCCAACAGTTCTTCTGCATCAAAAAAGCTTGATGGTAGTACTAATGCTAAAAGTAAGCAATCAATTTTTAGCTTGCAAAAGCTTCTAGAAACTCTAAAAGTCAATCTCTACAGAATAGATTTGTAAATATTCAAAATTCAATTTATCAATTGTTTCAATTTTTTGTTGTTTATCAAAGAATGTGGGAAACAGTTTCTGCTCACTTTTTATCTATAGCTACGACAAGAAATCAATTTTTTAGAGAGAAAGCAGTTGAGACATTAGGTGATTTTGTTTTAGAGTCTTTCCAATATTTAGAAGATGAATACCAAGAAAACTCTACAACTACATATGTCCGTAAAGTGGACATCAAACAACCTACTTTTAAAGATAAAGAGAAGTGGACCAAAGAAAATTGGTAATTTACTCTATTCCAACCATGGATAGATATTTAATGTCACAGTGAGTCTAAGGATATCATTATGAATAATATATTAAAAATTTTGCAAAACAATGGACATGTTATCAATTAAAGTGGCTGGAGCTAAATATTAGACATACTTAAAGGAATATCTACAGATTCATCCTAGAATTACATATTCACAGGTAAATATGAATTTTATGCACCTTTTAGTAATGTTTTCTTTAAACATAGGCATCAAGTGTATTGAACTTTTAGTTAACTAATATTTGAGCAATTTACATCATTCTAAGATGTCCACTCTGCTAATGATTATTGAAAACTTTAAAAAATATTCAAGTAAATTTTAAATATTTATAGATAAATCAAATAATTTTATTCATTTCATAAAATTAAAGATGACAATAATATTAATTATCTAAGCTGTGATATGCTTTGGCATATTGGAGACTATATAGCTAAAAAGTAAACAAATCTTTCAAGTATCCCAGACTCTTAATCTATAGGTAAAGAAGAATTTGGTTCCCTGATAACCTCTATTCTAGAAAAGCTGCTATCCCTTTGTGTCGATCCTCATGCTGAAGCTAGAAACTCAGCCTAACATATTTTTTCATAGCTGATTGTTCACAATTTTTCTAAATTATCGTAAAATTAATATTACTATTTTGTCTTGTTTTGAGGTAAATTTTTTGTTTTAAGAGCACAGTCAAGTACCCAAATCTTAGAAAATATGGTGTGGAACATGGGAGAAAGCGTAATAACTAATTTGAAATAAGAAATAAGAGTAGGTTCCGATAAAATAAAGTTATGGGAAGAGACTGCTTCTAATACTTGCTAGCATTTAACAAAAATTACAAAACGTTACATAAATATAATTGATAAAAAAGATACTCCTAATCAAGGATAAAGTGGTGGCATGGAAGACTCAGATTGTATGGCTTATACTATATAAAAATCCTTTTAAAACTTTTAAAAGCCTTGTGTTTTGGAATAACAAGAAAGTGGAATTGATTAGGAAAATTAAGCAGAATATTTAGAATTGTAGGCACTCAACCAAAAGACAATAGTAGCTTTGATAGAGAAATGTTTATCGTTGCTACTTAAATTCTTAGAAATCAACCTTAATGATTTAAACAAAGAATCAATAAAATGTATGAGAGATTTATTTGGTTTAAAACCTCTTCAAACACTCCAAAATAACTAAATGTTTTTAAGCATTATAGTATACCTTTAATCTTTTTTCCAAACTGTGCCTCCTTTAGTCAAAAACGTCAAGAGTATATTTTAGTAATTTCAACCTGAAGTTCTGGGATGGATAGATGATTTCATTTAAATCAAATTCATCAACAATGTGATTTATTTACATTATTATTATTGAAAGCATTTTTAAAAATTATTTTTAAAATGATAGGAAGATAAAAAGCTTTATGATTCACAAATACCTAATGTATTTGAACTTTTTTACTTGATAATTCTTTATCCCAAATTAGTAAATGATGAACATGAGCTTTAAGCAAATAAAATTTTCCCTGATGAAAAATACTATATTGAGATTTTGTAAAGGTGTATGGCAGTTATGCAGTAGTCTCCTATCTTAGAAGAGGAATACTAAAACTTAATTAGAAAGATAATCAACTTACCTCTAAATTCACTATTAATTGATAATATTCAAAAAAAGATAATTCCTTTGATGATTTAATAAATAAAAAGCGAGACCAATTTTGAGAAATAATATATTTATCAATATGTTCTTTCTATTTAGACAACTATTTTTACAAAAAACAATATCAAGTATATGGAATTGACTTAGCAAAATTGTTTTTCTGCCAAAAATAAGCCTATATGGATGACCAGCACAGAGTGTTTATAAGATTTAGCTCTTTTTTTGATACAAAAAGAACCTTAATTTACCTAAAAATTGTACTAAATCTTATGTGAATATTTCATCTAAAACAAGTATGATATAGGTAATTTTTTATATTCTTTATAAATTGTTCTCAAAAGAGTTTTTTTTATGAAAGTAATTATTTTAAATATTTAATTTAAAGCTAATCTCATTAAATACTATAACTCTGACATGCTTAAAGAGTATTTTGAATGTGAAAGAATGCTGTTAGATCTTATTATTTCTAAATTTCTTCCCTTACCATGCATTTCTAAAAAGAATCTTAGACTTTTTGGCTATGTTCTCTATCAGAATAGTCAATTTAAAATTGAAAACGAGTAATCATAAACATAATATAATCTCGATGACTTAGGGATAAACTTCTCTAAAAATTGTTTGAATTTGCTATTCAAAGCATCTTAGGCAGATAAAAGCTAAGAGAACCAAGAAAAAGCTGTTCTCTTCTTACCATTCTTATTAAATAGATGTCGTCTTACATTAGAATAATTTTTATAAGAATAAAAATATATGGTAGGTTCAGTTTATTACAAAGCGTAAATAATTTTTTTATTTTTGAATTAAAATAAACTTTTTTTGAAATAAATAAATAATAGTACTAAAATAAAAGATATAGACTATATTCTATAAATGTTAAAAAACCTTGAAATCAACCCAAATAGTTTCCACAACATTCAAACCTAGGAAGACTAAAAAGGTATTGATCTACCATATGAAATCTAGAACAACACTGAAAGTTAGGCCCTGAATAGCGAATATGGGCACCTTATCTACTTGTTTCCCTTAATAAAGTAATGCATGACATCACATTAAAGCCACTTTGAATGTTCAATAAATGTTATTTTTCAAAAAATATTTTAAATTTTAGGAGTAAGTTAATACTACTGATTAAAATTATATAAGTTTTTAACTATTTATATTCATATTTGATTAATTTTTTTGTATGATTTAATTAAAAATATTTTCATAAATTTAACCCAAAAATAAAATAATTTCCTGCCTATTTTTATCTAAAACAGCTGTTTTTTCTTCTATAATTTATTTAATTTTGACTGAAATAGATATAAATTGTTTGTTTAAATAAAAACTACTCACTAAAATAGAATATCTACTCCATATTTTTTAAATTATATTTATTTTAAATTAAAAATAAGTTCTTTATCTTATTAGATTAAAGAATAATTTTTAATGTATATTTATTTTATCAAAGAAATTAATGATGAACTTTTATTTTTTCATCTTTAAAATTTTAATTGTGGTTTCTTTACTTTATTTAATTTAAAAAATATTTTGTTAAAAAAAGAAAGAACATTGATTGTTAATTTTCTTTCAAAAAATTTATTTTATTTTACTAAGTAAATTTTTTAAAATAATAATAATTCATTTATTCAAATACTTAATTTTTAACAATTAGATTAAAATAAATACTTATTTGTAACCAAAAATGATACTTTTATTTAAACAATAAAATAAAAATATTTTAAATTGAATGCAAATTATTTAACGATCATATTAAAATGAGTTTTATATAAATATATTATTATTTTTATATCTTTCTAAATAAGTTTAATGAAAAGGATTTTTAATGTCTTTAATAATTAAAAATTTTTTCTTTGAATAAAAACATAAAAATAAAAAAAATATTTTATGATCAATTTTCTTGAAAATAAAATAATAAAAACGATTTATAAGTCATAAAAAATTAATTTTATATTTTTTTAAAGAACTAATTGGATATTTTTTAAAAATGAAATGCATAAAAAATGAACATATTTCATTATTTCTTTTTCAAAAAAACCTTCTTTTCTTTAAACAATTGAGCATGAAAAAATATTTTAACTATTTTTAAACTAAATTTAAACATTATTAAGCAAAGAAAAGTAGTTTTTTGCTTTTATGAATAAATAGAATGTAGGTAGTTGTGCTCCACTTAATTTTATTGCTTTGAAATTTTTCTTCAGCTTTAGTATGCATGTATTTATGTATGAAAATTTAAATTAGAGAAATGAAATCTAAGGATCAAAATATTTTAGTATGAATTATCATCAAGGAAATTTTTCTTATTTCAAGGGGTTTTAATGGCATTTTAATTTGTTCTGTGTGAAATAAAATTAAAAGAATCACCCTATCACCCTATAAGCTCTTTAAATTTTCAATAATTTTCTCTTTATCGAATATGAAATAAATGGTATGGGTGATCAATTTTAAATTCATGGTTTCTGCTTAAATATTAGATATTTTTATTAAGATTAAAAATGTGTAAATAGAGTTATGAAATTATAATCGAAAATTTTAATCCAATAGCCAATTTTTTTAAATCGGATTTCGATCTTTCTATTTATACTCTATTTCATTGAGAAAGAAAGTTACTATTTTAATTGAATAGATTGAAATTAATTAAGAATTAAAATCAAAGATAAAATTTGTCATTCAATTGGATGGCAGACATTAATAATGTATCATAATTTACAAACGCAATGCAAATAAAACTTAAAAATGATTTTATGTTTATTAATCATGCTTCAACTAGTAAATAAATCTAAAATAATTTGATCTGTTAAGTCTTTTTGTTAATTCTTACCCTTTAGTAAAAGAATAGACAGAATTTGATTTTTAATGATCATATAATTTTCAATTAAGTCAATTAACTTCAAGTTTTTACTGTTTTTAAAATAAATCTTTAACAAATTCGAAATGAAATAACTGTTAAATAATATATAATTGTAACAAGCAATTTTTACTCTACAACCAGATTAACTTAGAGTAAATAAGGGAGCGCCATTAATGAAAAAATTATATTTTGTATCTAGCTCTTCTTAATTTCTGTTTTCCTTAATTAAGCAAAAATTAGGATATATATATACCTTCTTAATCAATAAACCTAATTAAGATAAACTGAATACATTAAACAAAGTTCAATGGCTGTCAAATTTTTCAAGTTACAAAGCAAATACATAATATCTTTAAACGTTTATGGTTACTAACTCAAATTAACAGACCAGCTTTTTATTTTATTGATGAAATCGTTATTTAGCATATCACAAAGTTTAGAAATTATTTGTTGAATTTTTTTATTTTATTCATTAAAATTTTTTTCTTCTTTTGATTGTGAATTTTTTTTACTAAAGTATTCAAAAAATGCGAATGAATGCTATTATAACCTTATATTTTCAAAGTTATGAAGCATCTTCATGTGCAAAATATCTTCAGCACAAAAATGCTGTAGAAAGAATTCTTTAAAATTTTGTTACTAATTTTTACAGTATTTACATCTCAAAAAAGCATTAAAGATGATAAGATAAAATTTGATTTATTTATATATATAGAAATGATATAAACTGAAATATTTTACTAATTTTTTTAATATATCAAAAGGCCAAATAAAAAAATGGAAATTTTACTTAAGATAGATATTTAAAGTTTATAGATGAGGAGTCTTTATTACTATTTCTTTTGTTAAAGCACTCAAGTAATCGGCATTAAGCGAAGTTAACTTCCCTCTAATTTAAAGAAAAAAATATGAGAATTGGTAGATAACACGAAAACATTTGGTCTAACTTTAATTTACGACCAGAAAATTATTGCATTGAATCAAAAGCAAAATTGTGGTAAAAATATTTTTTTCGTATTTAAATTTATAAAATTTATAGAGTTTTCTACTAAATAAGTTATCATTACAAAATATTGTAATTACGAGCAGAAAAATTTAGTTTTCTATGGAAAAAACATACAAAAAAATGACTGGTTTGTCTTTTTTGTGATGAAAATATGAGAGATTTAATTGCTAACACCGACAATCTGCAGTCAATAATAGTTAAAAAATGAATAAAAAACATCTTTTAATGTTAAAATGTTTATAAAATGATTTTTTAGTAAAAAACAGAGATGCTGAAATAAGTTTTTCTAGAAATTACTAAATAGATAATTAATGTTAGATGAATTGAAATGTTGGCTATTATTTTGTAATTAGATTAATATTATAATACGACCAGAAAAATTCTTATTTTTTATGAAATTAGGATACAAAGTAATATTCTATTGTCGAATTTCTTCAATTTCTCTGATTAAAAATATTCTAAGAAAATGAGTTAGTTATGCAACTGTTAAATTTTAGCAAATGTAGCAAAAAATTATTTTATAAAAAGGAAATTTTATGCAAAAAAAATGTGTTTATGTATGAACTTATTCCCTAATCAAATAATTTTTTTTAGTAAAATAAAGAGAATAAATAAATATTGCCCAATTATGCCATAATTATTTTATAAAATGAAATGTTAGATTTGAAAAATATTTTGTCAGAAAAGAAAGTAATGGAAATGATATTTATCGACTTATTTCGAAAGATTGTAAGCAAAAATAATAAATATGTAGACGCCCACCTACATACCTACCCGTATGTTTTAATTAGAAATAAATTAATTTAAAAAATGTATCAACTTTTAAAAAGAGTAAAATGTAAAGCCATAAAAGAGGCTAAAAGAAATAATTATTATTAACATTACCTTGATTTTAAATAGAAACCAGAAACCGCTTGAAAGATACTGAAAAAAGAAAAGATAGATTGCGCTATCTAATTTGAGGTGAGTATACTAATAATTTGTATTAAAAGCTTTCTTAATTTATTAATTTGTTAGAAAAAGTGAAATAGATAGCTAAATATTATGAGAGAAGAAAGAAATTCATTTGATTTCCTATCGTGTCTATCTATATCAAAAATTGATTTATGTAACTTATATCTTAGCCATTTATTTAGTTTGTCATAAAAATTAATAATTTTATTTACTCTAGGTTGAGTCCTATTTGAACTACATTTGTGCTATTAAGGAGACTCATATCAGATTTAATATCTTAGAATTATACCAGCTAGGTCTCTCTTGATTTTCCATCATTTTTATTTGATGTTAAAAAACTTAGTTTTTATTAAAAAATAAATTTGATTATTTGATTCATTGTTTTTTTAATAGATAAAATCAATCAATAATTAAACTCAAATAGGAGAAAGAGATATCAATACATTCATTTATTTATGCAAACTAATTGAAAATAAATTCAATTTTAAATTACAAAATATCATGCTTTTCAATTTGTTTTAAGCATTTGTAAATGCTACTTACTAATTCCTCTTTTTTTTTGTTGAATTCAATTTCGCTCTGCTAGTTTATATTTTTTGTTTCTTTGGCAGGTTTTACCAAGCTTTGTACATTTTTATTTACTTTAGGAGCATTTGAAATGGAATTAGAAGGCATTTTAGAGCTTTTAATTTTTTTTTAGTCATCATTTTTGTTAATTTCTTCATTGCGATTATGCAGGATAGCCTTATTTGAATTAAATCCGAAATTCATGATGCAAGCAATAATTTTTTATCTTTTCTATTTAGCTTTAAAAATTGTTTGAATTTTAATAAAGATGAATGAAATTTTCAAAAATTATTAATTTGTGTTCATTAAAATGAAAATGAAAAAGAAAAGCAAGGAAAGAAACTAAATAAATTAAGCATTTTGTACAAATTTGGATTTTGGTAACTTATTCTTTAGCCAAAATAAAATGAAATTGAGCTTATTTGTTTAAAGATAGAAGATTACATAATTAATAAGTAAGAATTTTAATTTATAAATAATATGATTGACCTTCTTTCTGTTCATCTAAAATTACAAATTTGGTATATTTTTAAAATCAAAATTTGCATGTAATAATTTTTATTTGTTTCTTTTGTATTACTGGGATATGTAAATCTTTCCACCAAATGATAATATTTGAGACATTTGGTTTTAATTAAAACAAATTAAAGAGTAAAATTATTTTTTTCACATATTTAGCTTCTTTCTCTTTTAAGCCATTTTTAAAATAGTTTCTTTCTGTGAAAGTTAAAGAGATAATTTTATATGCTTGATTTTTGTCCTTAAAAATATTTCATAGTCATGTTTGCTTACCTTAAAAAGTTTAATGATAGTAGAATAATTAAGAGTGTCTTCCACAAAATTTTAAAAGTGATTTATAAATTCTATCGTTTTCTGAAGTAGATGTAATTATAATTAAATATTTACTTTATTTGAGTTAGAATCTAGATAGAAGCCAGTCAGTCTCCTTGTCAGATTAATTATTAGAAAATGATTAAATTTCTTAAGTTTACAGTAAATAGAAATTAAAAAAATCATCTTAAATACATAAGAGCATTCGTTTTCCAAAGAGATATTTTTATTTAGATACCTATCAACTTACTAATACTTTAAATCAATTACAAAATATTAATTAGTATTACCTTAACATATCCAATTAAAAGGTAAATAGATAAATCAATAATTAGAGTATTCCAATCAATCATCAATCAATCATAAAGTTTCTAATTGGGGGAGAAAGCAAAGAAGAATTAAAATAATAACAAAGCTGAATTTTTTCAAATTTAAGAAAGATGATAGACATTAAGTTCGTCAGATCTTCAATCATTCAATCACTCTTAATTAAATTTACCAAAATTTTTTTTCATATTAATATTACATCTTTTACAAATTTAACAAAAGCTTTAAATTTGCTTTCTCTCAAAAATAGATGATTGAATAAAGTTTTTTATTTTTAAAAGTCATTGGTATTGAAATTTGGGGGGAATTTATGCATTATAGCAATAATATTGTTGATCTTCATGTAAATTAAAAGCAAGATTATTTGTTTTGATATATTTTAATTTTTTGTATTTACCGATAATTATTGATTTTTTTCTTTTTGTTTAATTTACAGATTAATATTAATGTTTATATAGAAAATATACATTATTTTACCGACTAAGAAAAAAGTAATTTGGATAATCACTAGCAAATCAAAATCTAAGCATTTTAAGGAAAGTTACAACACATCAGGGGAAACAAAAGTAAAAATTTAATTATGTAAGATGAGAAAATTTTGTTTTAACTTTTTGACAGATAAGAAAATTAAAGTTGATGTCTTGCAGCTGTTAATTGGTCATAAATAAATACAGCTATTAAATAAATGTAAGGATTGCTATAATTCAATCAAATCCTTTAAAAATACAATTTTTTTTGTCAGAAAAACCATCATAAAAAAATTAAATTACTAGTCATTATTACTCGATTCAGAAGTGTAAGTAATCCTCTCTTTATTTATTGATTTAAAAAAGATGTGTGCAGTAAATGCAAAAATAATACCAATTTCAATAATTTTTTTGTTTTGTAATCTAAATCTTATGAAAGAATTATGAACTAAAATTTTTAAGAAAAAGTATTTGAAGAGAAGCTAGCTAACTAAATAGTTTAACCTTTTTGTATAGATTGCTTCTCTTTTAGAATACAATAAATTATTTGTTAATTTTTTATATCATTTCCAAAAGTACAAATTTAGCTAGTATTGATTATTACCTTAAAAAACTCATCTTAATTTTGATACTTTGTGTAAGTTTAAAAAATTAGATATTTTAATTTCACTCATAAAAAATATTTATTGATTTCCAGCATATTTCGTAATTTTAGATGGTAGATATGTGATTGAGAATGGATAAGTAAATAAAAGGATGTGATTAAGTTGTTCTGATAATTTAATTTTAAGTATAAAATAATCTATATTGACCCTCTTTTTTCATCTTACAATATTTATTGTATTAAACAAATAAAAAAATTTGATCAAAGCTTTTTTAAAGATTTAACTTCATAATCAAAATATCGACCAAGGGATTTAGTGCAAAAAAAGATTCAATTTTTGTATTTTTTAGAAATATTATATTTAGAGTATCTACCATAAGCTGAAACCATTGGTTTATAAAAGAGATCAATTTATTTTATGAAGGGTTATAATCATTGGTAAATTGGTAAGAGTGAATGAAGATAATTAATTAGGTAAATAGGATTGTTTTATTATTTTAATTATTTTTAAGCAAAAAGAAATGACAAAAACTTGTGGTAATAAAAGTATAACTTAGTTTTACTTTTTCTTTCTTATGGTTTATATTTATTTGGTTTGAAAATTTGAAATCAATTTTGTGGTTATTAGAGCAAGTTAGATATCTTTACCATAAAATATATTTGATTTAATTTAAAAAGTTTTTGTTTGTTTTTAAAACGTTATTTTTTAAGAAAATTTATTAGGGTTTGTTTCCTTTGTAATATTTGGTGTTTAAAACAAATTAAATCACTGTCAATCTTATTTATTGCCTGATTTTTCAGACAATTAAAGTGAAAAAAATTCAAGTAATACTTATCATGATCTCTTATTAAATATCATTCATTTTGCTCTTTGAAATAATAGTAAGTAACTCTAACTAAAAATAGAAATTACTCAAATTTTAAATTATGTTAATACTTTTTTATCAATTAATCATAAATCAACAAAATAAGAGAAACATTTGATTCACTTTGGTTCTTGTTTAACTTATTCTATTTTTTTGCTGAAAGAGCTCAAAGATAGGAGCAATTTCAAGAAAAATTTATGAAAAAACTAATCAGTGTAAGAATTTGTTCATCATAATAGGTGCGGTACTTGAATAACGAAGAAATTTAAATCTTTAATTAATAGGTTCTCTTACTATTACTTGAGTGTCTCTATTAATTTAGATAAAATTATAAAAATAATATAATGAAATAAATTTTTGTTCTATATTAATTAAGTTACAAGTGTTATTTGAAATAGAGCATCAACAAATAAATATTCTTTCAGCAACCTAATAGACAAGACAATTTAATTACCCACAAAAATTCAATCCATATAGTTTTTAGATTACAAATCAATAAGTGATTCAGTAAAATAAACATTGTGTAGAAAAAAATTTTTAAAAACTTATTTAAGAAACAAATTAAACACACGCACACGCTTTATTAATGTCAAAAATTTATTTTGCGTATTCTCTTATTTACTTTTTAATGCCTTCTTTCTAATAAAATCTTACAAGTTTTATTATTTGTTCAGTTTACTTGATTTAGGTTTTGTTAAGCAAAATACAAAAATTTTAAATAAATTTACAACCCTTACTTAAAAATTTCATATAAAATTTGCACTTTTGATATTTTTCTCAAAAGTACCTTTTTTTCTAGCCAGACAAAATATTTCTAACAACTGAACATAAACAGAAATTTTGTTAAAAAAGAGAGTATTTAGAGATTAAAATTATACTTTAATTCAAACAAGCTATAGTATAGAATAAAGAAGGTAAGAAACTAGCTACATTTTTAAGATGAGTTAAAATTTTATTATGGTAAATATACATAATATATATACAATATTAATAATAAATGATTAATCTATTATTAATATGCTTTTAATTACTTTACATATTTTTTAATTTAGATTAGGTAAAAGATTGTTACTTAAAAATAAATAAACAAATTAGCGCACCCTTGCAAAAAGCTTTGTGTACTTTTTGAAAAGCTGCACTTAAGAAAAAGAAGATTGATAGAAGAAAAATTAGGTAAATAGATAATCTTAATTAAACTTTGAGGTGAGCCTTTTTATTTGTTTGTGAATTGTATTGAAACGAATCAATAATATTCGTTATATTATTAATGTTAGTAGGGATAGTTTTAATTTTAATATTAGATTTGATCACATTAGTCATAATTAGTGTACTTTTAGTTCATATAATTTTATTGGTAGGGTTAGCATTCTTGCTAGTTGTAGGCAGAGGGTGAACTAGAACTAGAATAAGAATTTGAATTGGTATAGTATTCAGATTAGGCATCTAAACCGGAAGAATAAGATGAGTCAATTGGAGGATAATCAGAAGTTACTTAATTACAATTTTATGATGGGTAACTTTGTTAGTATTATTAGAAATTTTGTTTTACTACTGAGTGGGGAGTATTTGTATATTATTGTTATTATTATTAATTTTATTACTGGAGATGATATTAAATTTGATAATTCATAGGTGCGTTATTGTAATTATTTGATATGCCGCGATTATCGCTTTGTTATAAGTATGAGTTATGGCGTTGGATATTAGAATCACTCTTGAATTATAACTAATAACTCTTTGAGGCCTCTTAATTATGACTTGTATAGTGCATTGCTTACTAATCAAATTTGATTTTGTTTGATTCTTCATTGTAATTCTCATATGAATAATTTACATAGTTTTCTTGATTACAGTTTATAAAGTAATCACTTTGATAGATTTCTTGACCAATAATATTTTTATTTTAAACCTAAGCGTTGTTATAGGCTTGGTATTAAGCATAGTATTAAGCGTTATTTGCTTCTTCTCCTTAATAAGCGCTGCAGCTTTATTATCTTTCCAAATAAGAAATTGAAGGTTATGCTATTAAATCAAATTCTCTCACTAATTAACCTTAGCTTGAATCTATTTAATTTTAAACACGATAACTGGGAAAATATTACTATTGCTATGAACTGCTTATCTATGAGTAATTTTGCTAAACTTAATTGTCATAGTATGACTAGTTGACACTTTCTTGATTTTGAAATGTATAACCGCTGTTAGTGTAATCGTTGGTGGGTTATTGTTATTTATTTTAGATATTAGCTCTGTAATCTATTTATTAGTTGTTATTGTTGTTTATTTTAATTGGTAATTCACAATTTAAAGGTATAGTGTTATTGATTTAAGTTTATTCTTAAATATATTTGTCAGTAAGTTCTTAAATATCTTATTTGTGAATTTTTTAATTGTCCTCAACTTTTTAAATAATTTATTATTGCTTGTCTTACTCATTTCCCAAATTTTAATTTAAAACTTCGCAAAAACTATTGATCAAAATAGTGGAATTGCAGTATTACTAGGTTTCTTACAAGCTGGAGTCACAGCGATCTTTTAAAAGCACAATTGTTTCCTGGGTGAATCTTTTCTTTGAAACAGCAGGTTCATCATCTTCGTTATCGCTTTCGCTTTGCTTTTCAAGCTTAACTTAAGATTTTTTAAGCTCTTGGGTATTCTTTAAGTTTCTCTTTCTACCAATATTTAAGAGAGAGCGAGGTGTTTTAGGAGAGTTGATAGAGAATTAGGTTATTTATTCATCAGTGGCAGGTAGACTAGTTAAGGAGCCTTCTTTTACTCTAACTGGAATAGAAGAAGTGACTCCAGCTTCTTTAAGTAAAGGAGATGTAGAGTGTTCATTCTCTTCATCTTCTTCTTGATTGCTAGGAGTAATGTAGGGAGACTTTCCTTTCTTGTAAACAACTTCTTCTTTCTTCTTTTTTTAACGTTCACGAGCAATTAAGCGCTCATCAAATACATGATACCAAAGTTCATATACTCCCTATACTTCTGGATAATAAGTATGGTGTAAAACCATTAATGCGAAGAGGCGACGCCATTGTAAAGAAATCCATTCAGGAGATCCATATTTAATAGAACTATCTTAACCAGCTGCATTAGCAAGGAACATAAGGGATATACGATAATCATTTAATGAATTATTGAGTTTGTGTTCTTCTATAAATCCACGCATAATGAGGAAACATTTAAGGTTTCCATCAGCTTTACCTTCACTTTATTAGATTTAATTGTACTTTTCAAAAATTTCTTTTCTAACTTGACGTCCACTTTAAGTATCAAATCTCTTCTTTAAACAAGGAAGAGTGGCATAATTTTCAAGGAAATAATTATTCATGGAATTTTAAAAGTGCTTATTAAGATATTAACGTGAATGAACAATCTCATCCAAAACATAGAGGAGATTATTTCTAATTTCGTCAACAGTTGATTATAACATCTGCTTTGAGTATAAATGCTTAGTAGAAATAAATATTTGGTTTTTAAATGCTTGTTTTTATTGAGATATAATTTATGTTAGCTAGTTAGTGAGTGAGTTATCTATCCTAAAGTAGTAATTAAAAAGATAGCTTTCTTATTTTTTTTTGTTTCAAAAAAAAATGTTTGGAATGTATTTTTTAATTAATTTATTAATTACGAATTTTATCTATTAAGATACTTCTTTATGTTGTTTTTTGATTGTTTGTTTGTCTTTGCTGCTGTAAATATACTTTGAGTTTTTTTATCCAAATATCTTAATTAATATTCTTAGGAGGGTAATTAAAATTTAGGTTTTAGACTTTGATTAATATTTTGTTGTTTTTCTATTTATGACTTTGTTATTATTCTTATTTTATTGATTAATTCACGATTAAATTGTGATTTTCAATATTTTAGATATAATTTTTAATTGTTTGAATTATTTTTTTTACTAATTAATTATTTCTTTTGAATAATAAATATATTTCAATTACAACTTAATCATCAAGCTAATTTATCAAAACTTAGAACAATCAAACAAACAATCAAAAAGCCAAAATCAATTCATCTATTTATTTATTTTGTAAGCACTGGAGAAGAATTTTATTTCTTTATGATAATGATTTTTAATATTTTAACAAACCAGCTTTAAGTCCAACATTTTAAAAAAAACTTACTAAAAAAGATTTCTTTATAAAAATAAACTTTTTTCAAAAGAAATTAATGTAATAGCCACACCCAATAAATACTTAGATATGGAAAAGTAAATTAAACCTAATTCTGGAAATTAGATTTAATCAAACCAGCTTGCTCCCTTATGTGAATAAAATTAATTTAAATGGAATTAGAAAAGAAAAAGACAAATAGCAAGGCGAAAATTCTTTTTATTTCCTTTCTATTTTTACTAATTAAATTCATTAACATCTCAGTCTTTTATAATTAAGCAATCCAGTTTTGGTTGTTTTACTTACCCCTTCTTATAATTAAATTAGAAATAATTCTTACTTCTTATTGAAAATAAACTATTATCGAATTCCGAGCTCATAAATTACCCGCTTCCTTTTTTCTTTTATATTTTGCTTCTCAAAATATTACAAGCACAAAATGCTTTTTTCCAGTTAAAATTCCCTTTTTAAATAAAATTTTTGTTGCTTTTTAACAATAACATTTAAAAATATAGTATTTCTATTAAATTAACTGGTCTTCAACTAGCACACTATCGCGCAGTAATATAAACCTCCAATTAAAAAAAAGATTGGTTTTCTAACTTTTTTCAAGCAACTATAAATTAAATCTCCTTTCAGTTCTCTATTAAAAGCCTTAGATCTTCTATTTAAAAATTTCTTTCTTGTAAAAATAAATCATACAATACAATAAAACTTGAATAATACCAATTCTATTTCATCATATTTCTGAAAAAAGTTTTTGAAAATCTACTTCAGATTCAAAATCACACAATTTAATTTTTGTTAATGGGCTTTCTTCGAAGAATTATATTATCATGTTAAAGTAAATAAAATGCAATTATATCAAGCATTAAATTTTTAAGAAAGTCTTGTAGTGATATTTTTTGCTTTTAATCAATTCTCAATAAAAAAATAAATTAGCTTTTTCATTTGAATTTCATTTAAATTTATTGATTATTTTAGCTTCTATGCTTGATGCGCATAGAAATTTATAACAGAATATTAGTAAATAAATCAGTTAGCAAAGGTAAATAAATAACTTTTGGTAAATCATTTATTTTTTTAAACGATTTCGTTTTTATAACATTAAAGGTACATTACATTACACATCTTTTCTATCATGATAATTTATTACTTAGTAATTTAAAACACAATCAGTGATTTTTGTTAAGAAGTCAGGATAACTTATTTAACAGATATTTTTTTATATAAAGACATTAATGAGAAGAAAATTATGTACTTTTTAAAAGAATATACTTAAATTATACCAAATACTTTTGATATTTTATATTTATTTGTTCTTTAAAAATAAATAAATTTCATCTAAACTGTAGATTTTGATATAGAAGTTAATTTTCTAATACTCTTTCACTCTCTTAATTTATTAATAGGATTGTAAAACTTTTTGATATTTTTAGTTATTATAAATTTGGAATATGCATGAATAGAAATACTGAAACAGTTTTATCCTAACTTAGACTTGATTTTTTTTAAAAATATTGACCATAATTATGTCTTTAATTTAAACAACAAGCTAGGTACTCAGGTTATTCGTTTAGCGAAATTCAAGAATTAGGCTGAAACTATTTTGATTTTTAAAAAGTACTGTCTCATCTTTTCTTTAGAAAATTGGTTTACAGTTTATTAAATTTGATAATGGATAATATTACATAGAATCGTTGAGAAGCAATTGATTTTTATTTATTTATTTTCTTAAAATCAATACTTATCTAGTGCAATTTGAATTATTTTTAATTTCTAATTTATTTTAGATGAATAAACTATAAAATCTAATTAAAATAACTTTATAATATTAGATTTCCTCTCTTCTTTCATTTTTAGTTATTTAAATGTATTATTTCTATTTTTTTTAAATAACTTGGGAATATATTTGCTTATTTGAAATTATTTGAAAGAGGTTCTTATGCTCCAGTTACAAATAAAAAAAAACATATCTATATAAAACAGAAGAATCTGTAACTCTTACTGTATTGTTCTTGTAGTTCAAGTGATTATCTCCCTAAATTTTCGTTTCAAGGCTCCTTTTTCATTTTACTGATTAAGATTTAAAATGTACACATAAGCTATGGTGTTTCAAGAAGATGAATTTTAATTCAAAAAATTTGAAAATTTTACTGAATCTAACTATTTTACATGTAATTTAATGTTTTATAAAATTGTTTATTATCATCCAAAACACTCTTTTTTAAATTTTTGATTGCTTATTATTTATTGTTACTGATTGGCAATTAAGTTTAATCATCTAAATTTCTATAAAAATAATGGTCCTCCTGAAGATAAAGATCAATTATATATTGAAGTTTTATAAAATATGGACAGAAATTACTAAAATACTTGTCACCTCATTGACTAATAATAGTTTAAGAAATTGATTACTGTAAAATCTTAAAATCTCTTGAACAATTTTAGTAAATATAACTATAGAACTTTATTTTGAATCTTCAATATCGACTTTCTTAATTAAAAAATTTGTAAATTTTACAATAAATAATATGTAATATTTTAATCTAAAAGCCTTTGTTTTTTATAATTTGGATGAGTGATGATTCTCAACGAGTAGCAAATAAACTTACATAACAGATTAAATAAATGGAATCAGAATGTGGTTGGCTTAATTTCATAATTTAAAACTAAATTTAAATTTATTTTTGTTTTGTTTTACCTTGTGTTGATTACTCTCTCATAATTATGTAAGTAATAATTGATCTGAAACATCACCAAAAAACGTTTATTTTTTATCTTTTCTTTCTTCAAATTGATAAACTAGAAGTAATTTAGGGTGAATAAGATTAAACGAAAGGTAATTATTTAAAAATCTTCTAATATTACCAATTTCGTTTCTGTTTGTTATCACTCCCATCAAATTTCTTAATTATTTTACAATATCATCTGTAAGTTGTAAACCAAGTTTTTTAAGAAAACAAATTAATAAAATTCAGGTTTCAAAATAACTTTTTTTAAGATCTATTTATCTTGTAACAAAAAACACAATGATATTTTAGTAAAAAATACTGAAATATTTTATCAGCCATAGGGGTTATCCTCATAAACAAATATTAATTTTTTAAATTTATCTCGCTTTTTAACATTCTTTCATCTTCTCAAGAAAAAAAAAATTTAAATGAAATTTTAACAAAACGAACTTTTTCTAAAATTAGATTTAATGAATGAATAAATAAATAAATAAAAATAATATTAAAAATTTATTGTTACTTATTTTCTATTATTTTTGCTGTTTATTAATTAAAGTTTTATCGGTTGTTTTAAAATTTAAAAAAGAACAAATTTCTTAAATTCTTTAAAAAGATAAATAATGCAATTAACTTTCTAAAAGCAAACTATATATTTTAGGGTTATGCTGCCATATATATAATTCGGATTTTGCAAAAGAAGTGTGTTTTTAGATTCAATTTAAATTTACATTGTAAAAATAATAATTTATTTAAAAGATTGTTTACCTTTTAAAACTCTAAACAAGTAAAATCAAAAACAATAATATTTAATTGATAAATTAGAGGATTAGATAATGATATAAAAAATTTTTTATACTTAGTTCAAATAGCGTTTAAAAAGTAAAAAGAGTTTGGAATTTTTTAAAGAAGAGCTAAACACCCAACTTTTTTAAAACAAAATTTCATTGAATCCACTTTTAAAATCAATATATTAATTTCAACTGAATTATAAATTATACTTTAATCATGTTTTTATAATCTCGTTTTAAGGAAAAAAATTTTAAGAACAAAATTAAAAAATTGTCTATATTTATCTTTCTTAAACAAGCAAAGTAATTCATTTTTTTGAGTTATGTCATCAAAAAAAATTTTTCTAAATTAATTTTGAATTGTTTCAACTATTATTAGGAGTACTCTAATAATGATTTCTGAGTTATTATCAATTCTCAATTAATTTTATAAATGTAATTCAACAAATTTTATAAAAAATTTATTTCAATTTATTCTTTAATAAATTTAAATATTATGAAGTAAATTTTTTAATTTTTGATACTTTATGCTTGGAGATGACAAGACTCATTTAAAAATATCAACTTATTCAATATTCACAATTTTATTTGAATTGCAATACTAAAATTCAAATTTTTATTAGTTGTTTGCTAATTGTGTCAAAAAATTTTGTAGATTTTTGAATGAAGTTGAAAGTATTTTTCTTAAATTAAAACAAAATAGTCTCATTTAGCTATTAATAATAATATTGAATTTAAAAATCCGCTTATAATTTATTAAGAAAGTAATTAAATTTTTTCCATTGATTACTAAAAATTAAAATGTTTGTAAGAAGAACTTTAATTAAAAATTAGTTTAGTTTTAAAATTAATATATGTGAATTTTTTGCTTCCAAAAATGCTTTATTAGTTTAAAATTTGATTTAGTTAAACTTTAAAATAATTAATTATTTAATTTTAATAAAAAATTATTTAAAATTTAAAAGTTTTTAGAATTGAATAAAGATATTTATTTTTCCGTTTTAAAATACTTAAAAAATCAAATCACTTTATAAAATAATATCAAACTAAGTTTTATTTTATTAATATATTATTTTCTAAACAGGATTTTTAAAAATTTTAATTCTAAAAGGAGAAGTATTTATTTGAAAAAAACTTATGAAATAAATTTCTAAATAAAGTTAATTTTATGAAATGTTGAATACCTCTTTACTATTTTTATAATAAATAACTAAATATACTTTAACTTAAATTACTAAATTTTATGAAAGAATGTTTTAAAACTATTTTTTATTGTAAACATTAAATTTATAAAATATTTAAGGTTAAGTTAAATAATTCTTGAGATTTTTTTATTCATGAAATTTTTTATGAAAAATCAAAAATTAATGAATCTTTTCATTTACATTTTGAAGCTTTTGAGATTTTACTGCTACATGCAATGAGTTTTTAGAAGAAAATCAAAATTATTTCTATTATATGTATAATTAACAAGACACTAAGTTTATTATCATCATTTTTTGTACATGTATTATAAATTTTTAGAAATTTAATTAAAATTTTTTAAAATCGATTAAATTGAACATGAACTTTTTTTTTCAATAATAATTTGAGTAGTCTATTCATAATAAAAAAATTTGATAAATTAAACAAATGTAAAATTTAAAGCTAGTTTTAAATAATTTAATTTTTTCAGTTCACTAATTTATAAATTGATTCCATAAATTAAATTAACTTAAAAATTTGAAAAATTACAAATAAAATTAGATTTCTTATTTAAGTTTTAAAATATTTTAAAAACCAAATAAGCTTGATGAATATCTTTTCAATCCTCTCTTTTATGAATATCAATTAATTTGAAAGATGAATATTTTTATTTTGAAAAAAATATTTTCTTCTGATTTTGTTAGAAAAATCATTTAAATAAAACATAAATTAAGTCAAATAAAATTTTTTTACATATTTATAAAATGTTTATTTAAAGATAAAGTATTAGAAAACCAAAAAAAGTGTAAAACTTTATTTGCTAGAGGAAAATTATTAATTGATTTCAGCATTTTATTTAATAATTAATTATGTATAAATCAATTAGTATAAATTTTAATTATTAATAATAAGAAACAGCTCATTCTTTTTTAAACAAAATAAAACCTGATAATTTGTACACAAAGACATAAAAATTTAGGAAAAACAGCTATTACTTACACTTATCCAAACACAAATAATCAATCTAATTAAAATTGGTTTCAAATATCAAAAAATGATGAGAGAAAAGTTATTTTTTTAGCTTTTATATTTTCTATCATTTTTATTTTAGTATAAAACATTGAAAGTTAAACATTAAATCTAGATTGATATAATAATAAATATCTTTATAACTCAACTAATATAAAATATTATAAGAAGTCATTTATTTATTAACTTAGTAAAAATATATTAATATTTCATTTTTATTAGTCGCAAAATAAATTATAGATATGTAAATAATTATTTTATTTAAATTATGGCATAATATATTACTACTTAATTAAAGTTTGGAGAGAGTTTTTATTTACCAAGTTCATCTGATCTATGAATCATTTTTAAATCAAAATAAATTTAAAATCTGTAAACAATTAATTTTATTATGTATGATAATTTCAAAGAAAATATCCAAAAATAATGACATAGTAATTTTTCTAAACATCATAATTTAGCCATTCATCTATTATTTATAATGATCAATCCATTAATTTAAAGCTCATCTACCTTTAAATTCGAATAAATATCCAAATTTAGTAAAAGAAAAGCAACAATTTGCTACATAACATTCTTTATATCTCAAAAAATGCAGCAAGGAATATATATTAATAGCTGATGTTTGCTAGTTTTACTTAAAAAATAATTTTGGTTTTTATTTATTTAACTTTGAATCTTTTTGCTTTAACCTTAGATTACATAGGTCTGGATTTAACCACTTTAAGCGCTTTTATTCTGGAGAGAACTAATGGTTTACTTCCTTCTAAATGTTGCTTAGGATTCTCCATTATTAATTTTAGTATTTGAGAAGTAAAAATAAATGAAATCAAAATAGATAAATTATTATGAAAGTAAGTAAGTAAATAAAGAAATATTAAATAGCATGAAATTCAAAATTATTTCTTTTAACATAAAATAAATAAAGAAATTAGCAATAAAAATTATTCAAATAATAAAATATTTTTAAAATTACTATTTGAAAACTTTTAAAGCACATCTGAATGATTCCATAAATAAAAGATGCATTATATTTATCATACAAATATTACAATTTATAAATGTAACAAGTATTAAATAAAAGTAAAAGTACATAAACTCAATTGAAATAAATATTTTGTTACTTAATTTTACAAGAAAAATGTAAGTATTTTTTGAGTAAGGATAAAGAGGTAAAAAAAAAGAATAATTTAGTTAATTATTTGTGTTAAATTTATTTAAAATTGAGTTTATTACTTATTCTAATTTTTTAATTGAGTAAAGTTTTTCTTTTTTAATTTTAATTTTCCACATATTTTTACCTTGTTGAAACAAAGTTTCAAGACATACAATTTATCTGCTTGATAGCTTTAAAGTGTTTTAATTTTAGAAAGATCTACAAAGAGGAACATGAAATATATGAAAATTATTTATTATAACTTATGGAAATATTAATTAATTATAAAAAATAATAATAATATAAAATAAACTTAAATGGATACAATTACTCTCTCTTTTTAGTATGGAAAGCGTTCTTTTGAAGTATATGCTTGATTAAAACAAACATAATTAAATAGAATAATTTAGTTAGTTGGTTAGTCATTTACATTAAATATTAATTTTAATTCATTATATTTTTTAAGAAGAGAGACAAAGAGTTTTTAATTTAAAATTTTTCAAAATTGCTACAAATTGATGAACTATGTTGCTGTAGGGGGGCAGTTTGGAGATATCATGCTGATATAATTAAGAGGAACAGGAACAAAAGGCATATTATTTAAATTAATTATTGGAATAACTGACTGATTGGATGATATTTGGTTAGGGTGTACAAATTAATTAATCTATTAGTGTGTAATATATGGCTAAAACATTACTTAGACTGGTTATTATTGATAATGAACAGCTGATTAAGTATTTAATAGGTTTCCTACTTAATATTGAAAGCTATTGATAGGAATCTTACTAAATGGTATTTATTATGCTTAACTAACTGGACTTTAGAGAATATTCTAACTGTGTTCACAAGTACTTTATTCATTTTACTTTTCTTATTAGCAGTTGCTTGAATCTAAGTCTTCATTCTTAATAAATTGCTTTGAACAAATATCTAAGATTGCTGCATTTTGCAATTCAAGTGAGTCAGTAGTAGGAACTAAGGATATAACTGCTTTTGGGGAAAAGCAATTATTTGTTTCTTTTTTTATTAAATTAGATTCTTTTTTGATTTCGAAATTTGTCTGGTTCTAATTAAGATCAAAGGTATTCTTAGCTTATGATTTTAAATAAATAAATATTTAATAAACGCATATTAGTTGGGTATATAATTTAATTGAGTATAATTTTTCAATGATGAATAAATAGTTTGATAATAAGAAGATATTCTTAAATGCAAAAGCATTCAAATTAGTATTAAATAGTATAATAATAGCATTAAATAATTTTATTATTCAGATTGAAAATAATTCACTTCATTAGATAGAAAATATTAAACTTATAAGCTGGCTCGCTTCTCAAAATATGATATTTCTATGCTGAATTAATTTTGCTATGAAAGTAAGTAATAAAATAATACAAATTATATGAAAATCAAAAATAATTTGTTTGATTTTTTTACCTTTTTATTGAATATTTTAAATTTCTCTTTTATTGTATTTTGAAAATGCTGACTGAGTTTGTTGTGCAAAAAAATCTTTAGTAAGATTATTCGTTGGTTCTTTTTTAGATTGAAATTGCTTAAAAGTTTATTAACTTTAAGGTTTATCACCAGTTTCTGATTATTAGCAAATAACTTAAACATTTCTATAATCTTTAGTCTCCTTTTAAGGATGGATACTCTAGCCGACTTGCGGATTGCTACTTTTTTGTATGATTTAGATATTTATCATACTACTTAAAGTATTTTTGTGATAGTCTGATGAAATTTATTCTTTATTTGTTCCCTATTTTAGTTTTTTGTAAGGTTTTTTTTCTATAACTTGATTATCAGAAAGGTTCTATTGAACTATAAATTTATAAGAAAAAGTATTAATTTAGAAAACTAAAATGAATGAATGAGTATATGTATAGATATTGTGAGAGTAATAAAAACTTCTTTTGCAATTTTTCAAGTAAAATGTATGAGGTGTGCTAGAAAATTTAATTAATTTAAAAAGCCCTACAAGCAAGAGGCTGGTTTTTTGGGTAATTAATTTATTAAAAGATAGAAAAATTGTACTACAATTCTTTTTTGAATAATATACAGCTTATTCTTAATTGCATAAATACTTGAATTTTAATTAATTTTACCATATTCTTTCGAGATCCTTTCTTCTTATTTTGTATCCTTACTTGATTTATTTTCACCAGTATTTTTTTTTTCAATATCACAATCAAGTTGCTAAGATTATTAGTCGATTAAAGTTATCCTGTATTTAGTCTATTTAAGAGCTTACTTTTATCCATTTTACTAGCAGGATTTTTGATTATTAGTACCATTTTCTTTTACTTGTGCTTGTGATTTAAAAGACTTTAATTTTTTTTTTTAAGCAATTGATATTTCTTCATTCTTAGGAATTACTAAGGGCTAAGAAGAATAGTAATCATTATTTAATACATAAGGTAAATCTTAATACTTGTACAGGCGATTGTTTTCAGGCTTCTTTTTTTTCTAAGTAGAGGCATCAACAATTCTATTTTGAAAAATGTCAAACCAAATTTAGTAGATAGCTTCTATTGTGGGATGATATGAGTGATGTAATACAAATAAAGCTATCAATTTTTTCCATTACAACTACACCCATTTATTTACTTTATCTTAATCATTTTTATAAAATATAAAAGGAGAAATCCACTCTTATGTATTATCTATAGATGCTTCGGATTCTGAGTAAGAAGGTAACTCTTCATTAATGATGTTTAGCATTGCTTATCTATAATCATCTAAGGTTCCATTAGCAAGGTGTTCTTCTAGAAAACCTAGCAATAAAATGTAATATTTTTTAAGACTAGAATGTTAATCAGTTGGGAAATTAAGATTTAAACTATTAAATTGATTTGATAATTAATATTTGTCTTAAATCAAATTTTTTATTTAGCGGCCACTGTGTATTTCAAACTTTTTTTTAAGATCAAGGACGCAGTAGTTTTCTAAAAAGTAATTATTTAATGAGTTCTAAATGTGCTTGTTTATATACTAGCGCTTGTCCTTTTGAATTTCATCAATGGCAAATATGATATTGAGCTCTAATCTGTCCAATTATTGTGCAGATACTTGAGACATTCTTCTATGATTTTTTAAGGCTTTTTATTAGAAAAATTTACTTAGTTTTAATAATTAGTTTCAATCAATATGGTCTTTTTTTCTTAACTCAAGTAACTACTTCTATAAAACGATATTGAAAATTTAGATAGTAAAAAATAATTATTAACAAGATAACACGTTAAATCAAAGAAATATTTTTTTGAAAGGAAATCCTGAATCCAAATTTATTTATGTGGAATATTTATTAAGTGAGTGAGATAGATCCTGCTATTTTTGTTTGTAGAAAAAAAATTTTGATTTATTTATTTGTTTGTTTATTTATTTTTTCTTTCTTTCTTGTTTTTTAAAAACTTTAAAGATTTTTTTAATTTCTTAATAAATATTATTAATTATAATTATAGGACTGGCACAAAGTGATTGAGTGTATTATGAAAAAGTAGGTGAAGAAAACTAAAAGATTTTGAGTAAAGATCATGCAACTATTACTTTAAATAACAATCAATATTACAAAAAATTAATCTTTCTATTATAGTCATATTATTTGATTTGAAGCTGTAGGGATACAATATTTTTAGTTTATTTGCTATAGTTTTCTTTTATTTTAAATAAAAATCTAATTATTTATTTATCCATGAATTTATTTGCAACCAAAATCTTCATTCATCTCCATTAATACCTAATCAAACAACATTACCCATAATATTTATTAAATTTTTCTATAGGAACTAATTTTCCTCTTATTAATTTCCAAAATTTTTGTAAATAATAAATCAATTAATCTCTATGTGCTTTATCTCTTATCTCTGATAGATTTCTATAATTATTTTCATTTCTTCTTAATTAAACACTCATTTATTTTCTTGTATATAAAAATTTCTTATTTTTTAAATTACACAAGCAAATTAAAGTCTACACAGATGCAAATAGCTAACACCAAGTCTAAATAATTTAAGTACTCAGGTTTTACTTATTAAAATATATTACTCTTTTTACTGTGATATAAATAAAACTTATTTTTTTAACTTAACACTTGAAGGTTAGCCTAAAATATATTTCACCTAATAATTTACTTTATTTTTTATCTAATAAATAATCACTTGATTAGATTGTAAACTTTTTTCTGTTTAACCTTTTTTATTAAGGAAATTAATATTGAAATTAACTTAGTAAGACAATTTTACATTATATTATTAATAATTTGATAATGTTGTAGCCAAAACGCCCCGCTTTTCTAACAAATTTTAAAATTCTAAAATTCAACAATAAAATCAATCTAAAAGTAGTATTTACAAGCCTCTTAAAGAGTAGACTAAGCACAAAAAATAAATCTACTTCTTAAAAATAAATTAATACTAAAATATTTTGTGTTTGATTGTCTGATTGATTATACCAGAATATTTTTTACTTTATTTTTTGTCATGTAAATTTGTTTAGATATAATTTGCTCTTGCTAATTTGTAAATTCGAAGGAAAAATAATGGATTAGCTTATTTTGCTTTATGTTACACTGCTAATTTTAAAAAGATATGAGTAAAATTACACTTAAAAATTTACTATAAAATAAACAAAATTTTTGAAGTATAAATACCCCAAGCAAATAAACAAAAAAAAGAGAGAGAAAGAAATTTAATAATAAAGAAAAACCAGATAACTTATCAAATTAATTTTTAATTTGAAATTTATAAACTATTTAAATCCAATAGACCTGAGTGAGTTAAACACAAAAACTAAATAGGTCATTGTGAATGCAGAAATTAATAAAATTTATGAAAAAATTAATTTACTTCAATTTAAAAATTATAATTTATTGATAAAATATAATTTTTAATGGTAACTAAACTAGAATTTGTTAACAATTTAAAAAATATAAAATGCATTATTATTTTAGATAGTAAAATGAAGAATCAAAATAATAACAATAATAATTAAGTTAATATTTTCTAGAAAAGCTTAAATTAAAAAGCATATTGCTGTAAATACTAGTCACTAATTTATCTGTAGAATTCACCTTATTAAAGAAATTTTTAGATTCTTCTACTATATCTTTCTATTTAAATTATTTTGGTTTTCTCAAATTTTTAGAAATATATTACATAATTAAGCCAATTAGATCCATTTTTAGAAATTAAGAATGCACTCCATTTAGAAATTAGCCAAAAGCATATAGTTTAAGTTTAGCTATTAGCACACTATTTAGCAATCGAATTTTAGGTGTTTTACTTAGAATCCTTTGTTTGCATTTTCAAAAATTGACATGATTGGAAGCGAAAATCTAAATAAATCATCAAGGTTTGATTAGAATATTTCAAAGTAGCTATAAAATGCCTATTCAATGAAAAATCTTTTAGAAATTTATTTATAAATTTAAGACTAGATCACTCCTTTCAATTTTTATTTCATCGCAAGAGAAATTCAAACAAGGTTCTATTCTGAGGACCCTAAAACATTATAAAAAAACTAGGTTTTCTAAAAGCTAATTAAATACATAGAAGAAAACATAGCAAATATGCCTCCGTACACTTAAGTAGAGGTTTTAACCCTTATTAGAAAGTGCTACTAAAATGGTAATCAATCAAATTCACATATTAAAAAGCATTTCAACATTTACATATATTTAGCAAGCATATTCATATTGCTTTTAATCATTGTTTATCATTAATGAAACAACTATTTATTTTTCAAATAGGACACTTAAATGAAAACTTAACTTAGAGATTAGCAAAATAAATTGATTGGCTTTTATAGAAAAGTTGTGAGAAAAAAAATAGCAATTTAAATCCTAAATTAATCAGCTAGGCTCATTTAGATCTAGTAAATCTTGGTATTTGCTAAGAATTATGGATCGAGTAGTTAAAAAGCAAATTAAATGACTAAAATTACTTACCTTATTTTACTAACTAAACTATTTATAACATATTCAAATCAACAGAGCTCTTTTCCAAAAAAAAACATTCTGATTTCTTCTACCAACTTTCTGTTAAAACCATTCCCTTAATAGATTAATTTGATTTGGATAGACTATGTAATCTATTCATGCTAATTTCATAACTATAGTTGCAATTCAACACCTCTCATTTCCGTAACCCTTAGGCTTTATAAGCAATTAAAGATGAAATTATGATAAAGCTTGATTAAAACTTTTCAATAAGAAATGGGATGTACATAGTTTAAGCATACACAAAGTAAAATTAGAATATTTAAAAATGAAATCTTAATAGTAAACATTTAAAATATATAGGGCTCCTCACACTTTAGATACTTAGCTTCTCCAAAAAGTTCTTAAGTAAATGGGAACATATCTACAAAACTAATAAATGAATATAAGATAAATCATGCAATTTTTAAATTTCTCTAGTTAGTTGAGAGAAGGATTCAAATTATCAAAATCATAAATCTAAGGAGCTAATAATCAGTAAAATTTATTTATTTTAGGCAAGGTTTATTTTCAAGGTTTTGAATATACCAATAATAAGAGATTTATGAATATTATTAAGAGGTATTTCATAAAATTTAATCAGTTTCAATACCATAAAATATTTAATATTGGTTTTTAGCCTTGAAATAGATGCCCAAAATTTCTATTATTTAAATAAATTGTAAAAATAATTTTAATTATAGAATAATGAAACAACTTAAATTGAAAAAAGATGTGACTCCAAGCTTATGTTTAGAAGTTCTCACTTTCATGTATGAAGTTGATCACTCTGATCCCTAAGTACTTGAGTTAATAGATGATACATTGAGAAAATAAAAACACCTAGGATTTACAATGCTTACAAAAATTTTATAAATAATGCTTAAATTAAAGTATGATGCATCATACTTAAGAAAACAACTATTTTAAAGCTATGACTTAAGTATTGATTAGGCCTTTCAGAGAAATCTTGAATTCATTTTTATATTTAATTATGAAATCAAAAGTAATTCTATTGATCATATATAATACAAGCAAGCTGTTGAAAAGTTAACTTAGAACACCTGTAATCAGATAGCAAATTATGAATCAACCAACCTATTTTTATTTTACTTAGACACCTTTGGTAAATAATACTTTTTACTTCATTATTTAATATTCTTTTAAATCAGGTAAAAATTATGTTGCATAAAAAACTGAACCCTTTAAGATCATTAATTAGAAATTCTATGAAGTTTATAATAAAATTTATGATAGCCTCAATAATAACTAGAAGTCTTATAGCTTACTAAATGTTTGCAACTGGAATATATTTGATGACTCATGGTAAAACTTCATAATGAATAAAGCATAAGAGCTAAATGACCCTGAATTATTATCATGGATTATTAATAAATATATTTAAGACCCTAATAAAATATATCTTAAGCTAGATCTTCTATTGAAAATGTGTTATTACAATAAATTTGATAAAAATGAGCTCTTTCCAATTAAAGTTAAAGCTATTCTAAACACCCCTTACCTCACCATTACTAACAAAAAAGGTACTCCACATCCTTTACTCTAAAAAGTTTTTGAATATGTTGATCTCAAAACTCTTAAACTTAAAGAGCAAAAAATTAGTTTTTCTACTCTCATTAAATCACAAAGAGTGTTTGAACTATCTAAAGTAATTTCTTTCTTTATTATTCCTTTAAAAACATTTATTTAATTCAATTTATTTTATTTGAAACAATTTTCATCAAATAAAAAACAATAAATTTTCAATCAAAATAAAAGCAATAAATCAGAAAAATAAATTATAAATTTTTAAAAATAAAATTTAGATACCTTCTTGCTTTTTTGTTTAAGCTATAATGAAGTTACTCGAATAGACTCCTACAGAAGAAATTTTAAATGATAAGTAGTTTTAGATAGCAGAAGTTTCTTAGTTTTTAATTTAATATGAGGCTGAACTTAATGAACTAGGTTTATTAAATGAATTGAATAACAAGATTATTAGTATTAAGGAAATACTTGATAAGTAGTTTGAAGAGTCAAATCAAAATTTTGGGTTAGTTTATTTGCTCAAGTATATTGAAACAACAGCCTGGATTTATGAAAAATAAATTTTACCTATTAAATAAGATGAAGTATAGTTCTTATCTCAAAAGCTCTTAGAAAAATTGTAAAATCTCTAATCTTCTTCTAATTAAGCAAATCAAACACTAAATTCCATATTATTATTGGCTATATTAGAAACTAAATAAATTATTAAAATAGACATACTTAATTAGTAATTTTTATTTGATTTATTCTCAAAGTCTCTTAACACTCTCAGCATTTAAGGTTTTGTCAGCTACTTGGAGGGAATGAAAATTTTACGTTTCTTCAAATAATAATAAGTTTTAAGCAATATTAATGAAAAAAATTAATTGAATGAAAATGAAGAATAAGATATTGAGAAGAGATCTCTTCTAAACAAATACTTCAGATAAATTGAATACTTTTATATTTCAAAAGATGCTGGCAAATTACCTTACGTCATTACAGAATTCATGATATTTTTTTCTACTTTTAAGAAATTTTACAATCAACCCCAAATATACAATAAACTTTTACAAGATATTCTAAACTTATTTGATCGTTTTAAGATTTCTAATTTGTAAGAAATACTTAAACATATTGCTAATGTGAAATTGTATCATCCTTAAGTCTTATCTTTGATCTATTAGCACTTCGATTAAAATTTAGCTCACTACCGTTCATCATTCTAAGATGTTCTCTGGAGTTTTGCTTCTTTGGGATACATTCATCAAAACTAAAACTCTAAATTACCCAATAAATTATAAGCCTATTCTTCATCATCAGATGAAGATAATGAAGAAAAAGGAGAGTATGTTTCAGTGATTGATAAATGCGTAAAAATTTATGGACATTATAGAATTTTCAATCAATATAAAATGATTTGGGTCATGTTATTTTATAATATCTAAAATTCAAATAAATAATACTTTTTATAGCTTTTAAATGAGCAACTCAACTTAATCCTTTCCGAAAAGTAAAATCTATAATCTAGTAACATACCTTTTATCTCAGACATTCTTACTTATATATTGCTCTGTGAACCAGATACTTTGTAAAATTTAAGCTAACCAAAAGAAAAAATAATGGAAATTTCATAAAACTTATTATAAACTTTAAAAAATGAAAACTAAAAAATCAAATAAAATAAGACTAAATAGATTATTTCTGATTTAGTTTAATAAGAAAAAGGCTTTAACTGTAAGTAAAACTAAATCTTTGAAGAATATCTTTTATAAGCTGATATTTATATTGAAGAGTCAAATACAATAGTATTACTAGAATAGGATTAATATGTAAACTATGATTAGCAAACTTTATCTGGACAAGGCCAACTAAGAAAGAGATTCTTTGAAATATTAATAGAAAAATTAAATAAAAATAACAACGGAAACAATTAAGAATAAAGATAATCTTATAAATTAATCAACTTAAATACTTGGAAATTTACAAATCTAGGAGAAAAAAAAGAGGACCAAATAAGCTATTTAAAGAAGCAACATATCATATGATTTATATATTAATTATTTGTTAAATATTGACTTATTTTACTTTAAGATAAATCTTTTTAATTATTCATCATCTTTTAATCTACTAAAATATTATATTAAATAATAAAATTTTAAGAAATAATTATTTATCAATCTCTAAATCAAATATTAATATATATAAATCTTTTCAACTTAATTCTAAGATATTATTTAGCTATTAAATAAGCTGTTTTTGAATTTAAGAAACATCCCTTATAATTTATTATTCTAAAGAAATTGTGTTTTTTTTAGAAAACAAATCAAAAATATTATTGTTTAAAAAATTGTAAAAAAATTGAAAAGGTAAATGTAAAAAAATGTCTTTTTAAAATATCTTAAATAATTGAATCTCTTTTTTGCTTTGAATAAAACGTTCATTTTCAGATTCATTTAAATAAATTATAAATAGAGGAAGTTGAACATGATTTTTATATATATTATTCATTTATTTGATGAGAATATTTTGCAAATTTCTTTAAGTATTTTGAACAGAAAAGATACCAAGATTGAAGAGTTAACACTGACAAATGAATTAAATTTTTTAAGAAAAATAAGAAAATTGAGAATCAAAACCTAAGTAATTAGAAGTCAAAAAAGTTTTTGCAAGATTAAATTGAAAAATAATTTTTAGAAATTATTTCAAATAAATTATTTCAATTTTTAAAGGAAGGATTATTAATAAAATATTTAACTAATTTATCTACTATCTATATAATAAAATTAATCATCATATTACCCTAAAAAGTAATACAGTTTTGTTTTCCAATACTGTAAAACTGTTTATTTAAATTATTTAGACTATTAAAGGTTTATTCTTTTAAAAATTATTTGGAATACAAATTTCTTTGATAGTAATATTATTAAAAGTAAAAATACTTCGAATTTTATTTAAGTTGTGATTGTCTGCAATTTCAAATCATTGATTCATCTTAGTTGCTATTGAAGAAAATTGTGATTTAATTAGAATTAATGTAATAAGGTATTATAAATAGAGATATCTGCTTGTGTGCAACCTTAGCCTACATAAAATTTATATTATTAAATAGCTAAGGAACGGTAATAATTAAAAGAATAAATTAATAAATATTGTTTATTAAGAATTTTATCATAAACTTTACGAAATAGTATTTTTGTTATCATTTATTGGGATTTCTCTCACAACAGCTTAATCAGTCTTACTTCTTTGAGCTGTTAAATTATTCCTTTAAAAGATAAGATAGATGCTTGAATTCAAAAAAGGTGTTGGGGGAGAAGAATAGTAGCCTGCTAAAGTGTAAAATAGAAACTTGTCTCCTATAACCCTAAATCAATAGCATCAAAATTAAGCAAGGAATTAATAGAAATCTCCTTCTCCTCAAAGAGAAAATAATATAGGAAACTTTGATATAAAAATTAATAAAATAGTTAACCCACTTTATAATGTTGGAGTAGGAAACTAAATAATTATTGATTAGAGTCCATAGTAAATGAACAAAAAATTAATCAATATCTTTGAAACTAGATAATTTTAGAAAAACATTTCCGTGTAAGAATAAAGGCAATAATAAAAAGAGGATATTTCAAGTTATTCTCCATCTTTGCCAAATAAAATGAATAAAAATGAAATAAAGCGTGTTCTCATTCGCTAAGGATTGTAAGGGAATGCAAATTAATAATTTTAAAGTAAAAACAAGAGCTTCTAATTATCTAATAAAGACAATCTTAATTAGCTAAAAGCTTTAAATTAGAGTATCGATTTATCAATATTACCAAAAAACAGCTTGATTTAAGAAGAAATATCATTTAAAAGCCATAGAGAAAAAAATGCCTTAAATCCCTCATAGAATACCAAAACCATACAAAAAAATTATGAAAATAATGATAATTTAAAAGGGAATTATAAAAAAGAGGAATTTAATGGTGCTTAGAGAATGCTGTCATCAAACATAAGTAATGCTAATAGTAATAACAATAACAATAATAATACGTCTGTTCTTAAGTTAAGGACTCAGGAAAGTTCAATATCTTATGATATCGGCAATTATAAATCAATGCAGAATCAGCTAGCTTAATTGTAAAATATCCCAGACTTTAATAAAGCAAAAACTTAAATGTCAAACTAAACTAAAGTAGCTTTGTAATTTGAATAAGTTTTGCCAACTTAAAACTAGGAAAATGAAAACAAAAAGTAGCTCTAAAAGGTTTTTTCTAAAACAAAAACTCAATTTGAAAAATTTTCTGATTAATTCATTAAGAGACCCCAAGCAGGCTCTGGAATTGAGAATAATATTCTAATTAAAAATCAAATTTAAAATCACAGAAATAAGACACAAAAGCAGTCTCCTAACCCTCACTAAAAAGATGATGCAAATACATTAGAAAATGAATTGCAAGAGAAATTTATTTAAAAATAAAAATAAGATTCAAAAGATTTTCTACCTCTGCATCTCAAAATTTTAGAAGAATATTAAAATGATACTTTAGTTAAAAAAGATCAATCTCCTCAACTACCTAATTGCTAAATTACAATTTAAAAAACTTAATTGGCTAAAAAATATCAACTTTTTCTAAGAAATTAAAAAAATAAAACAATTTTAGCTTAGAAATCTTCTTTGACTCCATAAAAACTACCTTATAGCAAATTATTATAAAATGAGAGTCATTCGTTGATTATCCCTTCTGATAAGTTACCAGACATCAAACAGAATAGTATTTCTGAGAAAGTGGGAGAAATATTTGGTATTTTTTAATTTTTTTGTTGAGATAAATTGAATTATTTTACTTGATATTAAATTTAGAAATTATTTTAAACTAAAAATGAATTTTAGTTTTTAGATATTGTTTAAGTTAACAATTTAATTTGTTTTTTTAAAAAAAGATTCTAATAGGAGAGATTCTGCAGATAAAATAGAGTTGAATTTATAAATAAGAAAATTGGATACAGATATCGACCCTTAAAAGAATTAAAAAGGACACAGTAAAAGTGTGCATTAAAACACATCAATTAAATTTCAAAAGCAGAAAGTTTGCAATAATGCAGAAAGATTTTATCGACTATTTGCTAAGAATTAGATGAATAATCTTAATAATAGACTTCATACAGAATAATTGAATTAATCTTAAAATTATGGTTCATAAATTAATTAAAATAATCTTTATTCTGATGAGTTTATAGATAGTCATATTGAAGATGCCTCAGCTTCTAATGGGCTAGCTTAAGAGCTTTCTACAGCAAGTGTTCTTGATGCTAAAAATGTTAGTGAGTTGAATATCCATAGATTATTGGAAAAATAAAAAAGAAAGCAAACTTAAAACTTGTAAATTTCATCTTCAAATCTATTACCAATATAATACAGCTAAAGTTAAATAAGTTAAATAAATATTCTTAATGAAGAAGAAAAGCCAAATAAAATTCCAATTAATGAAAGAAAAAGCCAAAAACTAATATAGTTTCTATAACTATAACCATAGTAATAGAAGTAGTAATACCTATAATAAAATCAAATCATATAATAAAAATAATACTTTAACAATTAATATTTAGATCCATATTAAAATCATGATACTAATTATTAAGTCTCATAATCTGCTAATTCTTAGCACTATGAATATAACTAGATTTAATTTAGTAAAGATGGTGCATTAACTCCTGCTTTACAAAATTAATAGGAATATAATTGTAATAAAAAAATATTAAAATCAAGAAACTAAAGTGGAGTGAGTCATAATCCAAATAAGTATTCTCCTAGAAGAGCTGTTTAGGTATCAAGACTTGATTTATCAACAAATGCTAGGGAATAGGTTTATTATTCTCTAAATACTTCTGAGAATTATATTTTCAATCCAAACCCAGATTTTTATCTTCAAAAATAAGAATAAACATAAAATAATTAAAACAGTGAGATGGGGAATATTGTTATAAATATCTCAAAAACTATGAATACTCAACCCAACGACGATGATTTTTAGCTCTAAGAAATAAGCAAAAGTTTAGTTCATTAAAGCCCATAACATAATAAAAGATAAATTAGGGACTAAGACAATAATTTTTTTCAACATATGTATTTTAATAGAAATCTCAATTTGATTCGCAAAAAGAAAAAAAGTAAACAGCAAAACTATGAAATTTAGTATACAGAAACTGGTTTTGCAGATGATAATTTAAACTAGCAATCCATATTAAATGGTTTTAGTATTGAAGATTATGTAAGCGAAATGAAAAGTGAACAAAGATCTTAAACAAAAATTGAAAAAAATTCAAGAAAAAAAAAGTGAAAAATAAAAAAATCATTTTATCGAAAAAATAGATAAATCTTAAATTAAAAAAATATTTTTCTAAATTAAATAAAAATTAATTTAAAATATATAAGAGTGTCTTTTCCATTTTCAATTCTTTATCAGTAGACTATATAGAGTATATTAAATTATGAGTAAATATATTTTTTTCTTAGACATTAAACTGATTCTAATAATATATCTTAATTTCTATCAAAATAGTTTTAAAATTAAATGAATTAACTTTCATTCAAAATAAAATTATACTTTAATAAAAAAATTAGCGAAAAAAATATTTTATGTATTAATGATAAAAGAAACAAAAATTATTATATTGTGCTTGTGCTCCAAAAAAATTCCATAAGATTTTGCCTTAATTTTTGTAATTAAAATAATTTGGTATCAGCGATTTTACTAGAATTTATTTTAATTTTTTAATGATGAAATTTGAGTTTGTAAATATTTTATTTTTACAAAATTAAATTAAATTTATCGGAATAAGCTCATTAAAAATAAAATAAGTTCATTTAAAAATAAATTTAAATAATATTTAAAATATAAATAATAATTTTATTTTGACAAGATAAAAATATTTTTGAAGATATTTATTTTACTTTAATATAAGATTTATTTGATTATATAAACGAATTATTTTAAGAATTTGGATGAAAAGCAAGTGATTTTGTAAAAATGTTTGAATAATTTGATTGTTAAATTTTAAAAATAAAAATTGGAATATTTATTAAAAATTTATATATTTATTTTTTTCTTTTAGCTTTTTTAAATCTTCAAAAATATTGCTTCTTCAATTTATTGAATTTAAAGTGCGGGAAGAATTTAATAAATTTAGAAAGAGTATTGATCACAAACAAATACAAGGGAATAGAGATGAATATCTTAATAAAATAATAGGAATCTTAAGAAAAGAAGATATGAAACAAAATGCAAAGAAATATGAAGATTTTGGTAATTAATATGCAAGTCGATGATTAATTGAGTGAATGAATGAATAAGATACAGAAAGAAGAGATGGTTGATTATATATTTTTAATGATTAGATATTTATATATTAAATAAACATATAAATATAAACATTTAAAGAAAAATTCAAATTTTGGATACTAATTTGTTTGTTTTTTTGTAATATTTTAAAAACAATAAAAAATCAAATAAATTAAATTAAAAAAATAAAAATAAATATTTGTTTAAAGAAAAATATATATAATAAAAATTATATACATCTTTTTGACATAAAAAATTAAAAAAAACAAAAAAATATCTCAAATTAAAAACAATTCAATTATAAATAGCAAAAATACACAGAAATGAGCATGGATATGGTTGGTGTAAGATTCTTTACTATCAATAACAGCTAATTATAATTTTTCATATTAATATCAACAGAACGTTTTACCTCAAGTTCTTAAGGACAATGCCTCTGAAGAAAAGGGTGAAATGGCTAGACTTGTAATATTTTTGCATTTATTCTATCAATCTATCATTATGCACGTTCTACTTCTTAAATTAACTTAAATTATTTTTAAACTTAGTCTTCTTTCGTTGGAGCTATTGCTGTTGCAGATTTAGTTAAAACCACTTTAGGTCCTAAGGGTATGGTAATGAATTAATTTTGATGAAATTACAGCAGTTTTAACATTTTTTAATTTATTTTAATAGGATAAAATTCTTAGACCTACTAGCGGTGGCCCTAAAGCTGACACCATCACTGTCACTAATGATGGTGCTACTATTTTGAGATCTATGTATATTGATAATCCTGCTGCCAAGATTTTAATTGGTAATTTGAATATTTATTTTGCAATAAAAAGTCTGTAGCTTATTTGCTTTTAAGTTTTTGCATATCCATACAAGAAGGAATGCTTTACTTATCTTAATCAAGTTTTAGCAAGCAAGCAAGAAATAAAATGCATTTATCTGTCAAAGACAATTTAAAAAGCAATTTTAAGGATTTAAATAGCACACATAAGAAGTTAGGATAGACTATTTAAAAGTTTGTGTTCATTTTCAAGTATGAAAGGTTAAGAAAAAGTGAAATGCTTAAAAGTTAATTTTCAATAACCAAATAAACATAATTGAGAATATCATAAAGAAATTATTCTACTCAACTATATTCAACACATTATAAACATTTGGATTGAGATGATTTTCTTAATGCTTTTAACTCTTCTTCTTAATTCTAATTCTGAAAATATAACTTCAAACATTTATTGAAGCATCAATTAGCATAATTTATAAAAAAGCTTTATTCTAATAAAAAATGGATAAATATAAAATCTTATAAAAATTTTTTGAATATAATTAGAAATTTCTAAGACTTAAGACGAAGAAGTTGGTGATGGTACCACCACTGTTGCTGTCTTAGCTGGTGAATTGTTAAGAGAAGGTGAAAAGTTGGTTAATCAAAAGATCCATCCTTAACACATCATCAATGGTTGGAGAAAGGCTAGAGACTGTGCTCAATAAACTCTTAACTTAATTGCTAGAGATAACTCCAAGAATGAAGAAAAGTTCAAGGAAGATTTACTTAACATTGCAAGAACAACCCTTTCATCTAAACTTTTGACTCAAGATAAGGAACACTTTGCTAGATTAGCCGTCGAAGCTGTCCTCAGATTAAGAGGCTCTGGCAATCTTGACCAAATCTAAATCATTAAGAAGTCTGGTGGTTCTATTAGAGATTCCTACCTTGCCGATGGTCTTATTTTAGAAAAGACTATCACCGTCGGATGTCCCAAGAGAATTGAAAATGCCAAGTAATTAATTCTTTCATTATTATGTAAAATCATATTAGCACAGCACATATAAATCAGCAAATAAGATTAATGCAATAGCTTATTTAATTGAAATTTTTTAAATTGAAAAACTTATTAAAATTTATCAAAAAAGAATTATGGTTGCCAACACTCCTATGGATTACGACAAGATTAAGATTTACGGAACTAAGGTTAAAGTTGAAAGTATGGATAAAATTGCTGAAATCGAAACTGCTGAAAAGGAAAAGATGAAAGCTAAGGTTGATAAGATTCTTGCTTATGAGCCCACTGTCTTCATTAACAGATAATTGATTTACAACTACCCTGAATAAATGTTAGCTGATAAAGGTTTAATGGTTATTGAACATGCTGATTTCGATGGTATTGAAAGACTTTCTGCTGCTACTGGTGCCGAAATTCTCTCTACTTTCGATAATCCTGAAAGATCTGAAAAGGTTTTGGGTAAATGCAAACTTATTGAAGAAATTATTATTGGTGAAGACAAGTTCATCTAATTCTCTGGTTGTGAAAAGGGTGAAGCTTGCACCATTGTCTTGAGAGGTGCCTCCACTCACATTATTGATGAAGCTGATAGATCTCTTCACGATGCCCTCTGTGTTCTTATTACTACTGTTAAGAACTCTAAGGTTGTCTATGGCGGTGGTAACTCTGAAATTCAAATGGCTCTTGCTGTTGAAAAACTTACTTAATCAGTTAAGGGCAAATAAGTAATAAATTTATTTTATTCATTCTAGCTTCCATCTCAAGATTGCTGTTTTTAAATAAATTGAATATGAATTAAATATTTTATTTTTTTAACTTTAGGCACTCGCTATTGAAGCATATGCTAGAGCTTTAAGATAATTACCCACAATTATTGCTGATAATGGTGGTTATGATGCTCCTGAATTAGTTTAAGCTTTGAGGGTTGAAATCGCTGAAGGCTTCACCTCTTCTGGTCTTGATATGATGAACGGTGAAATCGCTGATATGGAAAAGCTTGGTGTTACTGTAAATAATTTTTAATTAAATATGAAATAACTTTTAATTGTTAATTTAATAAAAATAAAGGAATGTTTAAGAGTTAAGGAATAGGCCTTATTATCTGCCTCTGAAGCTGCTGAACTTATTCTTAGAGTTGACAGCATTATCAGATGTGCTCCCAGAAGAAGAGATAGAATGTGAGATGGCTGAAAAAACCCATTTCCATTATTATTAAAATAAAAAAATAAATAATAATTTTTCAAAATAATCTAAAATTATATCCCATTTAATAGCTAATTATTTTTGATGTTAAGATGTAATAATTAATGAACTGAAAGAAAGGAAGAAAGGATAGATACCTAGATTGCTAAAAGAGTGATAATAATTTGCAAAAAGCAAAGGATTAATTAATCAAAAAATAGTAATCAACCACACTTTTATTAAATTAAGAAAGCTAATCCAATCAATCTTTAGGCAAACCTCCTTTGCATACTGATATTAATAAACACTTAATACATACTTCTTAAATTCTTAAATATTACCTTTCAGTAATTATATTAATATTTGTTATCCCTTTCTAATTAAGTATTCTTTTTATGTATTCCTTCTTCTAATCTTCATCATTGCTCTACAATTAATTAAGATATTTATTTATTTAAATTCACTATATCTATAAAAATGATTTTAAAACAATAAAATTTAATTTTAAGCTATTTACCAATTTCCTTAAATCATATTTTTATGATATTTAAACAGTAAGATATAAATATTTAATTATTATATTAATTTGCAAAAAAAATTAAATAAGCAATTATTAACAATATAAAAATGGATTAAAGATTGTAAAGGGGTTAACTAAAACCTAAGAGACCATACAAAAGAAAAAATGTACCTGAAATCGCAGCTAGAGGAGTAACAAAAAAAGCTAAGAAAAGAAAAGATTCATCTTCATCCCTCTAAATAGCTAAATAAATCACAAAGAGGCCATATAATAAAAGATAAAAAGATCCATAAATTTAAGCCCATCATAAAGGAAGGCCTAGTACTACACAACAAACTGGAAAGGCTTAAAATAATTTAATTCATATTGAAGTTGGCACTTCATAAGTTAAACAAAACATTGCAAAAAACTCTCAATTCAATCCTAAAGGATTAATTATTATTGATAAACTTTCTGAATTTGCAAACAACTATTTGTAAAACCCTCCAAGAAATGAAGAGCCAAAAAAGAAAGTAAAAAATTAAATTGAAAATAAAATTAGATTTACAAATTTTATTCAAAAAAAATAAGAAAAGATTGATAGAAGACATTGAATGGGAATAATTAAATGATAGAAAAAAGAAATATTTTGAAATAATTGATAGCTATCCATATTTAAAGAGTTAGGAAGAAAATTCTAATAAAGAAAAATTGAAGAAGTTAAATGAAGAAATTATAGATATTAATTAGCAAGAGCTACAAAATCAATAAAATGAAGAAAACAATAAAAAGATGGAAATTGAAAATTCAAACAATTCTGAGCAATTAAAAAGTAATAATAATGAAGAAGAAGAAGCTGAGAAAAATAACAATTTTAGTGAATTGAGTAATAAAAACTAAGCAACGGAAGAAAGAAACCTTCTTAAAGATGTAGTAGAAAAAAGTATAAAAGTTGAATAAGAAAATTAATCTTTGTTAAATTTGTTAAAGGTAGCGGGTTAAAACGCTACAGATAATTTAGAAAAATAAAAGAAAGAAGTTATGTGTATACATATTGAAGAAGAGTATGATAAGTAAAAGTAAGAAGAAAGGGAAGAATATGTTGATTAAGAAATCAAAGATAATATATAGGATGTAAATAATAGTTAAACCAAATAGATAGTTATTCTAGATGATGAAATAAAAGAAGAGCCTAAACAGGAAGAACCCAGCTTAGAATAACAAGAAATTAAAGAAGAAAATGATACCTAGTCAGATTAGTTTTAATCAAATCAAGAGAAGATTGAATAGGCTTAAGAAGGACAAGATTAATAGAACATTTTATTAATTGAAGAAAAAGTAGAAGATTAGCCATAATCATAACCAGCAAAAGAAGCAAGTAATCAATAACATCCAAATGAAAAAATAGAAAAAGTAAATAAATAATTAATCAAATAAATTTATTCTAATTAATTACTTTGTTTTATGAATAGATTTCAGATCCAACTCCAGAAAAAGAGATGTTTTTAAATGATTTTAGAAATAATTTAGATAATGCTAGCAAAGTGGTAGAATTAAAACTTACAAGTTTATTATTAAATTAAAACTAATTAGTTGAAGATATCCAGAATGAAAGTTTTATGAATAAATTCTTTTAAACAATCAAAGATTTAATTGATAACTACTGCTTGTGCCTCGATAAATAAGATCCTTAGTTTAACAATCATAAAATGAATTTCTTCAAAGTTGTCTTTGGTCAAAGTGAAAAAATATTAGATAAAATAAATATTCTTTTATAGCTTCAGGGTGATTAAAAATTAACAATGCACTATTTATTTAACAAATTTACCTAAAGAATGTTGGAAATGTGAAAAATTAAACAAAATCAAAATAATTTTAATAATTGTATTGCTTATTTCAGACTGATGCAAAAATAAAACTTTGAAACATGAAGAAATATCATCAAAAATTTCATGATATTGCATTGTGATAAAAATTCAAAACTCAAAAAGCAATAAAAATAAGCTGCCATAACTAATAAAAAAGGATAGATAATAAGATTAACTATTATTTAAAATTTAATGATTTATTTATTATATATAGTATAGTTCTTTCCAGAATAATTTAACTAACTTTAATACACTCAAATATACATTTTTTCACCTTTAATATCAATTACTTGAATTTAATTAAATTATTTTTATGGATTACACATATTCTTTTTGCTAAAATATTGTAATATTATCATTTCAATTTATCTAATTTCTATTTATATCCAATATTTAAATAAATCAAATATGAGCTTTTCAGAGAGTGGGTTGGTTTGGGTTAGGTTAACTCATGTGAAGGAAATATTTATGTTTCTTTCCTTTACTTCTAAATCCTCTATTAATTTGGTCAGTTAAGGACCAATTACTTTTGCTTTACTTTAGATATTTTCTGGAATAGGCTCTACAGAATTCATAATTTTTCTTAATAAATATTCAATACTTACAAAACTGCCTTAATTATGAAGAACTATATCATAACGCTTTTTATAATTTGATATTTCAGATTCATTTTTAGCAAAACCAATTTTAATTTGATTTGTGTATGAAGCATACTGAGTCATAAAACTATCATGAGGCATATCACCTAATAAGATGCAACTACTATGTAATTAAGGATAATCAACCCTATTGAGCAAATTTTCCTTATTATGTGAATGAACTAACTAATCACTTGACCCAATAACTTTACCATTTTAATCATAAAATACTTTGTTAGCTATCAGACTGAAGTTTTAGTAAGCATTTAAGTTCATAGTTTAGTTTAGTATGTAGAATATAACATCTTGGATACCTCCAGAAATGACTATAAAATTTAAATTTTGAGAGTGGCTGTACTTTAAAAATGTGTCAAAGCCATAACGCAAAGCGAAAACATTATCATTTATTATATTTTAAAGCCATTCGCTATCTATATTATTATTGAGTATCAATTTCATAGATTCAGATAGCCATTCATCCATCATCTTTTTTTTTACTTCAAAAGGGTATTGCTTTGAAGTCTCAAACTAGTGATAATATTCAAATAAAGAATTGGCCTTCTTACAAAGCTCTGCTGAAACATACTTAGACTCTCTAAATATCCCAAAAGAAGCAGAGACATTTCTTTTATCGTCATCATAAAATGAGCTTATTGTTCCATCAAAATCGGTGACAATATCTACACTAGATTACTAAGATCTCCTTCTCATTCCTATAATTTTATCTCTCAATTCTTCATCATTTCTTATGTAAACCCTTTCTTCATTTTAAAATTAAACTATTGGAATTTTTTTTAAGACCGTAGCTTTTGGGTAAAATGTTTTGAGATATTAAATGTTCTGCATTTTAATTTTATATTTTATTCTACAAATAGTTTCTCCTTTGATTTTTTTTATTTCTCCTTTGATAATTTTTTTATTATTTTACAAATTTAATTAATTTTGAGGTTTTTGTTCTATTGATCTCCTTAATTAGTATCTTTTTAAAAGGAGACTATGCTATGTTCGTTGAATGTTTGGGAAATTTCTCAATTAGTAATTTGTTTTATTAAAAAACTAAAAGAAAGCCAAAATGCAAATACAATACAGTCAGCGACACTAATGAGAAAGATAAGAACTTGATAAATATGAATTATTTCATTTTAAATTTACTTTTTGATTTTTAATAAATTTCGGAAGAGTTTAGTAGCTTTTCTAAGAATTAAAATTATTTTTAATAAAATAATTAAATAAGTAAATTAACTAATGAATATTTTTGAAATCAACAAAACCAGTTCATTACCAATTATTCTGGCAATAAATTTTACCACAAAATTCTAAAAACAATTAAAAGAAATTAAACAAATTAATATAAAGATAAAATTCAGTATTTTGGTTGAAGTTACTAAATATTTTCCTAAGAGTGATTGGTAAAAAATAAGTTTTGAGTTTATGCTTTTATTTATTGATATTTAATAAGAAGTAATAATAATATCATGCTAATTTATTATGCATATTTAAAGGATTTCTTATAAAATTAATTAAGATCTATGATTAGATCACTCATTAGTTTTTTGTAGGCTTTATTATTTCTTTATGAAAAAATTTAGTTAATTATAAATAATTAGCAAAAATTTCTGGTATTTGAATAATTATTATAACTTCAAAAAATTATCTTTCTATACTTTAAACTCAAGAAAATCCATTAAAATGATGCAACAAAGACTTAATATCTATCCTAATACTCCACCTCACGATTTTAGCTTAAAGACAAAAGATATTGAAGGTGAATACCCATAATTGATTATTCCATTTAAATCTATATCGTGCATTTTGTTTTTTCATTCACTAAGCATGAAATAGCTATTTATTTATTTTAAAAGGTGCAAGAAATAAGTTTATTGAGCGTAAAGAACTTATGGAAAGATTGAGATAAGGGTATAAAAATAATTAAAAAAATGCAATGTTCATTTAATTATTAATTTTAAAATCTATAAAGGGATCCTAATTACATGTTCTCTCAAGGAGCAACTAACAAACTACAATAATAGTATGGTGGAAGAAATGAACTTTAACAGCTAAAAAACGACTACGTAAGCACAAAAATAAATATTTAAATAAATTAAATCACTTTTAACATTTAATTTTATAAAATAATGCAGAATTAGCTCAAGCAGCAAGTTGACTAACTTAGCACAACAATAAAAAAATCTCCTAATGTAGGATAACAAGCGTACAACTTTAAACTTTTTTATTCAAATTTATAATTTTATTACTACAAGAAAAATTAAGGCAAGTACTGAATTAAATTAATTAATTAATAGGAGGTATTCAATAGATGTATAAAATAACTCTCCTTACCAGTAAGTAAATGGAATGAACTATAATCCAAACAGATATTCTGGTAATAGTGAGAACAAAATTAATGTTTACCGTAATGCAGGAAACCAAATCCTAAATAACTAAAGCTCAATTTTACCAAGAAACTAATCATAAGGAAACATTTCTAGCTAAGTGATTTATGAACAGTAAGTTTCTTTTTAACTGAACCTTAGCTGAATTTTTGTTAATATTATTAAAATAGCAAACCTAGACTTGGAAGTTAAGATTAGTTAAATAGAATAAGCAGTCCGATTTACAATTCAAATATTAGAAGTGAAAATAATTTAAGCATTCCACAAAAATAATTTTAGTAAATTTTTTTTTAAAGCAAATAAATTTTTTTGGTTTTAAAAAATGAATTTTTTTAGATTAAAAAATGAACTTTATCACATTTAAAAAATGAAAAACTAAAATATTTTTTTGTAATTAAAAAATTTTAACAGGAGATATTCACCTTAAAATTTTGATAATAATCAAAAATAAACAAATTACCTAATGAATGGATATAATGATAGTTAATTAAAAAATCAATCAATATTTTAAATGGGAGCTATGCTAAACAGATATGAAAGACATAGATATGTTCCACCTCAAAAAAATGAATTCTCTCGTTTCCCATCTAAACAAGTATTTTTCTACTGAGGAAAAAAAAACTAAATAGAATTTATTACAATATTTATATTAAAAATTTTTGGGATTTTGTTAGATTATTTTACTCTAAAAAAGTTATATTATTTCATTTCATTTCGTATAGTATTTATTTTATTTTTAGTTTCACACACTGTTCAAAATAATTTTTTTCTCTTTTAAATTTAGTTTATTATTTTAGATTAACAATTCATTTTAATTTAATTATTGAGTTAAATTAATTTTCTTATTGCCACTGATTGGTAATAAAATCATGGCACTGATACAGATAGTATTTCAATGATATTGAAAAGAAAAAGATAAATACTATAAATTGATAATTATCTGTTATGCTTTGGATCAATTGATTTAATTTTTTTAACTGATAATTATTAAAAAATTTATTTTAATAAAATATCATTAATCAATATAAGCACAAATAAAGCATAAAATAAAATAGATTAAAATAAAATTTTATTTCAAGAAATGTGAAAAATATTTAAGCATAAAAATTGAATATGAGAAAAGAAGTTAAAATATTGAGGAGAAATACAAATAAAATGAATGAATGATTGCATGTATTAATTAATAAAAGATAAATAGAAAGGAGACAATATAGGTTAATAAAATGAAAAAAGGAAAGGACACAAAAAAGAGCAATTAATCAAAAATGAAAGACAAGAAAAAGAAAAATAGGAAAGAAATTTAGTTAAAATATCAAAATAATTAAAGGAGTTTAAAATTAGTGTATAGAAGAGGGATGTATGAAATTAGGCCTAATAAAGAAGAAGAAAAGAATTTTAGAGTGGGGATAAAAGTTAAATTAATAAAGGAAAGATATTAAAAATTAATAAACACCAAATAAAAAGAAGAAAACAAAAATGGTAATTCTTTGATTTATTTAAGACTTGAGACTGCATAATATATTACATATATTTTATGCTTAATATACAAATTAATTTCTATTACAGTCCCTCATTTTTTTTCTATTGAAATTTATAAAAAGGCTCGTGGTCCTAAAAAACACTTAAAGAGAATCAACGCTCCCAAGTCTTGGATGCTCAACAAGTTGGGTGGTATCTGGGTAATTACATTTTTCGCATTTTATCTTACAAAATATGAATTTATCTCTTCGATTCTTAAACTAAAATTTCTTTACATTAAAAAATAGGCTACCAGACCTTCTCAAGGTCCTCACAAGCTTAGAGAATCTCTTCCTCTCTCTGTCTTACTCAAGTAAGAATACACAAAATAAACATAATTTTTGATTCTTCTCGTTTTTGCAATTGTCAAATACTTAGAGCTTATGGATGAATTTAAAGCATAATGAATAAAGTTTCAGTTTAAAATGGATTTATATGGATTTATTGCTTTTAAGCTTCAATGGAGTTACAATTAAAAGTGATTCTTTAAAATTATTTTAGCTTAGATTAGCTTAATTAGCAGCATTTTCATTTAATGCTAAATGAGAACATCAATTAAATTAATTGATCTCCTTAATTACAATTAATATACTTAGATCAATCATGGCAGTTGCTCACCTTAACCTCTTAAAATTTCTAAATATTAGAGAATAATCAATGGGGTTGTGTATCAAATAAAATCTTCTTAAGTTGAAAAGATTTTTGTTACTAGGAAAGATGAAAGTTAGTGTTTGTGTATTTGCAAAAACAAAGAAAGTTTAAGTATTCAAAAACACAAAAAAAAGCAACAAGGAGTATTAGCGAAGTACAATCAATTAAAAAATAGGAAAAATAAAACACGGATAAAAATAGCAAAACCTAATAAATCCCTCAACTAACTTTCATTTAAAAAACGTAAAAAAAAAAAGCTAGCAAGCATTCTCTCATTTCGAATTGTTACTTGCTAGATGCTATTTGGGATGTTATTTATCATGATTTTTTAAGCATATATGATTCTATAAATAATGCAAAACTTACTAACAACTAATATCTAAAAATAAATTGAGGCTAAAGATATTTATCATCTTAATAAATTTAGATTCATTCCTTCAATTACCTAAAAATTTGACAAACAAAATAAATGAAGAATCAAATTCAATTTATATCCATCAAAATAAACTCTTTTTATTAATATTGTTTTGAATTATCTAAATAGGGAAAGACTCAACTACGCTTTGAACGGTAGAGATGTTACCCTCATCCTCAACGATAAGGAATAAAACGTCTTCGTTGACGGTAAGGTCAGAAGAGACAAGGGTTTCCCCACTGGTCTTATGGACGTCGTTAGAATTGAAAAGGCTGACTAAACCTTCAGAATCCTCTACGATACTAAGGGTAGATTTGTTCTCAAGAGCCTCAACAAGGAAGAAGCCAAGGTAAAAATAATAAATATTTTCAAAAATGAGATGAATCTAATATTGTGTGCTGACTAATATATTTCAACATTAATTATTTAAAACTCAAAAAGCTAACCAATTAATTTATTTAGCAGCATGAAAAGCAATTTAGCATCCAAAATAATTTAAAATTCGATTCTAAATGAGCTAAACATTATTTTTTATATCAAATAGTTCAAGCTTTTGAAGGTTACCGCTAAGGCTATTGGTCCCAACCAAATTCCCTACATCGTTACTCACGACTCCAGAACCATCAGATTCCCTAACCCCGAAATCAAGATCGGTGATACCCTTAAGTACGATATCGTTAACAACAAGATTGAAAACTTCGCTCACTTAGAAAACGGTAACGTCTGCTACATTCAATAAGGTAACAACATCGGTAGAGTCGGTATCATCTAACACATCGAAAAGCACTAGGGTTCTTTCGATATTTGCCACGTTAAGGATGCTAAGGGTAACTCTTTCGCTACCAGATTAGGTAACATCTTCGTCTTAGGTCAAGGTAAGAAGTCCTGGATCGAACTTCCTTCTGGTGATGGTATTAGAGAAACTATTGTTGAAGAAAGAAAGAGAAAGTTCTCCTACTGATTTACTTTGTTCATATTTAAAAATCACAATATAATTTATAAATATACAGTACTCAATGCTCATTTCAGTTAAATGTGTATGTATCTTCTGATTTAATACTATTTAAATTCTAAACGTATTTTAATATCTTAAAATCATTCAAAAAAAAACCAATCCTTCTGTTTTATGTAGATTTCCACAACCATTGCTTTATACATACATTTATTTGACTAATAATAATTTTTACTTAATCTTGATCTATATCATTTTTATCACAATACTTTATTTTTCACCAAAAATTATCTGATTGTTAAGCATACAATTCAGCATTATATGTTAGAATTTTCAATCAAAAATAATATTAATTTTATTTTAAAAAGTTTTTCTAATTTGTCTATCAAAAACCAAATAAATATATATTACATCTGAGTTAATCAATTCTCAATTCACATTTAATATTCAAATATACTACCGACTAATTTTATTTTTATGATATTCATCTCAATAATTAAATAAAATTACTTTCAGATATCAAAATATAAGATATTTTATGTTAATAAATTAGCAATACACAAAGATAAATTGTTTTTTAATCAATAATAATACCATTTTGGTTGCTTATTTTATGTGAATGGATAAATAAAATGTATGTAAAAATGTATTTTTTTTAAATTTAAACTCTATTCAATAAAATAAAAAAATTTTTTTTGTTTTTTTAATAGTAAACTCTGCTAGAAAATATTTTTTTTTCAAATTGATGGACTTACTTATGCTTTAATAGACTAGGATGTATTCTTTTAATTTATATTTGTTAAATTTGTAAACTTGATTAAAAATATAACTTTCGTTTACTTGTAATTATGAGATCAAATAAATTTAAGTAAATTTGATCCAATTCTATATTAATAAACTCTATCAAAATTGGTAAAATAATTTATCTGATGAAGTTTTAATTCATTGATAAAAAATATTTGTATTAATTTTAGATGAATGATATGGACTTTGATTTCAATAAATTTCATCCTTTTATTTGAATTTTGAATCAATTATTTATTTAATTTGATTTTTTTAGTTGTAAAAGATTATTTTTGATTGAAAAATCATGGTCTGGTTGGTTATCAAAAATATGTTAGAATTTGTATTTTTAGATTAATATTTAAGACCAGTTAATTAAAAAGATTTTTTAATTTAAATAGCTTAAATGACTATTATTTCTAAAATTTAACAATAAAATAAATTAAAATTTTCATAAAGCTTCTAAATATTATCATGTTTTCAAGTTTTCATTATTATTTATTGAAAAGTTATGTCTAACACAAACTTTCATTTCTTAGAATCTTTTATATCTTAGATCAGTAAAAATTGATTGATTGGTGCTTTATTTTCTCTATTTTTATTATAGACTGTTCGAATTTAAAAGCAGAAAAATGTGAAACGATTTGTTTTAAATAAACTATTTGAAAAGAAACTTCAAAAATATAAAATTTTAAAACATCAACAAAAAAATACTTCAAAGTTTAAAATAAATCAACAAATTTATTTATTTAAATTAATTGTTTGTTAATGAATATTTATTTATCACTAGCTATCTTATTTTTATTCTTCACCTTCTTCTTCATCTTCATCATCTTCTTCAGCATTTCTTTATTTTACATTAATATTTTTTAGTAAAAAGTTAAATTGGAAAAATAATATTCTTACGAAATCCAGTCTAAGAAAGGTTAAGCAGCTTCGTTGAACTTCTTTATACGATCGGCATCATATAAATAATGTTCAGAGATGTTAATTTTAGATTCACCATAACTCTTTAAGAATTCTTCAGATAACAAATCTGCATCATAAAAGAACTTTAAGATAGTGGGAACATAAGGAGTGAAATCTTTCTATTCGCTGTAGGTTTTAAATAAGAGATAACTAATATTCATAATAGTTTCAAGTTCAGGATTGGGAATTTTAAGCTTAGAGAAAGTCTTGGAGAGGACTTCAGCATTATTTTAAATTTCGTGAGCAATATTGACACTGAATAAAGATTAGAAAAGAATATGAGCAATCTAGCTTTCAAGTCCTTTCTATATATTCATATCTTTAATTTCCTTAACAATATTAGTTTGAGAAATGTCTTATTCGGTGAATTCTCCACTTTCTTACTTTTAACTATTAATACTTTCAGTAAGAAGTTAAATTTTCTTGGCAAGTTCTTCACTGACAAGAGTCAAATCAGTAGCTTCAAGTTTTTTAATATTCAAATTTGCATCTTTTTCTTCTTTAACGGGCTTAGCAGCAGTAGTTGTTACTGTGGTAGTACCAGCAACCTTTTTATCTTTTTTGTCGTCTTCTTCTTCTTTATTGATACCTTTAGTTTTGGGGGGATTCTTAACAATATAGGCAGCAAATTTGTGAGCATTATCACACTTAGCACGTTCGCCACAAGAATCGCACTTACCACTGACCAAACCTTAACGGACTCTCAAAACAAATTCAGGATATGTGCACTTAGGACATAAAACGTACTTTTAAATGAACTTATCTAATTATTTTTACAAGATATCTTCCTATTTGTTATAATAAGATCAAATTAGAATCAACTAAAATTATATTTTTTTTTGTTGGAAGAATTAAATTAGGTTCACATTTCCTGAAAGATTATCAAGCTAAAATTTTTTTTCTTTTATTTTTTTAATTTTCAGTGTATCTTAAAGACAAATTATATTATTATTCGTTGTTAGGAGTTTAAACAAAATAGATAGATAGTTAGTTATTAAAGGGAGATAACTTAAAAACAAATGTAATAATAATAATCTTGTATACCTTGAAAGCACCATTAATGATAGTAGTAACATCATTACCCTTTTCTTTGTAGATAATTTGAGAACCTAATTCGAAACCCATAAACTTCAAAGGATCTTTTTATAAGTTAGAAATTATTTTTGTTTATTTATTGATCATCATTTTTAATCAAAATTTTGGATCAGGAACAAATCAATCAATAAATTATTTTTTTCTAGAATATGCATCATAGTAAATAGAATCTTAAATTTCACTGATTTTTAAGTTATTTAAACGAGTTTTAATTTAACTATTAGAATGATCCTTCAAAAATTATCCTTTAGGAAAAAATCCATAATTAATTAAAGCATTTTATTACATTCAGTGGGAACTCTAAGAGCTTTAGATACTTCTTGCATATTAACGATGTTGGTCTTGATACCGTTTCCTTTACCTTCAATCTTTAAAATCATTTTAGGCATCTTGTAACTGTTTTGTTTACAATAAATTTTATTTAATTTTGCTTATCAAATGGCCCTCACTCTCCTCATATTATTTATCTTAATCCTCCAAATATAGAACAAATTTGTTCATTTAAGGATAAAAATGAAACAACCAGTTCAATCAACTGATGACAATTGTTTTTTTAGAATGATTTTTAAGAGCAATTTTATGGCAATAAGTGATGGCTTTGATGTTTTATTTACCGATAGTTGGGATCTTCAATATAAGAAGGAATGTTCAAAGTGTTTTTATCCATTTTTTGATATTCTATTCACCTACTAGTCTTTTAATATAATCCTGTTTCGCTATTTTTCTTTTTGCAAAAAATACATAAAAGTGTTATTTGTTTGTTTTTTATAATCTTAATTTTAAAAAATTTGTTATTTGATGTCTATTTAATTTGGCTTATCTTTTTAAGATATACTATTTTTAATGAAATTTTTTTCATCGACAATTACTTTTACTTTTAAATACTACTTTGTATAATTCCATCTATTACTTTTGTCTGAAGTCAGTCAGTCAATCATACCATATTTTCAAATAAATATAATTTAAGATAGATAAACTAGTATAAACTATACTTCTAAAGTATGTATATAGTAGCTTATTGTTACTAATCTTACAAAATCTGTTTTTACCATTTATAAAATTAATAGATTTGATTGTCAAGTAAATATGAATTTTTCATGTTTTCTGTTATATCATCAACAAATAATTAAAAATTTTTACTTATTTTTAGAAAATTCAATAAATATTTAAAAAAAAGTAATTTTTTAATTTAATTAAAACATTTATTTAAAATTTTAAAACAATTCATTATTTGGTTATCAGTTTCAAAACAATTTTAGGAAAGACCTATGCTTAAAAATTTCAAATATGCATATTAGTAAAAATAACTATTGTCATCAAAACTTTTGCTAACTAACATATATATAGATAATGTAATTCTTTTTTTAGAAATATTTAGAATATTATTTTTAAGTTACTTATTATCAAATCAAGTAATTGTTTGTAAAAAAAATTACTTTTTAAAGAGATTAAAATACATAAAATATTTGAATGTCTACTGAATAAATATTTAATTAATTGTTTGAATAATATTTTACCTTATTATTTCCATTTCAAATTAATATTGAAGAATAAAAATGCAAAAATGCGAAGAATATCTACTTAAGAACGATTCATTTTTTATAATAAATTATTTTATAATATGCTGTAAAACTCTTATGATCAAATAAATATTACCAACCGATCCTAAAGTACTCTATTAAATATCGAATATTTAAAATACTCATAAGAAAAATATTTTTTAAGAAGAGTAAAAATTACTTTATTATTATATTAATTTGATGATTTGCTAAAAATGTGAGTTTGAAAAAAAATATTTACAAAATATTTATTCTTCAGAAACAAAAATTGTTTCAATTTTCAAAACTTTTACAAAAATTCATTTATTTTTAAGGAATTAAAGGGATTTTTTAATGATGTTAAAAGTAATTTAATATTTTATATCTATTTTAATGATACACTAAAATACATTAAAATATATATTTTACAACTTAATAAAACATATATTTAACTAACTCCCTGAGAATCTTCAATTATTTTTTTAATAAGTAATCTACTTATTAGAATAGTCTTTCTCTATGTTTTTCAAAGCTAAGGAACTGTGCTCGTTGATGAGTTTATGTTAGAGGCTTCATGGAGCTTGATCATAACTTTTCCAACATTTTAACCTAAAAAGCAATACTGCATAGCTTGTGGTACTGATTCTATTCCATTAAAATAAACTTCAATAGATTTCATAGCTCCTGAATTAACATGTTGAAGCATTTCAGGTACTACTTTATCTGCTATAGGTCCTATTTCTGATGCCAAAACACCCTTGATAAGTATTCTCCTACTAATAGCTACTTAATAATTTGCTATTCCTTTTCTATTTTTATGATCAGAGTAATTGCTTGTAGCTCCACATAAAGAAATTCTTCCATGCAAATTCATAATTTTTAAGACATCATCTAGCATTTCATCACCAACATTATCAAAGTAGACATCTACTCCTTTAGGGCAAGCTTATTTGAGTTTCTAAAAGAATGTTTACTTTGTGTCTTTGTAATCAATAGTCTCATCTGCACCTAATTACTCTTTTAAAAATCTACATTTCTTTTCACCACCCGCTATAGCTACAACTCTTGCACCTGTTTAAATTATAAAATATTTTATCAACTATCATTAATTTAATTATTTTTTATGATTAAAAAAAGTTACCTGCTAACTTTGCCAACTAAACGCAGACTATGCCTGTTGCTCCTGCAGCACTTGAGACAACAACAGTTTCTCCCTTTTTAGTTTTACCATCTACTACTATTCCTTAATAGGCTACAAACCAATTATTTAAAAGTGGTAGATAAAAAGCTAACTTATCTAATGGTGTTTTATGAGATATTTTAAAGCAAAACATTTATCTCTACTCATCCATAATACAATATTCTTAAATACCAGAATTTGTTACACACTTATCACCAACTCTCCAAGCTTCGTTTTTGCTTTGCACAACTTCTCCTACACCATAACTATGCATGACCTAACCTGGTTTGAGAGTAGGAAGATAGGTTGGTGCTCCAGTCATCCAAACTCTCATAATTGGATCAATAGAAAGGAAGTAAACTTTAATCAAAAATTAACCATCCTTTAATTCTGGAACTTGTGATTTCTTAACTTCAAAAATATTGACATTTTAAGGAAAGTCTTTGCCTGGCTTTTGCTTGAGAATAAGTTATGTGTTGTTTAAACTCATGAAATTTTTCTTAAAAATGATTGAATTTTTTGACGTTTTTACAACAATATTGATATTGTTTAAATATTTTTAATTATCAATTTATTTTGATTAATCAGATATCTGTATTTAATAAAGGTAAACTGTTGGTATCTAATGAGTGATACGAAATAAATCAATTCTTACATCATTCATCTTATCTTAAACACTTGAAATCCTTACTTTAAAAAGAATCTTTTCTAATTAATAGAAAATTTTAATCTGTGAAGAGCAACTAATGACATCGATTACAATTCTACCATACAAATTAAAAATATATTTAAAAAAATACTCCATCAAACTATATTTTCAATGATTTTAAAATATTTATTTTAAAAAAATGTTGGCAAAACCCTTACTCAAAAAATTGATTCCAAGTAAAAAGGAAATATAATATCACTTTTTTTAAAGAGAAAAGGTTCAAAGAAATTTGTTTTCATTTTAGTACAATACTACTACCCTTATTTATTAAATATTATATTCATCAACTCTTTAACATATTTTTTTGCATTACATTCATTAAAGATTTTAAGTTTTTTCTTTTGAGAATTTATGAGCTATTTTTTAATTTAAATACTTTAAAATCTCAATTATTTGATAAAAAAATAATAATTTAGGTGTTAATACATTAGTTAATATTATCTAAAAATTAGTATGGTTGAATATGCTTGCTAATGAATATTTGAAAAACCACTGGTATTTATTATTTTGGTCATAAAATATTTTAAGCATTTTTGGAAATATTACTTTTAGAAGTCAAAAGTAAAGAAATTTAAGGTCTGTAAAAATTAATTTCTTTAATTGAAATAGTTTTATACAAAATGTATTAATTTACAAAAGAATATTTTAGACATTAAATTTGTTAAAAGTAAAATAAAAAAATTCAAATTTAATCAGAAAAAATAAATAATTTATTAATTAAAAAAAATAATTAATTCATCAATTTTTTGATATGATAAAAATAAATTAACTTGAAATTTAATTTAATTAAGATATACACCCTTAATTTATCTTAAATTTATTAATTACCTAAATTATATATTGGCTTGTTCTTGTTACTTGCATGTAGCTTAAAATTTTTAGAAATTATCTAATAATAAAATTTGCATTTAAGATAAATAGGAGGATACAGAAGATTAAGGTTTTGTAATTAGAAACATGTTGAATAGTGGAAGAAAGTTTTTAAAGAATTAGAAATGAATAAAGTTAAAGAAATCAAAGTAAGTTAAAGAAAAATGTTTAGAAGCAAAGAATATAGAGATCTTAAAGCTAAGGAAAAAGTATGGAGGGCATAATTTAATGCTATTTGGAATTAAAGTTTATAAAAAAATTAATGCCATGTTTTGGATTGGGGATAAAAAATGAAATGTAAATTTGAAGCTAAATACCTTTCTTATGAATGGGAGAAATACTCCCTTTAAAATTACCATGAGGTAGATTAGAAACACACAAAGAGGAATTATGGATTGAGATTTTGTAAGATATACATAAAATACTCTAGAGAAGAATCATCTTAAGAAAAATAAAATATTTGAATTATTTAAAAATGTTATTTTAACTATCTGTCATATTATATTTTGATTATCCTGTATATGTCAATTATTATAAATTTGCATTAATGAGGATTATAATATGTATGTATGATATATTGATTTCTATCAGAATTGAATGAATTATGTACTTATTATGATATTGAAAAAAGAATGATATTATTCACAAAATCAAAGGGAATAGTAAAGAAAGAAAAATTAAATTAAGAAAAATAAAATAAAAATATATCTCTTAAATGATTCTGAATATAAGAATAATTCATTAATAAATACTTAAAAGATAGGAAATCAAAAGAGAATCAATCACTTTAGATAAGAAATGTAATTCTTTAGACCAGATTTTGTTGCCTCTTAACTCTTGAGAAGAGCTGATATGGCTCATTCTCCTTTCCACAAGGCCATTCATGATCTTGAGGATAAACGTTCCAAGTTATTCCCTGATCGTAGAAGAATTCCTGGACGTAAGGCTAAGCTTTTACTTGCTGCTTCACTTCTTCTCTAAATGTGGGGAGTTGGTAAAATTATTGAAATAAAGAAGTTCATGAAGTAAATAGCTTTAATATTTTTAAATTAATGCCCAAAAATAGATTTAAGCTCATAAAATAACCAAAGCTATAATCAACAAGCAAGCAAATTTGATTATTAGAAATATTTTGGCTCATTTCCTATATTATCAATCAATTAATAAAGATGATATTAAATCTTTTTATTATTAAATATATAAAAAATTTATGCAAAATATAACAATTATATTTAAAAAACCATAGGCGTAGAGATTAAGAATTAAAGGGAATGTAAAGAAAGGCTGCTCCTTTTATGTAATCTATGAATGATGTTAGGTATTGCTTTAAATATAATTATTTACTTATAAATGATATTGGAAACCAGCTAAATAGTTATGATTTGAATTTGAGTTTGGCTAAGAGAAATTTAAAGATTATAATAGTATTTATTATGTATATGGGAAGATTATTTTGTTTGCTTAGAGATATCATAAATAATGATAAATGAAAAAAGTGGAAGGATTTTAAATATTTATGTAGGAAACAACATCTAAATATTATTTGTTAGAAAAATTTAACAAAAAAATAAAGCAATTAACTTACTAACAAAAAGATATCAGACCAAACTTTTAAAATTAACTATTCGAATTTTATATTGATTTTAAAACTATTCTATTTTGGCATTTAAAGATAGTTTAAATAAATATTTTATTTTATTTATTTAGATAATTGGCTTTAAGACAAAGAAACGATATGCTCTACAACGAACTTTTGTCTGTTCACGGAGAAGAATATGCTTAAAAGATGCTTAAGAGATTCCACCAAACTGATCTTTGGTAAAATATTTTACTTGGCAAAATTGAAAATTAATATGTTTTTTTGTAATAAACAGGGCTCCTTTCAGACACAGATATGCTTATATGTATAACAGTTCAAATAAAAATGTTAAAGATTACAAATAAGTTTCTCTTTCTAGATATGTTAATGGTTTCGATAAGTTCAACATTTGAAAAATTTACTTAATTTCTTTTTCAGTAACGAAGAATAATATTGTAAGATGCCTATAAAAAGCAAGGAATAACACAATTATTGTGAAAGCTATTTTTCTAATTCAAAAGATAGCCTTGTCCAATTAAATATTTCATTATACAGCTTAAACTTTATCTTGTATTAACATGTTATTCTTTTGTTTTAATTTTTGCATCCTTTTAATATTTCTCTAAAAAATGGTAAACAGAAATGCCTTACATATTTTTGTTAATTCCTTTCAATAAAAAGAAATATAAATTCACCATTTTTAATAAATTCTACACAAATAAGATAGTAAGCTCATTAAACTTTGTAATTAATATTTTAATATTCTATGAATTTGCTATTTGATTTGCTTTTTTATTCCAAAATATCAATAAGAAAAAAGAGACATATGCAAAATTAAAAATGTCATCTTAGAATTAAAACTAACAAACTTTTTTAAATAAAACGCAAATTACTCATATTTTATTATTTTTTTTATATATGATATATCTTTATTCTATTTTATCTACTCTTGTTTATATGGTCATTAAACTTTTATTCAAATTTTCTAATCTCTTTTTATGGAGAGATATCTTTTCAATATAATCATTAATTTCCTTATCTCTATCTAAATCTCCAGATTCTTATAATCTAACTAACTCTATTCATTTTTAAGTAAAAATTAATTTTTATTTTTAGCGGATTTTATGTTTTACTGTTGTTAATATCATCTAAAACTTCTTTCAACTTATCTTAAGATGAAAAAATATCATCTGTGAACATTAAGTTGAAATTTAGCATTCCTTCAAAAATTGGTTTAATCTATTCTACATTTAAAATATTTTTTCATTAGATATCATTTATTAAATTAATCTAACTTACCTTCCATTTTTAACTTTAACAATTTTAATATATGCTAACTATTTCAGTAAATTTAAAACAAGCTATTTTATGATTTATATCTTAATTATTAAATATCTTTAATACAAATTATCAAAACAAGCTTTAATATTAATAGAACAAAGAAAATTGAAAGATCTGTAAATAGTAATCAATTAGCGTTTTGAAATATCTAAAAAGAAATGAATAAAAAAATTAATAAAGAAATGAATTAAAAAACTAATCTTTTATGAAAATGTTTTAAATAAAAATCAAGAAGAAAATCTAAAATTGTATTTTATTTTAATTCATTTGTTAGTCAAATTTAAAATTAATTTAAAAAAAATATTTAAACAAAAGAAAGAAGCGTTAGATAGTAATTTATCTTCTGGAAAGTATTGAATAATTATAAAAAATTGTTTATTAATTAACAAAATAATTAACCTTATCTATGAATATTTTGGAGGAAAAAATTTTTTTGTTAAATAAACTTAAAGATATATTTTGAAAGCCAAAGCTGAAGAAACTTATATAATTAAACCATTAATTTATGATGAATAGTAAAGAAAAAAATATTTTTTCAGAGATAAATTTACTAAAAACTTTATCAAAATTCAGCATAGGGAGGAAAATTTAAATCATATTTAATTTATATTAACTTTAATACAAATTTTCAAGTCTAAATAAAGACTATATAAAATGTAATTTAGAAGAAAAAAAAATTATAAGATTGAATGAAATTAATTAGATATGAACAAAGAAAATTAATAAAAGCCCTCATTAACTTCATTAACTGTAAATGACTTAAGTGATATTAATGTTGTGAATAAATTCATAATTTTTGTTTTTTGAATTAAATTTATGAGTGAAATATAATGAAAAAAATTGTTTGATAGCTAAAAAAGTAATTGAATTGTTAAATATACTAAACATATGATAAATATGGAAAAATTTCATTTTATGAAAGTATTAAAAATATATGTCTTACTAGAAATACTTTTTTTTCATAGAGGGGAGAGACAAAATTCTTTTTTATTGCTAAAAATTCAAATCTACTCATTTATTTTCTTTTAACTCTTCCTCATTAATATTAAATTGTTCACTAGGACTATTAAATTAGTTAAATTACTACTATTATTGCTATTATTATCTTATTTGATTATTATTTTCACTTTCCTTTTTATGTAGAAGATTTAAATCTTCATTTAAGTTGCTTCTTCCTAGACTGTCAGAGTCAGAACTAAATGGCTATTTATTACTGTCACTATCCTCAGGGTTATTATTAGTATATGAATCTGCTTTTTAAAATATATTAATAGTACCACTTTCTATTTATGATAACTATATATTACCATGCAAGTTTTAATTTATAAAGTTAGGTTAAGAAGATCTTTATTACTAGAAAATGTTTAATTCTTGTTCAGTATTAAATTCTTAACTTACCAATTAAAGCTATACTTGGTTCGAATCAGTATTTAAAATACCACTATTGAAATAATCATTAGTTCTAAGAGTATTGAAATTTTACAGATTACTTTTTTTATATCTATGATTATTTGCACTTTGAATATATTTTTATGAACTATATTAATCAAATATTCCAATATTATTATTATAAATCCCAAGATTAAAATTATTATCCTACATTGCAATTGAATTACTCTTTTTTGTAATTTAGTAAGGAACTAAAGAAGAATTTCCATTATTGAACTACTCCATTTCAATTTGCTAGGTGAATTATTATTATTATTATTGCTATTATCCTTAAATATATTAAATTTCTTCATAATTATTTCCTTAATTATGTTCGCTACTACTGACGCTCTAATGCTGTTCACTATTGAGATTCTCTTATCTTATGCCATTTTCTCTTAATTTTTATTCATCTTTTAAAACTTATTCTTCGAGTTGAATTAGATAATTTTTTTTTGTAAATATTTAAGCAATAGATAAACCCATAAAGGCTATCATAGCTACTAAGAGAAGAGAAAAAGAAGCCCATGAGTATGAATTTATGAGAGTTTCTTTATTTGGGTCAAGTATGAAATTTTTGGAGTTGTTTGATACTAACCAGCTCTAGACAAATTGTAACACAACAACTATAAAGAAAATTACATTGTCTATAATATTTTTTAATGATTCGAATGTGTCTTGATAGGGTCTAAAAAGACTGCATATTAAAAATACAAATTGCACTATTGCTAAACTAACATACTGACTAGTAGAATCATTTATAGGGCCAATTACGGTAGCAGAAATACTAAAGTAGTTTAAAACATAAACCCAAAAGTAAAATTTACATCCTTTTTACATAGGTATATACTCCATATGAAGACATTCAAAGAGTCCATTTAGGCATATGGAGTCATGCAACAAAAGTTTTTATTTCCAAATGCTATAGTTTGGTAGAATTACAGGCTTTTCTTCTTCTTATTCATTTTCAGATTGAGAACTTGCACTACCACTTCTATTATTTGGAGTATGGTGATTTTATTGAGACTAACTTAAATTTCCATCTTCTTAATTTTAAGCTTGTTCAGGAGAGTTCAAAACATTTTCAAATTCTGACTCATCGCCATTAACATGTTAGATCTAAATTAAAGGAGATTAATACCCACTGTTTCTTCTAATTTATTCATAAAGTTTATCCTTTTCAATTGCCTATTTCTTATCCTCCAAGTAATTTTATTTTTATTTAGGTTTACGAATGAGATAGCTTCTTAGGAGTAAGTATACTAGAAATATGTACAATAACATAAAATAGCAAACAAAATTTTCAGCACGAGCTTCTTACTGCTCTGATGGAGGACCAGCTAAATGCAAAAGAATACCAAAACAAAAGACGTTTATTGCATAATCATTAAAATGCCAAAATATATTCTACATTATGAAGTTGCATTTTGAAATAAAATCTTCATTTTTGATTGTTTGATGGCCAGAATTACTTTGATGATTGGCTATCATTTACTAATCAATACGAGAAGTATCATTTGGATTATTAGAATCAAATGCATTACTTTATGGTCTACCTTTAGATTTTACTATAAGTGCTAAAATAAGTGTAAAAATAAATAGCAATATCTCTATAAACAGCACTCCTCCACTGGAGTTCAAGAATTCTGGAGAAATTTATTCTAATTTGATTTTAACTCTATCCTATGCTTTAGGAATAGTTGGTAGATTCCCAAAAGGATTTAAGTAATAGAAAGTACTAGAAAGTCCATTATAGAAACTCAATCCGCTTAGTAACTAATAATTAGATTGTACAAAATCAGAATCTATCAATTTTAGATAAAATATTTTCAAAAGAAACTGCTGCATGCGAAATACTCTTGAAAAAGTAAATCTGTTTGAATAAACATTAGCAAAAAAGTCAATTAAAATTATTATAAGAACACAGTATTAAATAGCTTGTTCACTTTAAATATTGAAAGAAGAATTAAAACTCTTTGTTTACATGTACTTTTTATATACACAAGATCCTTAATTAGTAGAGCTTTAATCGAAAAAAAGAGTAAACTTATTATTACATAGAGTACATTCCTTTTCTCCAGGTCCTTTGCATTCATCACAAAATTCTGTACATTCTTAGCATTTTATAAAATCTCCATCCACAACCCTACATATATTTAGATTTTTTTAAAATATTTAATTCAAAATTAATTTACGGATAATAGCCTGTTTTGCATTTGCATAATTAAGTTTTGTCATCTAAAACTTAGTTTAAACCACATGTTAAGCAACTTTTAGATGAGTTGCAGGTCATACATAATTTATCACATTGTAAACAATCATCTCCTGATCTAAAATAATTGCTTTGGCACACACATTCTCCTAACGAATTTACTATTCTTCCTTTTGCACAAGTGGAACAATTTTAGCTTCCATATCCATTACATGTCAAACAATCCTTATAACAAGATTAACATTTTGAATTAAAAGTATCATCAAAATATTCTATTTATAAAACATTATTTTAACTAAATTTTTAAAAATAAACAGTAAAAAAACTATTTGAGTAAGGTTAAATAAAATAGTCCTTTTATAAATAAAATATTACTTGGTTTGCAAACACATTATCCTGATACCTATCCAGATGTGAGTTCTCTTGTATCTATGCATTCAGTGCATTAGGTTGGTGAAGAGCCATCACATTTTGTACATGTACTGTGACATTAAGAACATTTACCAATAATATCAAGAAAATAACTTGATTAACATTCACATAAAGTAGGATTTTTATTAGGATCATTTTCAGAAATAATACATGTATTGCATATTTCCAAATGTTCTAATGTACAAGCAGCGCAATATTTATTTTAACAAACTTTAAATTCTGAAATACTTGATTAAACAGCTTGTTATTTTCCATAATTCACCATGACTTAATATAATTTACCAGAATAAAAACTATTAGATAAGAAGTTTCCTCCACTAAGTGTGGTAAAGCCCATTAATGGAGCCTAACTAACTTAAATTTGATTTAATTTTCCTTTTTGATCATCAAAGATTGTAAAACTAGTTTCATCAAATTGTACTACTAAATAATATATTTTAGAAAAATCTATATTTTATATTTCAACTGACAAGCTTTATTAGCTAAAAGTCCCTTTTTCAAGAGAGTATGTAGAAAATATTATTTTATTCTAGTAAATGTAAATACAAACAATACAATATCCGAGATTTCTCTCATCATTAAGAGAGGGATCTATGGTCATTCTAAATATTTACTTTTGAGTAAGAAAGCTACCAGTTATTTATATTCCTAATTTAATTGAATATTAGAATATCATTTAATCATTGGATATTCCTCCTGACTATTATTGGCTGCTTTCAAACATTTTAATCTACTAGCTTCCTAAGCTTTAGCTGTAAGAAATTTAATTTGAAAGACCTTAATTTTTATAAATATCTTAAGTTGGAAGGGTTGATGTATTTGGAAGAGAAGTTCCACTATCATCAAAGAAATAATAACCATTTAAAGGTAGTACATTAAGTTATAATTCAAGTCCTACTGAAAAATAATATTAAGTACTATCACTTAATTAATTTTAAGATAAATCAATATTTTATGTTTTTTAAGCACAAGTTACTATAATATTATTTTTTGTAATAGATATATATATTTTTAACCAATCTTAGTAATAAGATTTAGGGCTTTGATACAGACTATTTAAATCTAAAGTAAATATTTATGCGTAAGATTCAATTAAAATTTATTAAGTGCCTTTTTGTTTACAAAAAATTCAATTAATTAATATTTTTATAAGATTTTTCATTACAAAAAACATATTGTTTTTTATTAATTCGAGATATTTATATTTTATTAAAATAAGAAAAATTAATTACTTGTGTTTACAGAAACCAAAAGAATTTTTGAGGTAAGCTCATTTGCAATATTTAAGGATTCCATATTAGATATTCTCACTATTTCCATTTTATTCGTTAAAGTATTTCCAACCAGCGGTAAAATCCAAGTATAAAAATTAATTTCCACAGGGTTTGTTTATAATTTAAATTATGCTGAGTATGTGGGATACCCATTAGTCCATTATGATTTTATTATCCTTTGACAGGAAGAACTGCTTATGAATATTAAAATTAATATCACTAAAATTATGCTAAAAGTATTCATTCAAACTAAGAGGATTTCCTCTATCCTTTTTCTTAAAAGTTATTGTTGTAAATTCCTTGTAAATCTACTATTATCTACTGTCTTTTTTATCAATTACCTGTAGATTTATTGATTAAAAAATTTTTAATTGGTTTTGTTCTAATTATTAATAAGCGAGATTTATAGATTATCTTTTTTTTAAAATTAACTTCTAGGAATTCCTTATGTGTCGTCAAAAGAACTTGCAAATTTGCAAAGTAAGGTAAAATAGCCTTATTTTTTTAGAACGAAACCAAGCTACACTATATGTCAAAAATGAGCCTTGATTTCACCATTGATTTTTTTTATTTTTATTGCTTAATATATAATAAACCTATACTTAATTAAATATTGTATTAACTAAAAAAGAAAAAATAATAGAAATAATATATGTCCTCACCACTCTTATTTAATATATTTTCCTTCATATAAAATATTTTTACTACTTTTCTTGATTTAAGAAATCTATCTAACTTATTCTCTTATAAAAGATATGATTTGGAAATTATATTTAAAGGGGGGGGGCCCAAAAAAATTTTACCAAAAAAAGGGTATTTTTGTCCAAAAAATTTGAACTAATTTTTGAAAATAAAAAAGAGATGTAAAATTTATACCCTCAATCAAAAAGAAAATGGTAACAAATAAAAAATACTACTTGAATGTATGGTTTTTATGAGCAGTTTACAAAATAAAAAAGTAATTAAAAATATTTTGGTTTAGAAAAATATGATTCTAAATCTCTTTAGTTATTATATACTAATTAATTTCGATATCAACTCATGTAAATATATATTATTTTTATTGATACATTCTAATTGATAATAATTTAATTTAAGTAATCAGATATTTAATTTTTGCAAACTTTCCTCTACATTTAAATTTTTGCTTTCAAACTACAATATCTTACAGGTAGCAAATGGCCTTAAATGATGCCCTGATAAAATGATATAGCAAGAAGAATGCAACACCTTAACAGAGAGGAATATAAAGCAAAGCATTAGGATATGACTAAGCATGTTTCTTCATATTTACCATAACATATGAAAATATAAAGGGTAAAATAATGTAATTCTCTAGCCATGGTAAAAGAGAAAAAAAGTGGAAAAAGGTGTATGTTGCTGTAAAGAATAATATCAAAAGGTATATTATATTTCTCTCTTAACTAAATAGTTTTCTATAAACTTATACATCTTATTTTGTATGTTGTTGGCCCTTGAGATTTTCTAGCTCGTAAGTCATTGAATAGAATTTTTTTAATGAAACTATCAAAAACACCACTAACGCTCCAATTTTAACAGCATATTAAGATAGTTCAAATAGAAAACCAAGGAAGGAGACACCCTATACAAACATTCCAATAATTGAGCTAACTATTTAGACAATCATATTTTTTATGCTTTCTTTTTACTTACTACTTTTACAAAATAAATAAACTCCGGCTTTGCTTTTTCTTCTTTTTTTAATGAAAAATTAATGTACAATCGTATTTATGTATCAATAGAAATATTGAATTTTAGAATAAATACTTTGCTAAAAATTGTTGTAGAAAATAAATCCTTTTGTAAAATTAGAAAGCCGCACATCAACAAACTAGGTTTAAAACCCAAAATAAAAAAACAAATAATAAGTCTCTAATCTATTTTTAAAATTCATAAATCACCAAAATAAAATATTTTGTTAAAAATATATTATTTTAAATCTATTTTTAATTTAAAAAAAAATAAAGTTCATATTAAGTATTTTATGCAAAACGATTATTTGACAAATGAATTATAAAGATGGATTCACATTTTATTTAAGTGTATCAAATGATATTGACTTCTCACACTTTCTTGATGTAGAAGAAAATTAAATTATATTTTTATGGATTGAAACTATCAAGATAACATAAACATATTATAAAACTTTAATAAATTAAATTTATTATTACTTTTGAGAATTCTTGTTTATTAATATTTTATTTTGGACTTATTTAGCTTTCATAGAAGCAAACTTTATATCATAATACAAATGTTGCAGATCCTTCTTTATCTGCTTTTTCTGTTTCTGTAATATTAACACTGTTATTACTCTATTATTGCATACTTCGAATTTTTTTAGAACTTATAATATCAGGATTTTAAGATGAGTCTATGTTTTTGTTAAGTTCAATAATTAATTTATCCATAGTCTCATGGACTTCAAGCCTCTTTTTTTGTTATTTATAATAAATCAGTATGATTATGTAGAAAATAAAAAAAGCACTAGCAACATAAAATGAAGGCCCAAAAGAGAATTTGCCATTTTCTTAGTTTGTTGCTAAATACATAATAATAAATAAGTATAGAAGTATGGGTAAAGATAAAGAAATAAGAATAAGAGGATGAAGGAAGTAAGCCTTCAAACATATCTTATTTCTCTTTCCCCTTAAAATATAGATAAGACGAATTATTTCCAATATATGAAGAATCAAACCAACAACTACAAAAGAGAAAGCAGCTATACCAACATTCCTTAGAACTTTAAAACTTTTAGTACAGTCATTATAATCAATTTTATCATAAGTACTGCAAAAATTTTAAGAGACTTCTAAGTAGTTTTCATGAGCAAATACTAATTATCCTTAATACTTGATATAGAGAAAATTAATCCACATATGTGAAGAGTAGTATTCTATTTTAAACCATTAGTAAAATAGGCAGGCAAAGCTAAAACCAGACAAGTCTATAAAGTTAAATACCAGTAATGCTATAAAATTGTTTCTAATTATTTAATATTTATTCATGCGATCTATTTTTGTCTTTTTCCATTCAGGGCTTTCCTCCAGAATGGTAATATTGCTTGTTTAATTTACTTGCTTCTCAAAAGTTTTCTGCATTTTATCAAAGCTGTCAACTTTTATTTTGGTCTTAAAATTGGAAGCTTTTCTTGATTTTTAGTTTAAAAAATGTTATTTTTTGACTGTATTTTTTTGAAAAATTAATTAAATAAAGATTATTCATCACTAAATTGATTATTTCTTAGCACATTATATGTAAATCATATTAATTGAAATATATAGATCATATTAATATCAAACTATGTTTTAAATTTGTGAATCTAATAATTAGTAATCAATATTATATTCCTAAACCAATCAGAGATTTCATTATCTAATTTTGATTTCTTTGCAAAAAAGATCATTTTAAAGTTTTATAAATATCAAATTAAATCATAATCTTATCTGAATGAATGGAATAAAAGTATTTATGAAATTATCATACTCATTTTTTATATAAAGATTTTCTGTCATATTTAATTATTTTTTTTTATATTGATTTGATTGATGGAAGTAGTAATTAATCAAAAATGTATGATTTATTTCAGCATTAAAAATATTATTCATCTGAAGTATTTTGTAAATATTATGAATTAAAAAAAGGAAAGATTTGAAAATCAAATTAATTAAGAAGTAATATCTTAGAATTACGACAAACAGTTTGTATGCTGCTAAAAAAATTAAACTTATTTTGAATGAAAAGTTTGCAAATATTTTTAGTGATATGAAAATATCTATATTATAATTAATTGTCTTTGAGCTATTCAAGATTTGCCTAAAATCTATCATTCAATTCTTTAATATAGCTCTATTGATATCTTCCACTAATTTTTTGCACTCTTCCTTGATGTTTTCATAGTTCATATCTTTAGTTTTGGTGATAATAAAGTTTCTAAGATTGTTAACTTAGTTTTCACAATTTGAGAATTTTTTCTCAGCTTCAGAGTAACTGGGGTAAGACTCGTGCATATTAAGTTTCTTTTCTTTCAAATTGTAATCATAAGCCACATTTCTAAGCTATTTTATTTTATTTAACAATATTCACTCAAATATAAAAATTAAATAAATAATTACTTGTTCTTAAATTTTACTTTTAAGGCCATTTAACTCTTCTCTATCCTTGAGAAGTCTCTTTTCTTTTTTTTCGAATTCTGCTTTAAAGTGGTCTATTTTATTATACTTAGTCTCAATATCAGTATTCCATTATTGTAACAAATCAGTTTGCTTTTGTTTTTTCTATTTTAAAAATATTTTATTTAATTATCTTTAAAAAAAATCTAATTAAAATTACTTAATTTAATTTTTCATCAAGATTTTCAAGTTGCTTCAAGTTTTCTTTGAGACCTTCTACTTACTTCTCAATCATGGCAAGAGTACTTTCTGATTATTCTGCCATTCCTTCCTATTTTAATTTGAAATATCGTTTTATATATGTTTAAATTAAATTAAATATTTTACTTAGAACTTAAAGTTTCCAATTAATTAAGTGTAATCTGCTTAACTAGGGAGATTACCAGTCAAAGAAAGAATCTTAGAAGATTATTCAAGTAAAGTAATAATATTTTATTCGATTTAATTGATTTACTCAATCTCTCTTTCTCTAAATTGCTAGTAATTTTAAATAAATTCATTCATTTCTTTATCCTTCTAATAAATAATTTCATATTTCTATTTCTAAGCTTCTCTTTCTGCTCCTCCATTTAATTCAGCATTAATTTCCCTGATTCTCTTTTCGTAATTGTCAATATTTTTCTAAATTTCTTTTGTTCTTTTTTCAGTTTGGGCTAACAAGGCATTATCTTCTGCTACTCTTGCTTTTAATTTGTCTCTTGCTTCAGGGAAACTTAAATTAGCCTAAAAAAATATTAACTTTAAAAACTTTCTTATAATTTTTAAATTACTTCATTTAATTAAAGTTCTAAATCTTCTCTCTTTCTTTCAAGTTCAATAATTTATTCCTTAAGGTACTTGCCTTTCAATTTCTATGAATCAATATTTAATCTAGACTCTGTTTGTTAAAGCTTGATATTGATTTCTTCAAGATCATTTCTTTAAAGATTGATATCATTATTTAATTGTCTGTTTTCCTAGAGTAAATTTTCATATTCTTATCTTTACTCTGGATCCAATTCAGTGATTTTTTATTCTGCTTACTTTAAATTTGTTAAAAATTAAATTTCAAATTAATTTACAAAATAAAGTGAATCATTTCATAAGGATTATTTTATCAAATTAATTAGTAATTTAAATATAAGTTAATATTATTAGGGAAGAAATGCTGTATTCAAAAATTTGTATTTTTTTTTAAATTTTATTTAATATTAAATCACTAATCAAATCTGATCATTTTTTTTGCTCTTTTTTCTATAGAAAGTTAAAAGCATTAAAAAATTTCTTTCTTCATTTACTAAAATCAAAAATTCGTTTTCAAGCTTATTAACTTTCACTTTTAAACAGCTTTTGGAGAGTTTGAATATTCAATACTCAAAAAAGAATATTTTTTTTCACTCTAAAATATACATTTAATAATTCTAATGTTTTGAATATTCAAGCTCTGCTCTTGTACATTTTTTCTTCTATATAATCTCTTCTAATAAATTGAATGAATATTTTATATGAATCTCTTTGATTTGAATAATTAATGATTCTCACATTTGCTTATTGGTTTTCTAAATAGTTTTCATTCAAAATTCAGTAGTTGATGCATAGAAACTTTTATTTCCTTTTAAATGTTTTACTTATTTTGAAACTATTCAATTTTTGAAATATATGATAAGAATTCACATATTTTTCTATATTTAAAAATTCCTTTATCTATTAACTTTTCTAAGTAAAATTTAATGACAAAAATGGTTTAAATAAAATAAAAACCTGGTTGATTTCGTGAATTCTCATTTCTAACTTTTAAATTTCTTCTTCTTATCTCTTACGTTCTAAGAATATTTCATCTAATTAATCAGCCTTGCGTTAATTTTGTAATTTTATGTGCTAATACATATTATGAATTTCTTCTGGGCGAGTTTTGCTTCTTTACTTATCAGAAGCAAGGTTATAGTCTGCAAGTTAACCTTCTAAATTTCTTACTTCCTTTATCAAATCATCAAATCTGTTTATAATATTTATTTTTTAATAAGCTTAAATCAATTATTTGGCTATTTAGTTTATCTATTTGTCTCACTATTAATTTCATCTACATCCTTCATATTTTTAAAAAAGATAAATTATGATTACCTTTTTTGTAGACTGTTATAGGTAGTATTATCTTGCTATATTTATTCAATTTTATCCTTAAACACTTTAACTTCGTTTTGGATTTCTGAAATTTTATTTTTCAATAAAGTCATAAAGTAGCCTCTATCCTAGATTACTCTACCTTATGTCTATGGTTTTGTGCTTATACCCATCATACCACCTTTGGTAACAGGTCTATCAACAATTTTTAAGTTAGCTGCTTATGAGTTGAAGCCGAATTCACCCTTTTAAATTAATTTAGAATAGAAATACATTTTAAATTTCAGCTCACAATTATTTAACAATAAAAATTTATTAAGAAGTGCTTTGACTCATTTTAAAATATATTGTTAAAAATATTATTGTAAATAAAATAAATAAATACCCTCATAGCTGTACCAGGTTTCATAGCAGTACCTAAAGGTCTCATACTAATTATATAAAGAAATATTGTTATTTTAACTTTCCTTTTTATAAACTAAATATTGATCACCCTGTTTTTTAAGCTGTTGGTATTCTTGGATCCATTTTATAATTTTCTATGAAGCTTTTAATTTATTATGATTTGTTTTATTTATGATTCTTTCTAATTTAATTTGCAATCAAATTATTTATAAGTTTCTTTTTTTTTACTTTTTTGAAATTTATTTCAAATAAATATCAAAAATTTAAAATGGAAAATTAAAAAAGTATTTAATCTTCTTTCTAACTTTTGATATTAGAAAGGTAATTATTTTTTATTATAATCTATCATAAAGATTTCTAATATTTAAATAGATAAAAATGAACATAGATCTACTGAATATATTAATATATTATTAATAATAATAATAAAATATTATCATTAAACAAAAATAAAGAAACTACCATAAAAATATCATTTAATTTATTTTCTAAATCTAATAAATTAATTTAAATTGCCTTTAAAGAAAAACTCAAAAGTAAATTGTAAATTGTTGATAAGAAATTTTCACTAAATAAAACAAATAAAAAGTAAATATTTGAGATTATCTAAATAATGATAACACAAAATACACTTTTAATATCATCATAATTATGTCATTATTTTAATAAATTCCAAAAGCTTTAAATTTAAAAGATACCATTTTTTTTTGTGTTTAAGATGATTATTAGTTGATTAATATTTTTAGGCTTTGCTATTAAATTTTTTGTATGTTTTTATCTGAAAAATTTTGTATTTATTTAAGAAATTAATTTTTAGGTTTTGTTCATATTCTGTGGTTTAATTTAATTTGAAATCTTCTTTTTTTATTAATTTTTAAAGATTATTGAGATAATGATAATCTATTTGAATGTTTAGATAGTAAAAATAATTTTAAGTAAAATGGTTGTTAATTTTTGCAAATACAAGAAAAAAAAGTGTTTGAGATTACAAAATTATTAGTTTTAATGATAAAAAATAATGACTGATTATTAGATAGATATTGTTATTGAAATAAGCAGATTAAATTATTATATGGTAATTAGGCTATTAAAACAAAAAGTATTTATATTAAGTAATTAGTTGGTTATTTTTATCAATTTTTAATTAAATTACTAAATTTATAGATTAATTTTTTTTATTTGTTTAGATTATCATTATGTCAGTCTAAGAATCTAATAAAATTTTGAGTAATTCAAGGAGTCCTTCTTTGAAAGATATAAATTCAGTAATATATTTGATAATTTACATGAATACTTTATAAACTAATCTTTGAGAAATGAGTTAGAAATATAAGAATACGCTTTTTATCGCTCAATCTGCATTCATAATATAGATAGTTAAATTCATATTTTTTTGTTTTATATTAGCTTAAAGAAGATTACCAGCTACAATACCTAATAAAAAGTTCAAAAGCTAGACTAAAAAAATAAATTTTAATAGAAAACAATGGAGAAGATTATCTATCTTATGATTAATTTATTCAAGCAGCAAGAAAAGTTTAATTCAGATTTGCATTAGCTAAACATATAATAAAATTAAAGAACTTCTTTATGGATCACAATAATAGTATTCCTGTTTAAGAGCTTATAGATAGGCTAATTCTTGTTGAGCAAAATAAAGATAATATGTAAATATTTTATTTTGTTTTAAATCAACAGTTTAGAAATTGAATTTGAAAGTATTTGTTTAAAAAATAAATCAGATATGAAGTTCATTTAAAAATTTTTTTAGAATTATAAATTTCAATTTAGTTTATGGCTACCAAAAAAATGAGATTACAAAAAGAGAAGCCGAGTTAATAGATAAATAATAAAACTCTCCTCCTTCTATCATGAAAAATAAATCAGGAATTATGAGTCATTCAACCTCTGGTAATTTATTAGTAGCTGGAAACATGAGTAAGAGTCCTTCAAAAAATTTGTTACTAATACAGCAATAGTAAAGAGAATAATATTCTGTTGATAAACTTCCTTAGCAAGGATCTGTAATGTAGAATAGATCCAAATTTTTAGGAAATGGAAGTAGTATAAAGAAGGTTGTTTCTAAAACAGGTAATAATACTCCTGAAGGTAATAAATAATTAAATTTTATTACTCATATTTTATATATTTGATGAAATGTTAAATTAAAAACAAACAAGTAACTAACTAATTATCATGATTCTTTTAACATTTTACAAATTAAATTTTTTTAATTTAAAAAAAAGAAAAAATATTTAATGCCTGTGTTGAGAAGGAAATATCATTTGGATTACTTACCGAGCTTGAAAAGAAAGGGGTTGATATGAGATGTATTCAGTAGTTAATAGGAGAGCATATGAAACTTGATTCTAAAGCAACTGGTTTTGTTGATTAAAATATGTTAGAAAAAGAAGTACTTACAAAACAATTTTGGAATACAAGATAAAAATAAGAATTATTAAAAATTATTGATGATGCTTCTGTGAAAGGGCTTGTTTCTTTTGTTAAAATTAATCATTTTGCACTTGCATTTTCAAAGCTTCCTTAAGCTTACAAATAAATGAATTTAATGTAGAATCATAGAAAGTAAAAAAGTTTCTAAAAATTCAGATCAGAATTTGCAGCAATCCAACAATATCTAAATATAATTAGAGTTTCAATTAGAAATGGACAATTTCAGTCCCATACAAGTGCTTTTATATTTTTTGATAGTAATTGTGACTAATATATATCCTTTGATGAATTTCTTTAAGCTTGCTAAATTTTGAATCTCGACTTGACTGAGGATTAGATATATGAAGCCTTTGAGTTTTTAGATAAAGATAAAAAAGGATATCTCAGTGACGAGGAATTTAAAAATTTCTATTATAATCTTCATGAGTTTTAGTTAAATGTGCCTATTATTGTTGCAACAAAATCAAAGTAGAATTCACCTATGAATAATAAAAATGTACATCATTTAAAAAATACAATAAACATTAATTATTAATTTAAATTTAATAATCAATAGTATAAACCTTATGTTAAGCAAAGAGCTCCTTCCTTAAATGGGCATTATTTAATGCAAATAGAACCCGAATACGATACGAATCCTATCCAATCTATGAGAAGGGCTTCATTAACATCAAAGTATAACTATAACCTTTCAATAAAGTAAGCTAATTAAACATTATTCTTAACTTGATTTGTTATATTATTAAACTTAAAGAAAAAGCACTGAAGAAAGGCAAAATTTTTTCAGGAGTGACAGTCTTGAAGAGTTTTAAAAGAACAGATAAAAGATAGAATAAGATTAAATTGTTAATAAGTATAGATAAAAGATAAACAATATTTTAAATTAATCTAGAAAGCTGAGAAGTGTAAGCGCAAATAAAACTTCTATTATGCGATAATAATATATAACAAAAATATACTAATAAAAAAATTAAGATCAACCTTATAATTAACATAATATCAGACAATAAAGAAGGATACATACAGACTAAGATTATGAATTTTTAAACAATGAAAATGACTATAGGAATCATAATTAATAGGTATAATTTTCTAAGACTGAAAAAATTAAAAATACAGTCAAATTCAGTCCTCATTTGTAAAGTCATACTCAACCATATTAGTATAATGATGAAAATGAAATAATTAATAATTTTGATAACATTACTGTCCCAGTTAAATTAAATAATAGTAGTGTAGGTGTAGCTAAACCTTCTTTAAATTAATCTTAAATACACAAGTAAGATTTAAAATAAAAATATTCAAATCTTTCTTAATATGATTCAAATGAATTTTTAGACCATGTTGACTCTATGAAAGATATAATTAATACAAGTAAGCATCATAAAACAATAAATTTTTGAATTAAATAAAAAATTACAAAATAGTAAATAAAATATCTTATTAATAAAAGTGTAAAAATAATTTATCAATCTTAATTTATATAAAATTAAAGATATCCATTGATGAGTTTTATTTTTTTAAATAAAAATTTCAAGCATTATTAACATTTTATTCTTTTTAAACTCAATATTTCAATCAATTTTCATTTTTAAGATACCTCTCTCTTTGAATTATTTAAAAATGTTAATAATAGAGTATATTAAGTTTATTTGATATAAATTTATAAAATTTTTACAGTGTTTCTTGATAAAAATGTAAAGTTGCTAATTTATTAGTTTTATATATTAAAATATATCATATTTTAGTGTTTTTTTCTTTTTTAAAATTGTAATATTATTATTTTTTCATTAAATATGTTTCTCTCTTTTCAATCTTGTAAATGCTTCCAGTTTTTATCTGTATCAGATAAATCGCAAGGATAAATATCGTACTCATGCTTATTGATAAACTCGTCAAATGATACACCTATTTTGAATTATATTTAATAATTTCATTTTTTTAATGGTTTAATTTACGAAGCTTAAGATCTGCATGACCACCTCCTAAAAAGAAAAACTTAGGATTTAGTTAACTCAACTTATCAGATATAAGAATAGGCATTTTTTAGTTAAATAAAAAAGGAGTGACTCCATTGTATCCATATCCTGTCATTTAGTTAGATTCCTTTAATTAGAAATAAAATTTACAAAAATATTATTAAAAATAATTTTATTACTTCTTCATTTAATAATCTTAAATTATATCCAGATTTTCCAACCTTTTCTTCGCAGTTATTGTTTTGTATTGCTCTTGCTGCTTTGAGAAGCTTATCACTGTTCATTTTAGTGACATATTAAATAACCACACAATAAAAACGTTGATAATATTTGCTCTCAAATTCTGGCTTAAAGCCTGTGTTTTCCATAATCATAGATTTGCATAAATATGCTTCACTTGGAGCTCCTAATCTCCTCATTCTCCAGGAAAGGTCTTAATCATAATATCCTTTCTCAACTTTTTGGATATCTACACTATTTAATAATAGTATTTCAGCTTATAACTTCCCAATTATAATTAAATATATTCATTTACCTCACCCATCCTTTTTCAGCAAAGTAAATTTTCAACTTTAAAGCTACTCTAGCCATTTCCCAATTATCCTTAAATACTTCTATTTTTTTTTAAGATTAAACCTATTAACTTTGATCACTCATTTTCTAAAATTATGATTAAACTATTAATTGATAGAAAATTTGAAGATAAAGATATCTAAAAATGTTAAATTATTTAATATTTATCTAAAGTAGCAGTAAAGACTATTTTTATAACATTCTAAAAAGAAATTATCCAGAAAATATCTGAGTTAATTGTTTGATATTTGACAATTTGTTAAATATAAATAATTCTTTGTTCTTTCAATAAAAATATTTAAAATGAAAAAGACTAGTTTTTTTTAGGTTTTTAAAAGGAATTTCCTAATTACAAAAATAAAATAAATGTTTTAGAAAAAGAAATTATTTTCGCAAAAAAATAACATTTTAAATGATATAATTTCATACAAATTAATTTTTTTTTAAATAATAAAGTTTAAAAGAAAACACACTTTTTATATTCTTTTATTAATTTGTTTTTTTTTCTTAATTGATTTCTATTTCATTATTCTGTAGAAGGTATTTGATCAGTTTGCTAATGAAATAAGTAATACTGTCTTAGAGAAAATCAATAAATTACATTATGAAAAAATAATTAATTTTGTGAAATAATAAGTAAAGAGGAGAGATTTTTTTAATTCTATTAAAATCCTAAAAGAGTTAAAACCATGAGCAATAAATTAACATAATAACATACTTCTAAAATACCTAGAAGAAGCCAGCGCTATTTTCGGCCTGGTATGACAGAAAAGAAAATGTGCTTGTTCTTTAGGATAGAAGAAGAAAAAAGTCAAAATTATCCTCATATTCTTGATTAGAATGACATTTTGGAATTTATGAAACAAAAGCAAATTGAGACATATGCAGTAAATGGGATTGAGTTCACTTTCAATTTACCTGTTGTCAGATTAGAGGAAATATAAAAAATGTTTTAAATTATTAAAGTATTTTAGGATACTGTTGAGGAAATAACTATAAAAATTACTCATGGATTTGAAGATGGTACTTCTTTTGATGATTTATTGATAGAAGAGATGAATTTAAAGAGAGAATTATCTTTAAATTTTGATTGGAAGACCATAAAAAGAGTAGGTTAAAATGAAAAAATTCTTTTCTTTATTAGCATATTCAAGTAAATTTCAGGAGATGAACATATCCAGAAGCTAAATATTAATTTTGCTTAAGTAAAATCAAATCCTGAAAAAATCAGTCAAATAGTTGATGTTGCTACTTCATTTCCTAAGGTCGAAGAATTGAAAATATCTTTTACAAACTACATTCTAAATGATGCCTTTTTACCTCTCAACTCATCAAATAAAAGTGATTAGTAAAATAGTTTAAAAAGACTTGAATTCGATTTCACAAATGCAAGCTTAGGCAAAAACGGTTCAACATATCTCTCTAGTTATCTCTCTGGCTGTAACAATTTAGATAGCCTTAAGTTAAACCTTAGATATAATAGACTTGATGATTAAGACTTGATTTAAATACTATAAAGCATCGAAAAGAAAGAAAAAATTTAAAATTTGTTGCTTTCTCTCTCATCTAATTGTTTTAAAGTAGATGGCTCTAATTACATTGTAAAATTCTTAAATGATTTTGCTTCATTGAGAGAATTAAAAGTATTAAACCTTGATCTTAAAATGTTTGAAATCTTGAACGAAGAGATTTCCTTAAATCTTTTTAGCACATTTAACAATTTAATTCATCTTTCTTAACTTACTTTAAATTTCTAAAGAATAAAAATTCCTAAATTGAAAGAGTGTTTGCTTTAATTTAGTTAAAGCCTAGGATCTATGACTTCATTAAAATAATTGAATTTGGATTTGAGTTGGAGTGAAATTAAACATGAAATAACTCCTTTATTTACTCAAATTGGTAATTTGACTCAATTGACTAGCCTTTAACTGGGGCTAATTGGTATTCCTTTTGGAGAGAGAAAGATGAAGATGTTAGAAAATAGTATTCAATAGCTAAAATCTTTGCAAATGTTAAATCTAAACATGGATTTGAGAAATACTTATAGAGGCAATCATTCAATCTATCAAGATCTTATCCAGATTATTGAAAGAGAATTAACTCCTTTGATGAATTTTGAACTAACAGAATTAGATAAAATATCCTCCAACTATTACATAGACGTTCATTAAATGTACAACAGAGTCTAATAAAAAATATTTTTAAGAAAGTAGCTTATCTACTCTATTGTTTTACTCAAAAAGCTTTTCATGATAGGTAAAATCAAAAGAAAAGAAATGATTGAAGACTTTGCAAGCTTTTTAATGTAACCTAAATACTTCTAAGAGAAGACTGATTTTGTTCCTCCAGCTCCAGAAATATTAGATATTATGTGAAAGAAAAGGTTTACAAATCTACAAAGATACTTAAATAATTTTAATAAAATTAATAAAGTTAAGAATTTACTTGGTTATTTATTTTACTTAAAAAGTAATACATTTTATATTTAAAATTTTATTATTAAATGTTTTAAAAAACTTTTGGTATTTCTTTATAATTTTTTTAAATAAATTCTTCAACAAAAATTCAAAAATTTATTTTAATTTAGTATCAGAACAAGTATTTTTAACATTTCATAATAATTTTTTATAACATAAATTATTTCTGAAATTAATTTTTTATTGAAAAAATTTTATAAATTTTACATGAACATTAAATACTCTGATAGTCTTTATATGAAGCAAAAGAAAAAGAAAATAAAAACAATAAAAATAAATGTGTTTGAAAAAGAAAGAAAAAGAAATTAGTTATTTCATGCTTCTTTAAGAATTTTAAATATTCTTTAGAAGATGATAAAGATTTTTTATTAATAAAAGCTCTATTAATTTAAGCCAGAGGCTATCCGACTATTCTTTTTAATAATAATGAACTTTTTTCTTGAAAAAATTTTAGTAAATAATGATTAGCACATAATAAATAATAAGTAGGAAAGGAAATTTAACAAATCGATAAGAGAATTAGTATTAAAATTGCTATAAAAAATAGATATAAATTAAATTTTTATTTTACAAATATAAAACTATTGATTGATTTATTCATTATTAAAAAAGTATGTTCAAATAATTTATTATTAATTGTATACACAAAGTTTATTTTTTCATTTGAAATAAACACGCACAAGTGGAGTTTGTTTTACTTTTTCTCCTTTCTTATTTGAAAAAGTAAAGATCAAGTCTATGTATTCATCCTATTATTTTAATAAAAAAATATATTTAATTAAAGGGATTTGATTTAATTTATATGTAAATTACTTCGACTTCTATAATATCAGATAGTTAGCTGTTCAAAGTCTTTTCTTTTTCTTATTCTTTTCCAGCTATATCCATTACAGTACTCAAGTATATAGGCTTGCTTCCACTTATTATATCACAAACATTAAGCTAGTATTTAGTTTCAAAGTGTTAGAACACCTATTTTAGAGTTACATTTTAGCCCAAAGAAACCTCCCATCTATCCCAAAGAGTAATTTCTAAATCTTCATGTATCTTTATCTTTTCAGCTTTTTATGGTTCTGTGAGTTATATAAGAGGAACTGCTAAGTTCAAGAATGCATTCTTCATATTGCTAAGCTTCTCGTTTTTCAAGATTTTAATTAATTCTATTGTCTACAAACCAGCAACTGTTGCAGTTGTAGTAGCTAAAGCAGGGACTATACGGCCAGCCTTTATCTTAACTTGAATCCAATCCATAGGTGCAAGTTTGTAGTTATTTGATCTGCAGTTAGCCATAGCATAAATTAAATCAATATGGCCATTATCATCCTCATCTTTTTCAAATTCTTCTGCTTGTAATAAATGCTTTTCAGTGTTCTTTAAAAAATTCATTATTAATAATCACATTAAAAAAATTAAATTTTACTAGCTTGAAGTATTCTTCAGGAATAACTTTCTTTAATTCAGAAAGCTTTTTCATAAGCATTGCCTTTTCAGTAGCTTCATCCATAATTTTACTCGAACTTTGGTCTTCTAATTGGGCATCTTATTCATCTTTATCATTTTCATTTTATTTGTTATCTTTATTAACTTCTGATGAAATTGCTTATGCCTTATTCTCTGAAGGTTTGAAATCTTCTATCTTAACTAGGCTAGCCTCTTAAGCAATCTTTGATTTCTCTGACTCGGTTCTAAATTATTTTGGATATTCGACTTAGAAAACCTTAGCACGTAAAACAGCTAAAGCAGTAACAAAATCGCGATGTAATTAATTATTAGGATCAAAAGTCATTTCAGTTGGAGGACGCTTAGGCAATTTCCAGAAGGGTTCTCCATCCTTAGTCTTAGAATTAATAGGATATGTATACATAAGTTAGCAAATATCGTTTCTGAAGTATTTGTAGAATTTCTTAACAGCATAGATAATACATTCTGAGAATGATTTTGGCTTTTTCTCTAATAATTTAATTGCTTCTTTTAGTTCCTTTAATTCCTATCCACCTTATGGGTCATAACTAGGATCTTCTAAAATTTTATTCACACTCTTAGGTCTCAAAGTGAACAACTTTCCAAATTTATCACGAGCCCATTCTACACAATGTAAAGTTTCTTCAGGGAACATTTTCAAAGTACAATGAGGAATTTCACCTTCTTCTTGAGGATCTTATTAGCTTCCATAACTTTCAGTCTTGTAAGGAAGAATGACTTGGACATGACCCTTAGGACCAAGTGTACCACTTTCTAACAAAGGCTTTTTATTACTTACACATCTAGAGTCAACCTAAATTAATTATAATATGATATATAGACATTTTATATTAAATTTTAAAAATAATTTTTTTTACATATCTTCTTGCTTGAACATTATCAAGAGCGTTAGCTATGACATTTAAAGTTTAGAAGAATTTATCCGAAAATATGTTTATAGTTCCATCATGAACTTTATCTAAACGAGCTAAAATATGGTCTTTTAAGAGAGGATTCATTTGAATAGCTGCAGCTGCTGCAGTTTATGATTTTGGTTTACGTAAATGTTTTTCACGGAATAGGAATTATCTATTTAAGTTAGATACTTCAATGTGATCAGGATCTGTTATGGTAAGTTAACCTATTTTTCCATTTTACTTGTCAACACCTGTTCCTAAGTTTATCATAGCAAAATTCTTTAGAAGTTCACAACCAATAGCACCACATCCAACCATAAATAGTTTACAGAATTTGACCTAGTCAAGCAATGTATTTCCTAATGCATAACGGATACCATCATTTCTGTCATTTGTTGGAGAAAATTCTTTAGTGTAATTACTTTCAATGTAATTTGCATAATTATTGATATTTAAATCAGAATTCTCTGGAATGATTTCCATGCAGTCAGAGAAAAATACTTAAGATGTGGGAATATATTTATTAGTGATTGCTTTAACAATTTCTTGAGTTACAAAACCACCTAAGAATGCAGCAAATGGACCAACATTACTGCTAATAGTCAAAGCAAAGCGCAATAGAATTTCTTTGAGGTGTTTAGGTTGTTGAGAAGAGTCAGGGTAGTACTAAGCTATTATAGGATCAGCAAGAGTGAGATATTATTTAGCATCAGCAGCATTCCAGCAATTTGGTAAAGTTCCTTTATTATTAATTTAATACTCTTCAAGTACTTTAAATGCTAAGAATAATATTTGAGGATTTTCTATTTTTTCAAAATCATGAATTACAAGATTAGTATCAAAAGGTACGTCTTCTAACTTCTATGCATTGAAGACAGTTTCCATACTCTTAAAGGAAATATTGACAGGTGTTTTGATATTTTTAGCTACACCGTTTCTTACATAGCTACTGAATCCTCTTGTGTCTCCTATTTCAAACGAATTAGAATTAATTACTCTGATTTTATGAATTGTGCCATTTATAGAAGCTTTAGTTGATTCATCTCCACTCATAGTCATTTGTTAGGTTTGTTCTTTTCCTTTTTCAGACTCCATTTCCATTCCCAATACTTCTGAGAATATAACATGTTCACCATCCTCAAAGGGATGCTTTACTCCTGGTAATAGAGTTACAATACCTTTTTCAGCATTGGTTATATTTTTAATCATGACTTCTTATGGATCTTCTCCATTCTTATCAATTACTTCAAATTGATCTCCGAAATCATTAAATAGTCTACACCAAGGACCATATACATCAGCACTGATAAATTTAATTCCTCTTGAGCGACAGAATTAGTTAATTAAGATTTGCTTTTTGATTGAGAGTACTTCAGTTAAAACAACAATATTATATTCATGTAATTTTAACTCTTCTTTCAACCCTTCTTCAGTTTCAGGGAGTTCCTTATCAAGTAAAGCTGTATCAACTTTAACATAATGATTAAGCTATCTTATTTTCTTCAAACTCTACTCAGCTCTGTTCTTGCCAATATCTTCTTCACCCAAGTAAAATTGTCCTATTATTATTTTATAATTATTAATAAAATTTTATTTTAATTTAACAAAATTAAGATACCTGCAAGATCACTGAATACAGTTTTCTTTGAGTCATGAATGGTTAGTCTTTTAATACCACTCATGACTAAATTCTTTGAGATTTCGACACCAAGAGAGCCTAAACCACTTAAGAAGACAGAGCACTTTGATTGTTTAGCAACAGCATCAATACCCATAGCACCAATATATCTACTCCATCTATCTTTTACCTTTTCATCATTAATATCAATGAAGTCTTTTTCTTTATTATCATCTTTTTTCTCTTCGACATCATCATCATACTTTACATCAATATCATCAATTTTAGCAACACCTTAAGTAATGTCATATTATTACTTCTTTTCTACTTTTTTAGGTTTCTTCTTTATATTTTTAAGCTTAAGTTTAGTTTCTTGAGCACTTGGTGCAGGAATAGAGTTAAGAACTTCCTCCAATTCAGTAACAGCTTCACGTAACATTTGAGGATATTTAGTTTTAAATTCAGAACACCATTAGCTATTATGATCATTTACCAAACCAACATAAGAAGCCTATCTAACATCAGCGTATTTAATCCATTTTTAGCATTCTTCAAGAATTTCTTACTTCTTTAAGTAGAAATGTCTCATTACTACAGATTAGAAACCTTCAGGAGGATTCTTAATTTAGTCTATCATAGCATATTTAATGTTGCAATATCTGACAATATTAGAGTAAGCTTCATTTTTTCTCTCTCCTTCTTCAGAACCAGCTTCTCCTTCAAATCCAGGTTCGTTGAAATAAACCTCTTCACTCATGATAATAGCCTATAAACTAACTAAAATCTACAATAAAGTACTAATCTTTGGATCCCAGTTTTCACTTGCGTTACCTCTCCAAGTACCTTTTTTTAAATGAAAATTTAATATAAATACATAAACTAATAAAAATAATTTTACCTAATAGTGAGAGACATACTTTACCACAAGCATACAAGTTTGGATTGAACCTGACTTTACCAGCACCAGTTGTTTCAAGATTGCACTTAGGAGGTTGGTTTGGATATTCATCACTGAAGTAAACATCAAAAATAAAAGCACCGTGAGCATAAGGAGTTCCCTTTGAACCCATGACCATACATTTCATTACATCTACTCTATCTGTGTCGCATCTAACAAATATAGAATTAGTGTGATCAATAGGAAGTGCTGTAGATAAATCTGCTAATTCTTAAGCAAGACGAACCATTTTAGCTTAAGGAGGAGTGTATGAAGTAGTGATAGTTGAAGAATAATGATGTTTATACTTACCTTATTCATTTTTAAATGAAGTATAATCAAATCTCAAATCCTACAATAATATCTTATATTTTTAAGGAAGAGGCAATTCGAGAATCTAATTGATAGCATCTTGCTAGGTATTTAGATCATCTTCCTCTTCATGTTCTTATTAATAGTGTTTGCAAGCTTCATTGATTGCTTCAAATGTAAGCAATATTTCATCAGCTAATTTCTTTGAATTAGCAGTCTCTTCTTGCTATTATTATGTTGATGCATTATCAGTCTTAGCAGTCATACAATTTAAGAAAATTTTAGCTGTATCCTTAAGTTAGCCGATTAAGAAGAGCACTGACTCAGTTTATTTAGGAACATATCTAGGATCTAAAGGTAGCAAGCAGGGTACTAAGCAACTGTTTTTAGCAATAACTCTAAGCAAACTCAAGTAAGTGAAAACCAATTCTTTATCCTTTGACATTTCTAACAAAGAACCACTTCTTAAAGATGATTCTACCAATGGTAATAAAGCACTTGCCATAAGCTATTCTACTAGTAATTTAGGAGGTTCCCAGTTCTTAAAATCTAAAAATGCTTCCTTTAAAAAAATAAATAAAATAATATTATTGAATCTCTGGAAAAATTAATAAATTTCTTACTAAGACTGCAACAAGGTTCTTTAATGATTCTGATCTAGCTTTCTTTGATTCTATGTAATCATTAGTATTCCACTTTTGATTTTATCCAGTGTTATCAGAGCCATATCCAATACCTTTTTTCTAAACAATTTTCTTTTTACCATCGTCTTCAGAAGCTTATTTGGTTAAAGTCAAATTATTTTCTTCTTATTCTTCTTCTTCTTCATTCTAGCTAGAATCTGCTACAAAAGTTCTCTTTATTTCTTTAGAAGTGTATGCAATTTTCTCTAGAATTGCTTCAATCAATCCATTCTCTAAAGCTGCAACTCTAACAGCATTATCCTAACCTAGTTTGAATGTATCTTTTAGAACTTAATAACTGAAATTAACTGCTTTTTATTCTTCTTCATCCCATTTTTTAGATCCAGCAGCATTTTACTTATCTTTGAGGTTAGCAGAAGTAGCAGTGTTAGTTGTTGTTGTTGAAGTCGAAGTTACTGTAGTAGTACTTGTTGTTGGAGGAACAATATTACCACCAGACTTTTTATTCTTTTCATCTTAAGAAGGTACCTCATCAGGAAGGCCAGCTAAAAGGTCAAATAATAATTCTACACAGTCTTTATTTTTCATGAAGAGACCAAAGTAATTAGGAAGCATGCTGAATTTCTTTAATTCTTTCATAAACATTTCCCATTTTACAGCTCTTTCTTTATTTATCCAGCTCTTCAAAGAAGCTTAAATAACTTCAATAATCTATTAAATACCTCCCTCTTAAGAGAACATCTCAAATATAGGCATAACAGGTAAGTAATCAACCTTATTAGTAAGAGGATTCAAGTGTGAGTTTGTCAATTCTGAACAATTTTCATATAACTACAAGGCATCGAATTCTAAATCAATAACCCCATCAGAACTTATTCCTTCGCTAATTATTTCTGAAAGTTTAGAATTCAATTTAACAGCATAATTTTTATTTTATCTTAATTTGAAATTAAGAAGATTCTTTCCTTCTTCACTTAACCAAAAACCACCTACATTTACCATGCTCAATATTTTTTCAACATCCAAACTTTCTGGAATGTAGTAAACTGGAACAGCTCTGTAGTAGTTAGCTATACTGCTAGCACTTAAACTAAAATAAATAAAAAAAAAAATTCATAAATTAAAATAATTTTGAAATGATTTATTTACTTTTAAGATTAGAAGAGCAAATTATTATGGAGGTTTTACAAGAAAGAACTTGTATTTGAGAATCTTGCTGCATTTTGTGAGAATAATAAACTTTATTAAATTTCTCTTGGCTTAAGAACCCAATATTCTACTCTTGTTAATTCAAATTCTGCTGGCACATCTTTAGGGAAATTCTTTGTGTCAGTATCAATAGGAGTCATCTCTTGTAAATTAATATCAACAACTGATGGAATTTATTGTTAATAACTAATAAAAATGCGTTCATTTTCAAGATATTAGAATTGAAGTCCAGCTCCTGTTTTTTCAATAAGCATCAAAGAGCCAAATTGTTTGCTGTTATCAGGAGGTACATCGAAATGCATTTAGAAGTTTTCTTCATAGTAAAAAATAAAGTTATCATCAGCACGAGGGATAATCTAAGCTTCTCCTGATTCTGTCTCAACTTTTTATAATTAGATGCTCTAGCTACTAAAGACACCACTAACACACTTTTATTCTTAGTTGTATCCTTCAATAATTATCAAGAATGGTCCTTGCTTTAATACGTTTTCTTTAACTAGCTCAAGCATAGAAGGATCACAATCTTTATCTTAAACTTAAACAAGTTACCATTAATAGCACAATTACTACTATTTCTTTGAAGCATCAGTTTCTTAAGACTTAACAGGTTAGGATAATTGAGAGAATAAATTAGTTTTTTTAGTAAATAGTTCTAAATTTCTATTGAAAGCTTCACGCTATTTGTCATTCCACAATAATTTAGAAGTTAAACTTTAGGTTAGAGTATCCCAGCAAGGATACATACCCTTAACAACTTCTTTCTTTCCTAGTTAAGTAATAAAAGATGGAGTGATATTTGCTTTCTTTTTAACAACTGATTCAGCAGCAGATTTAGTTGAAGTATCTTAAGGTAATCCTTTTCTCTCTCTCTTGTATTCTAAAACTTTCTTTCCTTCTGGAAGCCATTTATTACCTTGAAGATAAAAAGTATTAATAATTAGTTATCAATATATAAAAGAAAAGTATGAATAAATAAATTTACTAAAGCTATCAAAAGGATGGAAGGCGACTGAGACGGTCTTCTCTGAATTTAACAATGGTACTAAAAGATTTACAACATAAATCATATCTCTCTTAGTTGTAAGAAGTTTAATATCATCACTTAATACCTTTGCAAATATTTTAGCTTATTCAGGAGATGACAAGACTACATTTTTCAAAACTTCTACAATGATTGAAATCATTTAAGGATCTTAGAATTTTTTAATAAGCTATGTTGAGTTTTAATTATTATCTTTGAGGCAATTGTAGAAATTAATATGCATTTTTTGAGCACAAATAGCTTCTTAGATTGTTGTATTTGTAGTGATGGCATTTAAGAAGTTAAGGTAATCTAGAAGAGTATTTTGTTGACTTGAATCACTTTACTTTATCAAATTTAGCAATTAACCTAATATCTATAAAAGTTTCTTTTATTCATCAAGAAGAAGCCATTCAACTCCACATCTATTACTTAAGACTAGAGGAGCAATCAACTCTAAGTATTTGGAATCTGTTTTTGATGACACCCATAGCTCATTCAAAGTATGAAGGAGAAGATTTTCACGTGCAACCTTTTCTTCTTGATCAGAAAGATTGGCAGCTATAACATAAGGGCTAGGTAAGTTAAGAGCAGTTATGATAATTTTTATAATCAATTTATATTTAGATGTCTAGTAGAAAATTTTGTACAACTTAATAAGATTGTCTATCATTTCTTGAGTTACTGGTAAAAGCAATTTACTGTACTATTCTGCATTATCTCCACTAGCATTTGCAAGTTAGATTTATGTACTAAAATCTTGAGCGCTGATATGAATAGAAGTGGCCCAAGTTTCAGCAAATGGTAAAAGAGCATTGAAATGGAAAGCAGCCTGATATTGGTTTGAAGATATTTCACGGAGATTAAGTATCTCTTTTACTGCAGTTTAGAGAACAAAATTATGAACTTTTTAAACTCTTTTATGAGTATGAGAAAGTCTAGAACAAACTATTTCGCTAACCATCTTTGCATGAGAGCTAACTTTATTAAGATCAAGGAAATTAGAAAGAACCCAATCACCCATTTCTTAGTTATTACCAGCAATAGCTAAGAAAACAGGAGCTAAGCAGTGTTCATGATTAACTAAAAGTTAACTCATAACTTCAAAGTGACGCTTAATCTTGTCTAATATGGATTCATTGTTAGCTATCAAATTGAGTGTAGAAGAGAAGGATTAATTGCAAAGCTTTCCAATAAGCTTAATAGCACTTGATTCTTATTCAGAAACAACCTTTTCAGTTATTGATTAAGGATTTAATAAACTAGTGTGATAACCCATAACACTAATGAAACTAATTGAGATGGCAATATTCTCAAATAATTTAGTTTGCAAAACTGATCCATTTTCTATAAAGTTAATAACAGGACGAGTAAATCTAAAGCGCAAGAATTTAATTTCCTAGGTGTTATCAGCCCTAAGTAGTCTTTCAATATCGCCATTTCCATCTTCTCTTAATCTTTCGAAGTTCTTTGCTGCAACTTTAACTTTGAAATTTTCATAGCTTTTTTATTTTATTAAATGAAAAATATAGAAAAAAAACAATTTATTGATTTACCCTTAATCTTAAATAATAGGTAAATGAGAGAGAGGTTTAAAAGGAATGGAGAGATCACTAGTGTATTCAACAAGGATGCTAGAAGGTATACCAAGAACTTTATCTTCATAGTCAGCCCAGAATAAGTTAAATCCAATCTTAATACTTGATAGGAATACCTAATAAGATAAAAATTTCAAAATATTTAGTTTGTGTTCATACATGATGTTTTTTAGTAATAATTAAGCAAATAAATAATACCTTGTTTTCTAATTCAATAGTTAAATAACATTCAGAATGTTATTTTCCATTCATTTATGTCCATATTAAATTTTAATTTAAAGATCCATTTTTGGAGTCAGACCAGTTACTAGGATTATTTATCCAAGTTTGTCCAGGAGTTTTAATAAGAGTTGCTTTACTGCATTATTCTTCAGGTAATATTTTGTGTACAAGAAGATTACTGGAAGTTGTTGTTGTTGTTGCAGATTCTTTGATTTAATTTGCAAGTTTGTTTGTTAATGGTTTGCTGGATTTATCACTTTCTTCATTTGCACTTTATAATGTAATAGACTATTATTAGGTTCCTAGAATACATTAGTCTATGTAAGATGCAATTTCATACTTTGGATTTTTATTTATGATTTAACCGCCAACAATACTTGATGCCTAAGATGGCTTACACTATGGCATCATCATTTCTTCTTTTTTAGATTTTTAGATCTTTTCTAATCCCATTTTTTCTAGAAGGAACTAGAATCCATCAACTTAAAAGGACACATAAGAGGCAACTTCATCATTGCAAACAAGCAAATCAAACATTGTCTCTAACAAATAAGAAGCATTATCTGTTATTTATTAGGCAATTAAAACATTTATCTAATTTTTACCAAATTGCTCTTTCATAACTCTATCTAAGTTCTTGCAAACAATAATAAGTTCATTCAAGAATATTTTAGCAATATTTTAGAATTCAGTTGTTGCTTCAAAGATTTTCATAACTTAAGTACTAATTTAGGATAAACTAACAGAACATGGAGAGTTTTTAGTTTCTTTGCTCTATTAATTGAATTTATATTAATATAATACATTTTAAAATAAAAAATAATACCTTATTGAAGATATACCATTTGATCAAATTTTGAATACTGTTTGTTATTTTTTCTTAGATAATAGGATCAGAAGTTGTGAACAACTCTCTTAAGCACTAAGGCTAAGTTGTAGAAGTGCATGTATTAGTGGTTGGAGATACTTAAGAACGTGTAAATATTTAAATAAGTATGGAGATAATTTATAATTTTATGAGTATTTCATGATCAGAAATTTCAATACCTCTTAACCCACCAAAGTTACAATGAGTCAATAAATATTAGCTGACATTAACTAAGAGTGAAGCAGCGCTTAGAGGACTTAATTTACAGAAAGATACATCACTTTAAGGTTAGGTGTAGTATGATTCAGGTTTAGGAGTACTTTTAGTCAAAAGAATATCAAGCCATCCATTTATAATGAAATAATGAATTGAGTTTGTTTGCAAAATACCAGTTTTTTAAGCTATTACTGAAGATATTTATTGTGGAATGTCTTAGACAAAGATTCTTCTAGAAGGAAGGCTAGAAGTTAAAGTAGATTCTAAAGTTAATCCAGGAATGAGTTGCTCAAAAATGATATTTAAAAGAAGTTGGCAGAATTACTTATGATCCTTAGTAGCAGATTCTTTCTTGGCAGCCAAAGTAGGACTGTTTAAAACAGCACTCATGTGGGGTGGGAAATTTTGTGATTGAGTTTCATTTGCAATTTTATTAAAAAGACTTTGTGTTAGCATCAAGAAATCGTAAGATTTTGATAGTAGCATCTATTGTAAAGTTTTAGATGTTAAAAATTCATAATTGAAAAATAAATTAGCAAGTCTTTCAAATAATTTGGATGAAAGAATTTATTTAAGCTTTAACTACTCAATGAATTTGAATAACAAAGTCCATATTGATGCATTATCAATGAAGCTTAATAATTTTCCATTAGGATTATATATTTAGTTAGCTTAGGTACCTGTAGAAGAGGCTTCTATCAAATCAATGAGTGTAATAGCAGTGCGTAGAGAAAGAGAGCAAGATCTCTCACTAATGCTCTTTTCAATAAACTCCAGCATTTACTATTTAGTGTATTATGTTAACTTTTGTTGTTTGTTAATAGGGACACTCAAAGATCTTGAAATTCCGACAGGGACTAAATCACTAGAATTGGCATTGTGCTATTATTATTGAGAAATTTATCTTCCTACAGACTAAGAAGGATCATGAGAGGTAGCCATGAAAGTTTTTTGAGTAATTTCAGCAATTTCATCTTCAACTTCAGTAGCCTCATCAATTTTATCTTCTTTTGAATTTTAGTTTGGAGAAGAGTTTTTCTTGCTTCTTACATTTTATCTTTCAGCTGATTGCTATGTTCTTCTATTGGAGTCATATGATGCCTTTCTTAAATTTGATGCAGAGGCTTCTAAGAATGATTTATGCTTGAATTCTTCTTACAAGGTTTTATTAACTTCAAGCAGAAGCTACATAGTAAATTGTAAGTGAGATGACCATTGCTCTGAATCAATTTCTTTTTGAAGAATGATACCATACAAATTATTCTTTGAAGAGCTAGGGTAGATTGAGTGCTCTAACATCCATTACATAATTTATTCAATTTAAAAGACTAGTATTAGCTAGATTTCTTCTAAACTTTATTTTTCATTGAGTAAGAAACTTCTTTCTTCTTTCTAAATATTTAAATAAAACTATTTAATTGAGTTTTCAAATAAAAATAAATTACGTTTAAAGAAGCCCAATCTATTTATGAGAAAGAAGGAGGATTAGATAATAATAAAACTAAATGAGAGAGTAAAGAGATAATTTCTTTGTGACCAGAAGAGAGTACATTGAAATAAAGCTTAAAGAAAGTATTATTATCGAAAGAGTTAGCTAAAAGAGTTCTCTTGATTCCATTCATAGAAGACAAAGAGGAGATTAATTCTAAAAGATTGAAACATAGCTTCATAAGTTGAATGAATTCTTCTTGGCTATCAAACTTATTTCTATGTTCAACAATCCAAACACAAACTTAAAATGCAACATTGAAAGATTCATCATAATCAAGTCTAACAATATCTTCTTATTCTTCAATAGATGAAAGTAATTGCTATTCATTTTATTATTATCTCTTTTATACTTCATTTTTTAAAGGATGTGAGACACTTCTTTTAACACCAGCAGGGGGAAGTACAATGAAAATATCTTCTTCATCTTCTTCAGTTTTATCTGATTGCTTTTATTCTTTTTATGCTGAATTCTATGCTTTTTAACTACTTTTATTTTATTAAGATTGATCTTAATCTTAATTTACTATTTTTTAATTATTAATTCTTTCTAGTTCACGTGAAACACTTTTTGTTAACTTCAAACTCATAGGATCTAAAACTTAGGCTAACTTGTTAGGATTTGCAGTTTGGTTATTGGTGTTTTCCTTATTCTTTTGAGCCCTTTAGTTGATCTTTTTTGGGAAATAAAATAAAAAATAAATTTTTTTAAAATTGATAAGTAAAAAAAATACACTGATTTTAGGAATATTCTTGAATCCATTATACAATAAGGCTAAGGTGGGAGCTAGGTAGCTGTAGGAAATTTCTCTTTCTTAAGTTTCTAGGATAACATTTTCTATAGGAATGTTAAGCTATGTAGCTAAGAAAGCCAAGACTTCTCCAAGTGGGATAGATATTTTATCAAGTGCCTTAATGAGATTGGTTTGTGAGAAGAGTTAATTGATAGGAAGAGTTTATTGTTTAGGTTGCATCAAGTATCTTTTTAGTATAGTGAAAACAAATTGCAACCATTCTTTTTCACTTAAGTTATCAATAAGTACTTCACCAAGAAGGGTAAGAATTTCTTAAGATAATATGCTATTGTCAAATACTACAAATGTTTCAAAAACATCATGGAAAATATTGTTCCTTCCTATAGTGGCAGAATTAATCCATTGATTAGATTTTCTATCATCAGAGCTATTAACTTCATTAATCTTTCTCAAAAACTAAGAGAAACTTAAAGCTAATGTATAAAGATAGGACAAACCAAAATCTGTAGAATTACTAGACTATTAAGTATTCACACTAAGTTTTCTGCTATTTTCATATTAGTAATTTTGCTTTAAAATTTCTTCTATCTCAATTACTTATTTAATTATAACGTCTCTGTGAGCTTCTTCATTGACAAGTAGATTTTTTAATTTCTATTACAATTTGTCTAGGATAACTAAATTTTAGCTCTCCTAGCTGGCTTAAGTATTTCCAGCATCAGTTTTAGATTTTGAGACTCCTCCAGCATCAGATCCAATGCTGTTTTATTTTTCTTTAGAAGAAGCTTCTGAGGTTGAAGCTTTTTTCTACTAAGATTATAACTTTTAAGAAGCTGATTATGAAGCAAAGTCTGAAGGGAAGCAGGAAGGTATTTTTTCATTTGATACTTCATTTAATGATTCTCCAGAAATTAAAGGAGTGATATGATTATTCTAAACAGGGATGTCACTCATTTCTTTTGATGTTCCAATAAATGGTCTGAGACTGAAGTTAATCTAAAATGTTTAATGATAAAAATATTAAATTTAATTGAAAACAACAAAATTTTTACTTAAATAATAAGGTAACGAGATGAGTTATCAGAATTTCCTTCTTTTTCCAGTAATTTCAAAGTTGAAATGTCTTCTCTATTTTAGAATTGTTTTAATGATGAACTTTCATGGGAGTAATTGGATAACTAAACAAAAGTTTCACTTCCATACTATTCATCAACTAGTAATTCTTATTTATTGTTTTAGACTTTCCAAACAATAACTCTAAAGCTTGATTAGTAAATTGAATTTCTGCTAAATGCTAATGAGATTTCATTTAAATTATATTTTTGTTAGAGATCAATATAAATTTCTTAGACAAATAAATCTTCAGTTACCTATATCTTGCAATTTAAGTATTTATTGTCTTTAGCTTATAAATTGCTGTGAGAATATTTATATTCTTTTGAGAGGAATAGTTCACTAAATAGACTTTTTTCAAAACACAAGCTATTAATGTCATATCTTGATGTTAATATATTGTAAAAGGAATCTTTCTTTTCTTAAACTTTTTAAGAAATAATATGGAGTTAAGTCAGCAATTATAAAAATATTTTAGAAGCATTCTATGGTTAACACCATCTGAGGAGACTCAAATAAATACTTAAACCACTTTCAGTAACTGGAATTTATCTTGTTGTAATTTAAGGAAGGAGATTAAGAAGTGCATCTAGAAGCTTTTGTGAAAATCCTGCACATCTACTGAAATTCTTCAATAAATTATATTGATAAGTGAATTTACGAGTGGGATTTTATAGAATATTAGAAGAAATAAATCTTTCTAAATCAAATTTAGAATAGATGAGATTAGTCATGTCATCATTAAGTTAGTAATTATGTGAACTTGTCATCACTTAAATTAAGTATTAAGAAGCTGCTTCAATTAAATTTCTAGTAGCCTAATTGTAAGAAGTTGAAGAGAGGGCAATCAATTAGCTAACTACCTTGCTGTTAATAATTTCATAGTGAGATATATTCAATAAAATACTATTTTATATTTCTTAAATAGATTAACCACTACTTTCATTGATTCTGCCTTAGACTGTGAAACCAAAAGATAGTAATTAATTAAAATTATTAATGGAGGTATTTGATATTTTAATGCAAATTTATGAAATTTTAGACTAGCAAAAAATATCTTCTTAAATAAATTAGAGAGATAAATCACTAGAATTAGAAAGAGAAGTTGCTACTTCTCCAAGATCACTTAAGCGTTTAGCTGCTAAAGTATTTAATTTATAATTAGGAATAATGCTATTCTTCACAAATTTCTTCAAGAAGATGTTTGTCTTTTCTTAAGGCAATTGAACCCATTAGTCATTTTTATTAGTCTTTACTTCAATTGAAAGGTTTTCACTTAAAAATTTATAAATTAATTAGATGTCATTTGAACTAGAATTTTTCAAATTAAGGCCATTTTCAAGCTGAGATACTTCATTGAGAGCAAAACCTTAAACACCAACAAATTAGTAAGATGTACATTGATTACCAGTTAAATGCTTAAATTTAGGTCTTAGGGAGGTTGGTAATATTAAAATATATTTTGAACATCTATTTGTTATTAAATTGAAAGGATTATTTGTAAGATATTAATAGAATGAAAAAACTAATTACCTTTTATAGTCAACATTTACAGTTTTAATTGTTTATGATTCACTGAATGAAACACAGGCAACTGGTTCCCATTATTCTAGATTTCTGCCTAGATTTTTTTCTCTCCATTAGTCATATTCTGGTTGAGTCATCTAAGAGAATTAGTATGCAGCACGTTCTATAGCAGAGGGATGATCAGCAGTAAAGATTAACAAATTACCTACTGGATAACCTCCTTCAATAGGATGGTCAAATGATTCTATTGTAACAGAATCTGCAATAATATATTTATTATGGAGATGTTTGACTAAGAAGCAGCAATTCTAGTCAAAGCTCTAGAAGCAGCTTTAATTAGGGAATAAAATTGAGCTGGACTGATGCTTTTAAGAATAGGGAGTCCCAGTACAGAGTTCGATAGATAAAGGTAAATATTTATTAGATTTTTCATTTGAATTAGCAATTTAGTTTCCATTTTATACATTCTTAGGTTGAGATTAAGGTTCCCAAGTATCAAAGGAAAAGAAACTGGTCTGATCTACTTGCTCTTAAAAGACACAACTAAAATATAAATATTAAATATTAAATATTAAATATATTTTACAAATTAAAAATAATTTACTCTTTTAGGGGAAGGAGATGCTATGAATCCTTTTAAGGAGAGGTTAGAGTAAAGTCTAATTATATACTTTACAAATATTAAGAATTTTTCAATGCGAATTCTACTTCAAATTTATTTTTATTTTTCAGATTAAATTAATGTTTAGAATTGAGATATGAAAAAGAATCAAATTATTCTGATTTTTAAGAGAGTTTATTAGAGAAAGTGCCTACTTGATAATATTAAAGTTATTGTTTAAAAAATTTAAGCTATGCCTCAGTGAAATTTATTGTGTTTTTCAAGTCAATTTGATAATCTTATTCAGTTTGATTAGATTAAGTTTATTAAATAGGTTTGTTTTATGGTATTTTTACTAAAGTAATAGTTTATGTTTTATCTTTTATAATAAGGCCATCTGATAATATTAAGTGGAGGCTTTCAACGCTACCTTTTAATTCCTTTGTTGTTACTTCATTTGAAATAATTTGGTTTTCAATAGGAAGAGTAAATACTTTTTATTAAATAACTACAACGATTACTGAACTATTTTCTGAAAGTACAATAAAACCTTCTTCGCTTGCTTTTTGACTTGAGCTTAATGCAATTTTTTAAATCAATTATGTTTCTATTTCTCTCTTTTAAAGATTATAGGGGTCAAGGATATCAAAAGTCATTTTATATTAATGTAAATTCAATTAATTATTTGAAGAAGATGTTAAGATAACTAAATCGTAAACCTATTTATTAGATATATTAGAAGATTAATAAAATAAAACAATAAATCTAAATGTTTATTTACTTCAGTTTCGGAAGATGCAGAAAGCAATCTCCAGTTACAGTCTACTATTAATTCATCGTCAAACTGTAAATTAGTTTCAGATACTGCAAGTAAATTGTGTAGCTCTATATTTTCAGCAGCCAAAGGAGAAAGAGTTTCAAAAATGTAGCGATTATTTTGATTAGAGAAAAGAATACTTTCAAAGGAATTGATGGTGTTTTCTTAAACATATTATCCATTTAAATTGCATACAATACCCTTTGCTGTTAAGCTGTAAAACTAGCTAAGTAGGTTTGGATTTACTGCAAATCTTCTGATACGAAGTAAGCCTTTTTAAGAGTTATCACTACCATCTTTTTAACTGTTAAAAGAGACACCAGCTACAAGCTAAGCTAGTGAATTTTATTTTAGATTCAATAAAAATCCACCTTTGGCTTGAGATTATTCTAAGAAATTGTTCATTTTTTATTTATTTTCCTCAAGCTATTTCAGTCTCTTCTCTTCTCTTTCTAAAGTTTCTTTTTTAATTCTGTTTTCTTCTTCTTCTTTCTTTTTAATCTCATTCTATATTCTTTCTTCTTCTAATAACTTTTAAAGCAACCTTTCTTGCTTAATTTCATTCACTTCTTCTTCACTATAGAATGCACTTTTAGGAGCTTCAGTAAAACACATTTCACAGTTTCTAAATCTACCAATATTCTAATAAGTACAGATTTCACAAGCCCATTCTGGTTTCATACTATTAACATGTATTTCTTCTTCTTCACTAAAAAGTTAACTCTTTTAGTTATTCTACTCTAATTAGCTAATCTCTTCTTACTATATTCTTAATGCAACATCAATAGCCTTTTCAACACTTTCGTTTTTAACTTCAATACAAGCTTTCTTAGCAACATTTACACTAAAACCCTAAATAAAAAAATATGTTAATTTTAAATTTGCAGAGAAAACTAATTACAATATTCATGAGCTATTCGACTATTTCTAAATTTGCAGCTATTGATTTCTCAATAGGCTTAGGCTTTTTGGCGTACTTACATTATGAAGAAATAGAGTTTTCAAGGATTTTATATAATTGACTTGAGAAATTTTAATTGTTGGATGTTACATTTAATTTATTATTCATTTCCTCTTCATTCTTACGAAGGTCGTTTCCGATTTGACATTCAACTGGGAAAATGAATTCTTTCTTAAATTCAGAAATAGCAACCCTTTGAAGATTTAATTCTGTATTCCAAATGTTAATACAACCATCAGAATCTAAAGAAGAAATGTAATTACTAATTTACTATCTATTAGGCTTTATAAATTTAGCCTTAGCTGCACTTTTTTAGTTTCCATTATTTCTATGAATTTAATAAGGCATGGAATTAACTGTTACATCCAATCCAACATCTAAATTTGAAGGTCCACAAACAAAACTAATAAAATAAATAATAATTATATTAATTTTATTCAATATTTTTATTTAAAATAATGATTTACGTATTTCCTTCTAATTAGGTCTAAATCTGTTTCTAAATATTTTATTCATTTTCTGATTTATTAATTTGAAGGGGAGTATAATAGTCAAGGAAGTGACGAAGATTTTGTTATAAGTCATGGATATTTACCAATCCCGCTTATGCTAAGCTCTCAATAGAGAAATTTGTATTGGTATAATTATAAAAGGATATTAATCTTCCAAAAGCTGCAAAAATACGTGAGACTCCAGTATTAAATAACTATTTAAGTTCAATAGATGCATCTTCATGCAAAGTCATTGCAAATAATTATTCATCTAATCTTAGTAATGTGTATAAAATAGAATGGAGAGAGGTAATATCCCAATTTTAGGCTATATCTTTCAAATTTTCAATAGGATCTTTAACTAGACTTACTGATTTATGAGAATCTGTATCTTCTTTATTTTATTTCTTTTATACAGATTATTTGTTTTATTGCTAAGCTGGTTCCTCAACTTTTTAAACTACAGTAAATAATTCCAAAATTTATGGGGGTAAATCTTCATCATTTTCATTAAAAAAAGGTAATCCGTCATTAGGATAAACTTAATTATTGCTGCTTAGCTCTAAATTGCTTACTACACTAGTTGCCTATTTATCTTCAGGTAACTTTATTTGATAAATAGATTTATTAAAATTAAATATGAATTAAATCGATGAAATTTTACATTTTAAATAATGGAAGGACTAAGGTATTCATAAACAGAATTAATGCTTGAAGTGACAACATCTATCAATTAATCTATAATACTTTTAATTTCACTAAAAACGAAAGGAATAGCTAAAATTTAATTTTCTTGTACATTTCCATAAAATTTCAATGCTTGAGTTAATTATTTCAATAAATTTTCTGATAATCTAGGAGATATTTATTCAAATAAAATGGAATGTGATATCAACTCTTCTATTTCAGAAAGATAAATTTATAAGTATACAATATCACTTAGTTTTTAAGGACGATTCTAAAATTAAGAAAGATTCAAAGGATATTAACCTAAGTGATTTTTTCTTATGAGTTTTATTTTATTATCCTTAATCACTATCAAATTATTGTTTTTCTCTTAAAGGTTTAATAAGACTTAATCTTCTTTTTTTGACACTGCTTCAGTCTATGCAGGCGATTATTATGCTTTATTGAGTAAATCTTTGATTTATGAAATTAAATCTGAAATAGCAGGCTATTCTGTTACATTTTAATCTTCTTTAGATTCTACTTAGCCGTTCAAAGGAATTCTTCTCTACTTTAAAATTTATTATTGTATTCAGATTGGTTTTTAAATTTGATAAAAACAAGCAAACAATAAGTAAATTAATTTAATTAATTAAGGATAATACAGGAAAACTAAATGAAATAATAAGATCAGGGTTTAAGAAAAGATACGATAAAAGCGGAATCTCAAATTTAATAAAAATAAAAATTTACATATAAAGAGAGTTTCTTTTCAGGATTTTCAGCAAAAGGATTTATTATACATGTTACTCCCCTTACATTCATTTTCAAACAGAATGAATAATCACCTTTTGGAATTCTTTTTGATTTTAATTTTTAAAATTCACCATTCAACCAAACTTTAATACTCCAGTCATTAGTGTCAATTTTAACGCCAACCGTTTTCTATGTTTTATATCTATTATATTTTATATAAATATATGGTTAGATTTAATAAATATCCTAATTAGAGTGCTTGTTGATCACTTTTTTCTACTAAAATATTTTGAATATTGTATAAAAATATCATTTTTAAAAACAAATTAGATTTATAGCTTATTTTATTGCATATTTATTTTCTATTTAAGTAGGATAGTTATTATGTTAAAAATTAAAAATGTTAAAAACTAGAATGACTTCTTTTTTAAACAAATATTAATTAATATAATATGTAGTATGTTATTTTTGTAACATTCAATTTGGTCAACATTTTATCAATTTAATTTTATTATTACTTGTAAGTGATCAAATGCGTTTTGAGAGATGATGGATTTTATAGATTAGCGGGCATTTAAACTAATCCGAAATCAATGCCTTCACATCCATTTGGAAATACTAACTCTAAATAATAGGAGTTTTGGTGTGCAAAAACTGTGCTACAAACAGCATAGCTTGTTTATTATGAGACTTTGCAAGTTGCAGTCAATCCTGAAGGAGAGATAGATACTCCTGTCTATGAACTTTTTAATTTGGAGAATCTTAAAGTATTAAAATAAGCACCTAAACTAGGCTAACTTTTGTCACCTTTTGCTTATGGATCTTATTTCTAATCAGCCTAATCTTTAATTTGTTAATCTTGAAGTGCTTCTTTATTTGCTATTTGCTAATATTCTTCAGGAATCTAAATATTTTGCTTGTATGTAAATGAACTATTTTCTTAGTTTAATTCATTAACGATGTCATCTGACATAACCTATTATTAACTATTTAGGGGGAATGAAGCCTATCCTTGCTAATTCAGTTCACTCTATCTTTCGAAAGACACCTATTGAGTCTTTAAGGAGCTAGAATTGACCAAAATAATTTAATTAGTTGAACTATCATAGGCAAAATCATTAGCTTATTGAAAAATGGGATTTTTTATTTCACTAAATTATATGCTCATATATTTAATATTAATGAATGTTGTATACTCCTTTCAAAACTGTATGTTTCTTTAACAATTCTTCTTCGAATTTTATTCAGGAAACTCTTTGTGAGTTATATTTGTTTTCACTTGAAGTGATGAATGAGCTCTAAAATATATGATGTTCTCCTAAGGTTAATTTACACCTGCTTTTAACACCGACTTGCTGTCTTTTCTTATTATTTTATTGCTTAGCTGTTGTTTTTGTTGAATTTTGAAAGAAAGACAATTAAAAAATAAGTAATATATAATTTCTTAAATGAAAATAGCTTTTATTTATTTTCTGTTTTATGTTTTAATATTTCTTATTTCTTCCTTCTTTTCTCTTCTATTCTTCTATCCTTTATTATTTATTGCAAATAATCACAATTCAATTCTTGCGTAAAATCTATAAGATTCAAAGCTAAAAGATAAAGTGTCTTAATCCTCATAAACTATTGAATAACATTAAATAGGCTTTTTTTTATGCATATATCTATGTATTTATTTGCATACAAGCTAATTCGATAAATCTGATTAATTGTCTTTCTACTTGCCTTGATATTACTTATCAAAAATAGCAGCATAATTCTTATTTTATCTAGAGACATTAAAATTCTTTCCTTCTTTCTAATATTTATTTTTCCTATCTTTTCTGAACCCTGACCTTCCATTCTGCATACTTTCTAAAGAAACTAACAAACAAAATTCATCTTATCAAATAAATAAAAATTTTTGCTTCTATTAAGAAAAAAGATAAATATTAATTTTATGATCCGAATTTTTCTAAATAAATATTTTTTACTTCATTCATTCATATTTTTTTTACATCAAAACCACTTTCTAAATGATAACATTTTAAAATAATTGTTTTATTAAAATTTTAATCATCTAAAAATTTATCTTTTCAATTTTGAAATATTTTGAGAAATATTTTATTTTAATATTTAAAGAATAAACAAATCTTTCTAAAATGGATTTACAACAAATTAACCTGAAATATCTTTAAAAAGAAATCCATATTTAAAAAATGAAAAGTTTTTTACATAAACAATAAAACAAAACAATTTTTCAAAAGAGTCTTGCATTTTTGAAGTCAGTCATCACAACATATTTTAGAGTAAAGTATTTATTTTTATTCATTGGAAATAATAAAAAAACTTTATTTGTTAATTTTACCAAAAGATATTCCTTATCAATAAATTAAAGACAATTTTGAACTAAAAAAAATAAATTTTTGATTTAATAAATATAATTAAGAAAAACCTCAAAATATTTTTCTTTGATTTGATTTTCCTTTTTTTTGAAATATTTTTTGGTATCTAACAATTTTTAATTGTCAATGTTCCAAATCTCTAAACAACATAAAAGATTTGAATACTGCAACAATTTTTCACTTTAAGTGAAGATATTTTTTATTGATTTTTTTGATTTTCTTTTCATGTGAAATTTTATATCCTTTCATAAAAAAATATATATTAAATTAATAAATAGATATTATTTCTTTAAAATTAAATTTAAAATATTTTGAATATTAACTAGGTATTTTAAATTTAAATAAATCTTTATTCATTCATTTAGCAAATAAAATAGTTCTGCTATCTTATTAAATTATTGACAAACCCTCAAAAATTCAATACTTTTTAAAAATAATTTCATAAAAATTGTCTATAATTATTTTCAAAGATGAATATCTTAATAATAGATAATAAAATATTTATTCCTCTTATGCCTCTTTGGATATTTAATATATTTTTGAGTTTTTTTTAATAGATATTATTTCTAATTTAAAAAATTTTACATAGTTTTATTATGAAAATTATATGCTAAAAATATTCCATTTAAAAGTATTAAGGGTTCTTATCATATTTGAGAGAAAAAAGATTAAACAATTCAAGATTAAGCCTCTCTAAAGCACAATAAGAGTAAATAATTTTTTTAAATTCACTATAGATTAAGGTTTTAGATAATTTTTTAATTATTTTAAAGCAATAGTAAAAAATAACAATTTTCCTCTCAGTTAAAATGAAAAATTTGTGCTTCTTTCTTTTAGAATTGATTATTTAGTAACAATAATTCTAGAAAAGAATAAGGTTAAAATATCTAATTTATAGAAGAAAGTAATATTAAAGTTTTGCTATAATAAAGGATTTCATATGTAAATATATTAATTTTTATGGATAAAAAATTACCATCAAATTAAAAGGTATAGCAAATAATATATCTAATAAATACAAATTAACTTAGTTGATTTGATTTAAAATTTGACTCTAAGACACTATTTTATAGTAGTTTATAAAGGTCAACAAGCAGGTTTTAATCCAACTATTGATTGTAATGAATTAATTATTTATTTATTTTTTCTCTTCCTATCTTTAATTCAATAGCGAAGAACCAATATTTATTAAAAAATATTCTACTTTGATTAATTTAAAGGTAATAATTGAAGATAATGAAAAAGCTTATCTAACTAAAATTAAAGAGAAATTTATTGATTGATTGGTAAGTGAAATACTGCAAAATTTTAAAATTATAAAAAATATAAAATTATCAGAAAAGAATAAATCATTTAAGCCCCTAAAATTTTATTATCAACTTCAAATGAAAAATAATAACTTTTGAAAAATAAGAACTTTGTTAATTATTAAAGTATTTCATAGTGAATTTTCTTCTCTAATAATTTTTTTTTGGGGCCAATATCATTAGTGATCTCAATCATATTGTGGGTGACTGGTAATAAACTCTTTTACAGAAAACTTCTTCTCTCAAAGTATTAACATTTATTCATTTTATTTTTAATTCACTAATAATAGATTCTAAAGAGGTTTAAGTTATTTTTGTGTAATTGTACAACTAAAATTATTTGGATGAAAATAAATTTAATCCTCCGAATTTTTATCACCATAATCTTTAGTTAATTTTAAAGATTTGTAGCTTACTACTCTTAATTAGAAATTATTTAAATTATATTTATGAAATTTCAAATCTTTTCTTCATTAATCTTGGGAGCTATCACCACAAATGAAATTATAATTTTTATAGCTTTTAGTTTAAATATCCTTTAAATTCCTTTACTTAATTATTGATTGTATTCAAATTTTTTATATAAGCTAGGCGAATACCAGATTTTATATCCTTTTAAGTTAGCAGCCCATACATATTAAGAAAATTTTATTTTTATGCACCTTTCATAATTTTGAAACTTTTTATGTTGTTTAAACCACTTCAGAAAATATTATTCAAGCAAGTAATAAGCGATTTCTAATCTTATGTAATACGTGAAAATAATATAGAAATTATGAGTTTATTTTTATACTAAAAAAATTTTTTTCTTATATTTTTATTCTAAATACTCTTCTGCAATTTTTTTTAAATACTTATTTAGCTTATTTTATTTCACAAGAAAATAAAGATATTCCATTACTAATATTGAATGTAAATAATTTATTTCATAAATATTTGCTTTGAAATATTAATATTCTTAAATTTTGTCAATGTGAAGTCAAAAAAAATAGAGATTATTATTTTTTGAGGGAAAAAGAATTGAATTAGCAAGCAACAAAAATAGATGAAAAAAATGTAAATTCGATTTACACGTATTGGTTGATTTGCTGTTAATTTTTTTTATGAGTATAAATTATAATAATTAATTCGTTATTTCAAGAATGGTGATACTACATTATGATATATAAAATAGGTTATTACCAATAAAATATAGATATTTAAAAATAGCAAATAAAACTTAGCTAAAATAGCAGTTTACAATAGACACTATAATAATCTATATCACTCGAATACTTATTTAGCTTACAATTTAATAAATGTGAATTTTTCAATTAATGGATTTAAGAAGAATTTGATTTGATTTATTTCGTTCATTCACTTGAAAAAAAGAAAATTGGTAAGGATTTGTTTTTTTTTAAATTTTAGATCATAAGCTTTTTACAATTAAATAATTTATAATCAAATAACTAAAAGTATTAATATATATGTGATATTTATTAAATAATGGTTTGGTTTATTTGTTTGTTTGTTTAATTCATAAATAAATTAATAAATAAATAAATAGATAGATTATAAGAAAAAAGAATTAGATGTAAGATTTTTTAGATGAGTTTTGGTTATTATTTTATAATTGCTAATTGAATCAATAAATTGTAATAATTATAGTAAAGAAATTAATGTAAGGGATTCTTTCATTTTTCTTTTGTTTTGGTTTGCTTTTTATCTGTCTCTTCAAAGATACTTTTTTAGGAAGAATAAATGCCAACATTTAAATAATATGATCTCTCAATTTTTTTTTTATGAGCAAAATTTCATTTAAAGTTATCAAGAGAGTTAGCAGACTATCTTTGGTTAGGAATGTTAATTTAGGGTTAAGAAAAAGTTGGTTAGAAACTGTTTGATGTAGAATAATTTTAAAATGTGTTGACACTAGCTTCATATAAGGGTTAAAGTTTTTGTTGCTAACTCATTTATTTTCCCATAAGATACTATTTTTTGAGTTATTTTTAATTTGCACTGAAATTTCTTTCTAATTAAATTTGAGATGGAAATTGCTATTCCTCTTAAAATTATTTTTATCTTCTTTGCATGATACTGCTTTGATTGATTTTAGTAAGAATTACTTTTTTGTCAATAAAATCGTCACTTTCATTTTAGACTTGTTATATTTATTAAATTACTTTTCTTGGATCAACATTTTCATAATTATCACTTTTTACTCCGTTGACAGTAAGTACCTGTTATAAGAAACTCAATCCTTTTGTAGAGGTTCTATGTATTTTTTATCCCATTCCTCTTCTTTCAACTTTAGGTTTAGCTCCACATGTTCCCATTCTTAAAAATTTTGTTGTTGATGTTATTTTTAAATTTTTTTGTTTTGTATTAGAAATACTGTCTATTAATATTTGTTCTTGCCCTTAATAAATAGTAAGAATGCTCAAATTAGGGCTCTGAATAATTTTGTTATTAATTATTATTGTTGTTATTTTTTTGCTTTTAAGAAAGTATTAATTTATTTTTTTTTATAATTTTTTTTATAAGCAATGCATATATTTAATAATTTACTCAAAATTTTTTAAGGATTATGAATTATTAAGGTCATTTCTTTTTTCTTAATTTTTTAATTAGAAGCAATAATAATTTCTATTTGTAAGCAGCTGAATAAAAATTTGAATTTCTATTTTGATGAGAAAAGAAGTTTTTATATGAAAATAAAGCAATTATAAATCCTGATAGAAAAGAGAGTCAGTTAATTCTCATAGTAAATTTTCGAAATGTAAGGCAGTGAAAAACAAGATATTTGCTTGACTTAAAAAAGAGGTAGAGGGTAAAAATACTTTATAAGATTACATCTCTATAATCTAATCAAAATGTTTATTAATTTATAAAAGTTTAACAGATTTGTATTTACATTAGCTATAAGCGAAACATAATCAAGCTTGGAGGGTATTTTATTTTGGATTTAATTTATTCTTAATTCAACTTGAAAATTCGGCTGCAATTTCAATATTTTCTTCACATATTTAAATAAGTCTTTTAATGTAAATTACTTTGATATTTGATTGTGATTATTAGTTATTTTATGTAAAATAACTCTATAAACAATTCTATCAGATTTATTTAATTTGTTTCTTTCTAACTTAATTTAATAAAAACTTAATTTTCAATCACTTCCTGTTAGCAAGTTTTTTTAAATATATTTTTTCATCTCAAAGATATATTCTCAGATAGGAATTTAATGATATTTTTAATAACCAAAATTCATTCAATTTAAAATTATTTACTTTTGAAACCAAAAATAATTTGAATGTGTAAATTTATATTTTAAGGAAAAAACTAAATACTTTGTAAGCAGGAATATAATTCTCAACTAATTATAGATATTATTATTGTGTAGAGTTAAAGTCATTACTAAAGAAAAGAATGAATAAGAAGAAATCAAAAGTCTCTAAAGAAATAAATATATTGAATGAAAGATCTATTATTAATTTAATAAAATTTTTTTTTCCTGTAAAAATTGGATAATGTAAATAAAAATATTGATTTGAATGTAATATCGATTAATTATTTTAACTAATAATACATGAATGAGGTAAATATATTTATTTATCCATCCATCCATCAATTTTTTAAATATAAATTAAATTAAAAAGCAGATTTGATCGTCTGTATTAATCCGTTTTTTCATGTAATTGATTAGTTCATAAAATTACAACAAAGATAGAAATTATTTATTTATTACTTTGAATTAGATATTCTAACTAAATATTTATTAGAATACAAAAATCTTCCATATCTAGATTATTTTATTGTTTTTCTTATTAGTCTTACTGCTCACTTTTTCAACTAATTTATTTTGATTACAAAGAAATTGAGTATGTGGTTGTAATAAAAGTAGCACAAAAAAAAAAGAAGCTGGTTTATCTTTGTTTTGATGAATTTTTTTGAGTCATCAATCATTATCTTGTTGCTATAATTCTTCATCGTCATCTCCCTTCAAGCAAACCTACTACTCTACATTAATTTAAACATTAATTTTATTCTTTAGAGTTGTCTCTTTTATTGAAGAACTTGATTCATATATTTAATTTTGTTTTGATTAAATGCTTATTTCTTCACTTGATTCTAAATAACTGTGGCGATTTTTGACTTCTATTTCTTTTATTGGCTTTCCATCAATTTTTTATTAAGGTATAGTCAAATCCTTTGTCTTTGTGAAGATGCTATTTGATTTATCATCAAATGCTATTTCAAGTTTCTTAATCACCTAATCATTTATTGAAATGATATCTTCTTCTCCACTCATAAAATTTATATCATTCATTAATTTCTCTGATCTTGTTTTAGACATCCTTTAACTTTCCAATAATAGATTTCTAAATTATTTTATAGGAGATTTCAGTTTACATGTGATAAAAGAAATAATATAAAATATATTAAATTTATAAATCAGCTTTTTTTATCTTCAAATGTTTTTCTCTCAGATAAAATTATTAAATTAAATAGACATTTGGGAATTTTTTTTTTTAAATAAATAAAAAACTTACTGCTTATGTCTTTGCACCCATTTCTTTATTTTTCTTTGCATCAAAATAATACTAGACATATCTCCACTAAATAATTATGTAGGGACAACTCTAGAGTAAGCTGGTACTTCTATTAAGTGTAAATTAATAATTGAAATATTTTGATAATAAATTTATTTACTTAACAATGTAGTGTCTTTTATGCTTGACTCATCATTGATTGAATCACTTGCTCCATATTTTAAAATTACAGAAATAGCTGTCAATTTTATAATAACATCATGATATATGTAACCAAACAGAGAGATAGTTTAACCTTTACTATCTCTCAGCTATAGCTCATAGATTGGAATTTATAAGACTTTAAGGAAATCTTTTTTATGATTAATGTCTAATAGATCTTCTTGTTTGACACCATATATAATAGAAATACGAGATGAAAATTACCAAAAATCTTTGTAGTTGATGAATCCTTATCCATCTTGATCATATTCCATCCAAAGATCTTAAATTTAATCTAATTAATATCTATTTAATGCAGCATCTCTAATTTTAAAGGCTTCTGCACTTCCATCAATAATCAAAGCTAGTAATAAATTGACAACCATAATAGAGACAATAAGGTGAAAAGAGAAAAAATAAAAATAGGATGACAACTCATTTCCGCAGCCATTAAATCCTATAATGTTTTTAAGATAAAAATATTTATTTAAATTTGTAAAACTATGAATTGATACGATCTCAAATTTTAATTATAATATTGATAAATAAGTAAGTAAGTGTCGAGGTTTATGTTAAAATAACAAAGCTTAAAATTTAATCTTACTTCCAAAAATATTTTGGTTATTTTTAATTTTTTTGGAAATTATAAAAATAATTACCATGCTCTTCAAACTCAGAGTAAGTTGTAATATTATAGCAAACAAAATTAGGCTACTATTCCCTTCCTGCATCAACAACTAAACCAAACCAAAATTCAGATTAAGCTACTCTAATTAGTGAAGCTACAGTTGAGGTGAAATTTCTGAATGATAAATCATAGCCATTAATAAAGGTCTAAGCTTTAAGATAAGGGAAGAGATTTAAGCCAATTAATGTCCATATAAAGAGAACAAAGCAAAAGAACAATGCAAGAGGCCCTACAGATGGTAAAACTAAAGCAATAGTACCTAAAAGCTCTAATGCTGGTTTAAAGACCTAAACAATTCTAATGGATCGAATAACTTGCATAAATTTAAACAAAGCCTTTAGCTCATAAGAATCTGTATTAATGTGTTCTTTGAGAAATATACCAACCAAAGAAAATAAGAATAGAAAAACTTCAAAGCAATTCCAAATAGATTTAGAAAAAAATTCAATTTAGTATAAGCCTATTTTCAAGGCAAGCAGAATTCCAAAAATAACCAAAAAGCCAATATTGATGTAATCTATTTTTTTAAGTTTCAAAAGCAAAATTAATTAAATAAAATATAGAATTTTATTATTTATTTATTTGTTTACCTAGAATGTCTTTATATTCTTCTTCCATTCTATGAAAATAGAGCATAAATACAACTGTGTTAGCTATTGTACAAATATCATCGAATCTTTTAAAATTTTTATTTTTATCAATCATTTTGTGCAGCCATCTTCTAAGTGTTCCGAATTCTTTCAATGATGCCTATTTTCAATAGTTGAGTTTTAGATTCATGAATAGAAAAAATTTAATTAAAGACTGTGAGCAAGTTAACAGAAAAAATTTATTTAAGTTAATTTTTTTACAGCTATCTTTGGCTTTGATTTTATTATTCCTTCTTTGATTATAGCCCATTCTTTTTCTTCTCCCTTCATTCCTCTGTAAGGGCTGTAGAAATTTTTTATTTAATTAAATTTCTCAATGAGAACACCAATAAAAGAGTTGAAAACCATTTTATTCCCAACAACAAAAGAGAATATAAAAAAGATTGACCATTCTTTTGATTATGTAGCAAGACCTGGAATTGAATTAATCTATACATTTGTAGCATTATAAGCATACTACAACATAAAACTCCATCCTTCGCAAGTAGAAATAATAAAGAGGTTGTATGTACTTCTTATGATATTATCCCACCTTAAATCTTGTGGAACCCAATCACCTCCTGTGTCCATGCAATCCCACTTTGTAGCGATATCAGGTACTTCTGAGTTAGCACATTTATAATACTTACCTTTAAAATACTTGAGAGGAAACAAACCAAAAAATGTTAAACTTGCAAAAGCAAGTAAACTTAACTTTGCTACTGTAGGGAGACTTTTGATAATTGATATCATAACAACATGGACACTTTTCAATCTTTAACTCAATTTTATAATTCTTATAGCTCTAAATCCGTTCAAAAATCTAAAATTATCTGGGAAAAAGAAAACACCAACTGAAACTAATATAGAAATTAAATCAATTATATTCCATCCACTTCTTAGATAGCTATCCCTACTTTAATTGTAAATTCCATATGCAAATATTTTCAGCACAGCTTCTATTATAAAAATTATTACAATAATTATGTCCATATATCTAATGACTAATTCAGTTTATGAGTTTGGATCTCTTAAAGGATCGCTTATTCCCATGAGAATGCAGGATACAATAATTAAAAAGATAATTGAGTTATCAAAATATTTAGCTTATAGAAGCTATTTTAACTATTAATAAATGTTCCTAAATATGCAAACTAATTTAATAAATAATTTTTACCTTTGATCTAATTAATAAACATAAATTTTAAAATGAGAATTTCTAATTTTAAGCAGATCTCCCTAGAAGACCTTTAATTTTAAACATTATTTTATGCTAAGAAATTATTTTATCATTTAAAATCTGAATTTAAAAGTAAAAGCAGGCACTTTTTTTATCATAACAAAACTGTTATTATCTTGACAAAAGATCATTCTCTTTCCCAACAAAAATTTTTTAAAAATTCATTTTTAAAGATTATGAAAAAAAAAATTTTTAATGTTGAAAAAACTTTGAGATTGAATAAAGATAAGAAAATTACTTTTTTATGAATGAAGAATAGATATTTTTTGGTCATATAACAATTAAGGATTTTTTTATCTTTAAGCATGAAGAGCGCTAAGTTATTTTTCAAAATTATTATTGAAATTTCTAACAAAATATAAAATAATTGAATCTTACATTTTTAGAGTGGCATTATCAGGTTTGGAAACTACATTAGAATATTCTTTTTTGGCTGTGTTTTCTTTGAAAATACTCTCTCTTGACTAGTTTAAATTGTTATTTTAGACTAAAGGTGAAGGTTCTCTTAATAATTCATTATTTAAAACACTCAAACTTTTTATATTTTTATTTAGTTATTAACCATTTTTTTTATTATTTGTTTCTATTTTCAATAAATTTCTGTCTTCACTCTTTTAACGTAACCTGTTCTTATTTTAAAAAGCATTTAATTGATCTATCAAACCATTTGTTTCTTCATATTTCTCACTTTTGTTATTCTTTTGTGTTAAGGATCTTCTAGGTAATTCTTTCACTTTTTCTGTAGTATTATTATTATTGTTATCATTAATATTATTATTATTGTTGCTATTGTGATTATTATTATTAATGTTTTATTAGTATTTCTATTGAATTTCAATATTAGAAATATTAGAATTTATTGTTTGGTTTATTTAGACTTTTTAGTTATTATCAAGTTAATATGGTTCTTAACATTATTCTTGAAATTTTTCAATAAATTCTTTCTTTTTTGATGGAGAAAGAGCTTCTATTGTTTCAGGCTTAATTTACAAATCCCCATCTTCCTCAAATGCTATAATCTCTTTTTTTTTCAATATAATTAAATAGTTTTATATATAAATGGCTAAGAAAAGTCTCATGAGAGTGATATCTCCAACACATATTACTATAATAAAGAAAAGAGCTGCTATGTCACCAATAGCATGCATATAATGGTACATAATTAAATGCCATTCTTCATTTAGAAAGCAAAGTGTAATTGTAATAATAGCATTTCCAAATGTATCAAAGTTAAATACATAAGATGTTCCTTCCTCTGGATCATGAGCAATTTCAACTTCTTCTTCAAATCTAGCTCTATATGCAAATAACTTCATTGATACTATGGCAAATCCCACTATAAAAATTCCTACTATCAATGCATGATAAAATAGTCCTTTAAAGGTTTTAAAGAATGCTTTTATTAAAATATTGAGAGGATATAAAATAGTCATTTCAACAAGGATTCTAAAAATTCTCCATCCTTTTAAGCATTTAACTATTGCCTATTTAGATGTTTCAGATGAAAACATATTTTATCCTTAAGCAAATCCTGCAATAAGTACAATAATGTTCATCAATAAAATAAGAAAATCAGCTAAATTCATGAGATCTTTGAAAAATTATTTTTATTCACTAAATATCTATTGAAATTAAAGTAAATAAAAAGAGATATTAAAGAAAAAAAAATATTTTACTCTAATTATGATTTCGATGAAGAAAAGGATTGTAAGAATTGTATCTGCAAATATGAGATTTTTCAAAAAATTGGCATCTATTGGATACTTATCACAACACAAGATGATATAGTTTACAATAATAATGGAATATGAAAAAAAAGTAAAGTATCCTGACTCATAAAAGCATTTCATAATACCAAAATTTTAGATTGTTGATTTGAAAGAGTAACCAAAATATTTAATAGGTTAGAAATTATATATTTTGTATTTTACAGGAATTTTATTTGAATTAATTCTTTCCATAGCATGCTTTATTAAAACATTAAGAGCTTATGAAGAATTATTTGTTAAGAGCTTTTAAGATTATTCATTATATATCCTCCTGCTTTTTTTCCCTATCACATTTTTGATAGTTGTTTTTTCTTTCTGCTTTTTCTCACTTCTTTATTTCATCACACCTGTTTCTTTTTCTATTTAATTTTTATTAATAAAATGGTATTCAAATTTATCTATTTACCTTATTTAGCCAAGTTTTTTATTGTTTATCTGGTTTAAAATCCATCATATAGAGTTCCCAAATACAAATTTAGAATGATATAAAATCCAAATACCAATAAACTGATAAAGAAGAAAGAGCAAACTCTTGTGTCAAAAAATCTCCAGTGCTTTTATAAAAATTTTTGAAAAATAGTTCATGAATGATTGAGATAAGGAAATCATTTAATTTACTATAAACATGATACTAGACCAGCCAATCGATTCAACAATATGAAATACTGTGAAAATACTCCAACCAAAATGATTAAATTTAGTACATCCAAAGTTAAATACTTCTTTATAAGCTTCTTTAGGATTATATGGGACATCATATTAAAATGGAGCTCTACAAAATGTGCTATATTTTAAATTATTTATTTAAGAGATATTCATTAATTAACTAATTACTCTTCTCTGCAGAGTTATTATTTTCCACAGAGATATTCTTATGACTCATCATATTCAAAAACACCATCTGGAGTAGGTTCACTTTCAAATCTACATCTAAATTCAAGTCCCCCTTAAAAGATATGTAAACCAACTATGGCATAAATTGTCATAAAAGTTAATAAACCTAAAACAATTTTATAAAGCTCTGGCAATGTAGATATTAAAGAATTAAGTCTATTTTTTAGGATTGGAAAAAAATACATTATTCTAACTATTCTCAGTACTTTAAAAGGATAAAAATAAGAGGAGTAATTGTGAGCTACTCTTCCTCCTACAGACCCTATGATAGCTAATATGTTGAGAATGTTGTAACTATTCTTCAAGTAAGAATGTCTACCCTTTATTATTTATTTAAAATGAAAATAAATTAAAGGTTAGGTATTTATTGTAAATCCTCATGAATTAAAGTGAATTAAATTAAGGATAATTTTTGAATAAAGCCTAAAAAAGGTCATTGAGTCAAGGAAAAAAGTGGGGAGGGGATGACCTTAATTAATGAGGATTTATAGTATATAACTTTTTACTTCAATTAGACCTGCTGCAATTATATTCATAATAGTTTCCGAAATAAAGAAAATATCACATACTATCTAAATGTACTTAGATGCTTTATTATTTGTAATATCATACTCGTCTTAATCATGATGAATTCGAAATTTATAATCATACATGATCTCTCCAGCAATATATGTCAAATTTATTATTAAGTTGAGCAGTTAAAAAAATCTATTTTATTTGTTCAATTTATTCAAAATTTTTTTAATTAAGAAAATATTTATACTTTGATGTAATTATAACTAAACATAATTTTCTGATTAAATTTTCAGGAGAAAGAAGATTTAGTGATTTATCAGCAAACTTTTTAGATAGCAACAAAAGTAATTCAAAAACAATTAAATATCCAAAAAAAACAATATTTTACAAAGTATTTCTCACCAAAAATTATGTATGTTGGTAATGGTTCTACTATTGTAGGAAAAACAGAAGTTGTGCATTATTTTTTGTAAGAGATCATTTTCTTTTCCGATTAATAATTAAAGAATATTTTAACTCACAATTAATAAACTATTATTTCTTATTCATTATTTACATGCATATTAGTGTCTTTTTTAGATCTTTGCTCTATTAATTTCTCTGACTCGACTTAAACAAATTAATTTAACTATTTTTAGGTTTAAAGAGAGATATGATAATGAATGATATTAAATATAATAAGTTTAAAAGCATAAAAGATATTCCTAAAGTAAACTAATTCCATAAAAAATTACTTCTTTAAATTAGTATTCTTTATTTTCCTCAAATTTAAAATTATCCATTTCAAATTCTTTATGCTTTGGAGAAATATTACTTAAAGATTGTAATATATTATCTGCAAAACCATTTTCAAATATGTTTTTATTCAAAAGCTCTTTATTTGTCATATTTAACAAATTATTCCTGCGTGCGGTCCCTTCTGCATCTTGACCTTAGTTAAATTGAATATTATCTTCCTAATATGTCATTATCTAATTCTATTATAATTTTATTGAATGAATGATGCTGAATTGGGAATAAATATTTTACTCTCACACTTTCTAAAGGGAGCATAAATTCATTATTTTTTTATTTTGGTGATTAATAAGGAGACATTTTATGGTTTAAGGAAAAGGCAGAATTATTTAAACTTAAAGGATTATCATTTTTCTTTTCTTTTAATGATTTTGCCTCAAATCCATTTCCATTATTTATTTAATTTAATGAATCTACCTATAAATTCATAGCCCTCGTTTTGTTATCCAAAGTCAGTAGGAAATATTAATTTTTTGTGAATTAAAAGAATAGTAGAAAACTATTTGATTTGGTTATTATACTGATAAAATTTTATAAATTCAATTAGAATTCTACCAATTTAATTTAAAAAATAAAATTTTATAAACATAAAAATAATAAAATTTCCAAAAATATTTTCCACAAAATCATGAATTTAAAAAAAAGAAAATCCTATCAAATAGTATCTTAAACCCTTGTAAATTATAAATTCAACTCAATAGACAAAAAGTAAGAATTAATTGTAAATCTAATCAAATAAAATATAAAATTACTTACTTTATTTTTCTATAAATTTTTACAAAATTTTATTTCATTCAATTTTTGTGCGTCAACTTTTCACAAAAGTATTCTAATAATATTTTTTTAAAAAATTGTGTTCAATACTTCTTAAAAGACACTCTTAAGATAAAGAATAAAATAATTGCATAGCTCATAAATTAGTAAAAATTAAAATTACTTCATTCATTCAATCATCTTTATAATCACTTTTTATGTTAAATTAAATAATAATACATTCATTAAATGGATTTTAATTAAATTAAAAAAGCAATTTTAAATTTCATATTTATAAAAAGAATATTTATTTTTTTGTTTCAATACTTCTTCAAGGATATTCTTAAAATAAATAAAGAAAATAAATACATGAATCATATAGCAGTAAAGATTAACACTTTTTTACAATGAAATCTGACAAGATCTGACCTGTTAATATAGTTTTCAAACTCCTTTTCAGTTTGATATTTATTGTAATTATTTTACTTCATTCATTCAATCATCTATATTCTCACTTTTTATGTTAAATTAATTAATAATATTTAAAGCTAAAAGTAGTAGGTAAGTATTGATGTATTTAAATTTTTTATTTATTCATTCAAAAATCAATATAAATTATAGTAAAAAAATTATTTTTTCTTTTTTTAATAAATATGAAAGTTTATTTTATTTATAAAGCAAAAAAGTTATTTGGTGTATATAAAATTAAACATATTAATCATTTTATAGCTTTCCTAAAATAGGTTTGATTATCTATCTTGATAAAATCTATTAAATTATAAAAACAATAACAAAACATAAATGAAAAACAAAACATATATACATTAAATTAAGAAATTTTTATTTGTTTAAAAGTTGGCTATTGTTATCTTAATAAATTTAAAATAAAATCTAAAGATTTTAAAGGAAGAAAATAAAGTTTTTTTGATAAAATAAACTCAAAAATTTCAATTACAAATTATAGAAATACTTATTATTTTTTTAGTGTTTGTATCTATTTGAAATAATATATTTCTGTTGCCTAATGTGTTCATAGCCATCCATATTTATGCAAATCTAATTTGATATTTTTATTAGAATTGATTGTTTATAGCCAGGAAAACTAAAATTAAATTCAAATACTTAGTAACCTGAAATTTGAAAATAATCAATTAATTTTTTATGTTCCAAAAAAAAATAAAAAATGAAAATTTAAATTTATTTTTATTTTATTTTGCAAATTCGAATTAAAATTTAACTGCTTTTATTTGGTATACATTATATTTGTTATTAATTTATTTGAAAAAATTATATGAAAATAAAAAAATAGTCAAATTAGAAATATTTCCAATACTCTATTAGCTCTACTTGTATTCAAAGCATCCCAAAATGTAAATTTATAAGATCATTGATTTTATTTTTTGTTTGTAAATTTTTGTTAATAATGGATATGTGATTTCAAAAAATTATTTTAATTAGATCCAAATAAAGTATGAATATTAGTATAAAAATGGATTATAAACAAAATATTATAGTAAATGATATAGAATTTGGATTTTTTCACAAAATATTTAGATGAAAATTGTATTTTGAAATTAATTTTGAAATCTGGTAAATTAATTAAATGTTGAAATTTCTAACTTGTTAATTTTATAAAAAAAAGGTGAATGTAATTCTAATTTATGGCTTTATTTTCTATTACGATGCTATTTTTATAATTTTATCTAGATCTCTTAATTTTTTGAATTTTATAATAAACTTTAAATATTATATGAAAGAGTGAGCAGATATAAATTTATATCTAATTTTAAAATTAGCTCTAATCAAATAGAGTAATAAATTTAATAATACCTAAGAAAAATAAAGTTAATTAAGAGCTATTTATTTATTTATCAAAAGACATAAAAAGTATGTTATTACTTTATTTTTTCATTATAGAATACTCCAAAAAAAAAATATACTTTCAAATTTCATGAAATGAGTGAAGGGTAAGCTTAACAATCCCCTCAGTAATTACAAATAAAATAAATTCACAAACCATTTCATTTGAAAATGAAATTAATATACATACATGTATGATTGGTAATAAAGTATAAACCATATATTAATGCAAGTAAATTTCTTTGATAATAAGGTGTGGTAAATAATTAAATGCAAAAAAATTTGTATGTTTTGCTTTCTCCTAATATTTATCTTTAAATGAAATACAATGAACACTCAATAGGAAGCAATAAAAATTCACTATAAAAAACAAGAGATTCTTACAAATCACAGAAACATTCATCAAAGATCTTAAGCTTCTTTTATACAAAATATTATTAGTTTAAGAAAAATTATAAGTATTTTCACTTAACAATATTTAATTACATCCACAACTCAATCAAACATTTATTAAATAAATAGAAGAAGAATAATAAAAAAAGAACTTAATACTATTTTACTAATACATACAAACGCAATTATAAATACATACAAAAAAGAGGATAACTGGTACTCAAAATTGCCACAAATATTTAAGCTTGGTGTTCGTTATCCGTTCAGAATATCACATAAAGAACCAAGTAATGGGTAATTGTGTATCCAATAAGAAGCCTGAAAAGGGCTCCTCTGTCGGTAGACGCAAGTACAGTGTTTATTTCCCATCTAAATACAAAGGAGTTTAAAAATTTTCTGAGAAGGAATGTAAAGCAAATGGCCTCAATTTTGAAGATATATAGGCTATATTTAACAAGTAGATTGAAGTAATTCCCTAAATGACATGTGATAATAACAATGAACAAGATTCCACTCACATTAAAGATGGGAGAAGTAGTATATTGAATGTCCCAAAGCCTAAAACTCACTACACAGCAAAGTTAAAAAGAGGGGACAGTGATGAGGATTATGCTATTAACAAGGATACTTTCAAAAACTTTGACTTTAATTGAGTGCTGATAAGCTCATTATTAAAGATAATTCTAAAAAAAAATGCTAACATTTCTAAATAAATAATCAGAACAATGTATCAATAATTTTAATTTTAAAAGTAAAACTGGTTAACAAAAATTATTTTTATAACAAAAAAAACAAATAATAAAAACTAACCCAACCAAGTCTCATTCACAAACTCAGTACTCACTTTTATAAAATTACTTTCAAACAAACAATATGCAGTCCTCAAATTTTTATAATATTAATGATAAGCTAGCTCTCTATATAAACCTTCATACTATATAACTTAACTACAAAAAACAATTTGGTTGATATTCCTGAATAAATGGCAATAAATTAGTGGGTTTGAAAAGCATACATTAACTCACTTGCAAAATTCTAAAATTTGTAATTATTTTATGAGTTGCTATTAAATAACGACAAATAATATAAACAAGAATATGGCGAACAAACCACAGACTCTAAGTTTAGTTCTTTAGCTATATGTAAATATTTAAACTAACCCTTTAAGACAGTTAAATCCTACTAATACTTTCAACTACTTCTTAAATTACTTAAATTACGCATATATATTAATAAAAATTATTAAAAAGTATTTCTTTTCCTTTTTATTATGTATTTATATATCAATTCTATCTATGTGTAATCTTTAAAGGACTTATACCAAGTATATCAACTAAGTGCCTCCTTATTTTCTAATACTAAAAATTTATCATCAACTCTTTTTTTTTTACATTTAATTCAATATAAAACACTTCAATTACTAAAAATCAATCTTAATAAATTTTTATTGGGCGAGTAGCAGAATTTTAAAATTTAAAGTAAAAATGCTAAATCTTTAAAGATTGTCTTTATTTCGTCTTTTCAGGACAAAATAAACCTTGGTCTACATTTTTTTTCACTTAAATAAATTTGAATAAATATTTTCGCTTTTTAGTTGTAAATTTTTTAGAAATATGTTATTTGTAATAGATAAAGAAATGAAGTAGGATTTTTATATACAAACACTCACTTTAAATACAATAAATAAATTTTACTAAACGAATTCACATTTCACGTATTAATTATTTTAAATTCCATCTTCGTTTTTTAAAAAAATTTATGAGCATTATTGGGTATTTGAATGTATTTATTTCTTCTATTCTTCTATCCGAAAGAAAGAAAAAAAAATAGGTATGAATAGTTGTGATTAGATAAAATGTATAAAATAAAATTATCACCAGTATCAACAATTCTAAATGATAATTTGATTGATTTACATAATCTTACAAAATAATTAAATAGTTACATCAATAAAAAAAATACAAAGAATCTGTAAGAATTTTAAGGAAATTAGTTTTTATTAGTCAAGCTATTTTATTATTTGATACAGATTTCCCTTTGAAATAAGAATTATGGTAAGAGTTAAAAAAGATATAGATTTTTTTCATCTAAAGAAAGACATCAGAATACTGATAGAGTTGAATTGTGTCTAACTTCTCACTGATTTCATTAATATTTTATTCCTTTAAGCCAATTATCAAAACAAGCAAATATTTTTCAAAATATTATTTATCTGAATCATCTATCTATCTATTTTTCATTTCTATTTATTTAATTGATTTTTCAGGTTTCGTCATTTTTCTTAATAATTTTGATAAATTATACTTTAACCATTTATTATTTTTGACAGATTAATTTGCTATTTTAGATTTTATTTTGTGAAGATTTTTTTTAAGTTTGAATCTAATATAATCTTTGAAAAATATTTTAAGACTCAATAAAAAATTTCAAAAATATTTGCTCCTAGCTACCTTTGATGTGTAAAGTTCTTTTATTTATGTTCTTTTATATAAAATTAATAAATCTATGTAAATATTTTATATAAAGAGTATATGGGAAGGGCTATCAAGAAGTGTAGATAGATAGAAAGTAAATTTAACATTATTTAAACATCAATAAAAACTATCTATATCTTTAATCGAAGTTAAGGGAAAAAGATAGATTGAATTCAAAATATTGTGTTCAACTATAAATATTTAAAAGATAAATCAAAAGAGTTTTTAGCTATCTGTTTAAAATTGATTGATTTAGGATATTCATCAGCATGAATGATCAAATTTAGTTCTTATTTAAAAACCTATGCAAAAGTAGAAAAAGATAAACTAACGTTTAGGAATTAAATTCAATTTACTGCATTGTTTTTATTATATTTTATTTACGTCGAAATAAAAAATTCAAAAAAGATTAAAAATTATTTGTAAGCTTTAAATATCCATATGATTATTTGTAATCTTGTTGGCACGTTTTGATGATCAAATTTTTTAAATTCGCGTTCTCTTTCTATTGCTAATTTACTTTAAGAATATTTTTATTTTAAATATTTTAAAAACCATTATACAGAATATTACTTAAATTTTTAATCAAAATTTTGTTGATAGGTTATTGGATAAAATATTCATTATCAACAAGTAATTAAAAAAATATTCAATCAAATTTAAACTTTAAAGTTACTTCTGATGGAGCAAAATTATATTTTTAATTTATTGAATAGCTAGTTAGTTAGTTCTTTATATGACTTGAAGTTATAATTTTGTTAATTTAAGAAGACGACGTACTATGATTTGTTATGACTCTTTGTTTTTACATGAAAATAATTAATTATTCGATAACTTCACTATACAACGAAAAGACTAGATAAATTAATCTTGCTACACTTAATTCCATACAAAACATTGAATATTTTGTTATTAAGACTAATACTTGCTTTCTAAATATAGCAAAAATATGAGAGAATAGTATTTCGCTGCCAATAAGGATCAGGTAAATATTTGGTGGAACATAAAAGAACTTACTCATTTAAGACTATTAAGCACTTATAACCTTGAAAATTTAAGTATAATAGAAAACTAATATGAATTATTATTATATTAAAAACTGACTAATAAATCATATTATATTTAGATAGTTATTTTTTATGCTCTACTTTTTACTGAATCCTATTCTTCTAGCAGCATTTGATTTAAATTCCAACAATCAATAATTATAAGTTAAATTCAAAATTTTTACTTTAAAGGAGTATTTCTAATCTCTTAGATTTGATAAAATATAAGTTGTTAGTCAAAAGGGATTGATCGTCTATTTCAAGGTTTTAATAATCTCGCTTTTCAACATAACAAAAATATAAATTATATTTGATAAACTTAATTAATAAACAACAAATTAAAAAGAAAATAATCATCTTCAACTATTCCTCTTTATAAGAGAACAAAAATTATCTTCATCTCTCAGATATCTATCTCCATCATACACTTCAAAATGGGCTGCGCATAATCTTCAAAATCAAACAAGTATTCATTAAATAAAAAACAAAACAAATAAATGAAAAATGCCTAAAAACCTGAAAATATCACTTAAGAGTTTGTTTAAAAGGCTAAAATTTAAGGTATTTCAATTGAAAAAATTATTTAAGCAGAACCTACTCCTTCTGACTTACCTACAAGAGAATATAAAAATAAAACATTTAGTCATCCACATCTATTATAAAATATTGAAATACTCCACAAACATATGTACCCTAAGCTAAAACCACTAAGTTGCAACAACTTATTTAAAAACAGACAAAGTCTTGGCTTGTGCATACATGATCAAAGATCAACAATTGCTTCTCTCTAGCCTCATAAATGTGGTGCTTATTTCAATGAATATTAAGAAACAAACGAATTCGTTGATGAACCTAATGCAAAAAAGAGCAATTAATAAATAGCAAATTATTGATTGAAAAGCTAAAAAAGAATGGATATCTTTTTTCTTTAGAATTATTTATTAAAAATATCTATTTAAAAAGCGGAATATTAATAAGAAATTTTTCAATTGATCAATCAAAACCAAAAAAAAATTCAATTAACTATCAAAATATTATCATCACATACTAACAATCTACTCCTATGAATTTCATTTCCTCCACTATCTCATCCTCTCACATATTCATTTCCACCCTTCCTCCCTTACTAACAAAAATATTAATAATTTATTAACTTAATAATTTAAAATTAAAACTATACCATACATACATATTGATAGAAAATTTTGATATTGTAATATATATAAAAATACCAAGTAAGCTTCAAAATATTAAGATAATTAGTTTAAAACCATATCTTACCTAATCTATAAGAAATTAAAAAAATATTTATAATACACTTTACTTCAAAGAATATTATTCACTAAAATTAAGCATATTTTTAATATTATGTAAATACTATCTTTCTTTTCTTTTAAATTTATCTGTAATAACGTGTTTTCTTAAAATACTTCATTTAATCACAAGAAACTGAACGCTTTTTAAAATTCCCTTTTTTTATTTATTTTGTTTTAAAGGATTATTTAAAATTAACGCAAATTAATAAAATTTCCCACACTAATTTAAGATTACAATTTTGTAACTCAATTTTATCTGATCATAAAATTGAATATTTAAGTATTTTATTTCTTGAACATAAACTCTTTATTATAATAAAGCTCCTTATTTAATTTTATCCTCTACACTATTTCAAAATATCACCCATTAAACAGGTATTTTTATATAATATTTTTTTGAATTTACTAAATAAATTGTCCCAAAATTAGTATCAATTTTCTTAGCAAAACCAATTGCAAAAGGATACTTTTATATTGTAATCTATATGATTTGTTTCTTTTTTAGATGAAGCAGCAATCAGTATATTTATTTTTGCAATTGCAAAATATTAATTAATTTTTTTTCTTTTTATGATGAAAATTATATCCTGAAGAAAACAAATTTTGAGGAATTCTGAAATAGATATTAACAGTAAAGAAATTTAATTGAATTTTCATAATAAAAATTAAATGGTTGATCTATTTTATAATAGATAGTTCAAAAATACCTAGAAAACATTTTAACCTCCAACTACCCTTTATCAAGAATGTTAGGTTAAACATGATGTATCTGATTAAAAATATAATTTTTTTATTATCTTCAATATTTGTGCAATAGCAATGATGACTTAAACACTTAGTATAAAGAAAAGTAATTATTCTATCTTGATTTTAGACTATGAAAATATAAGGTAAATTAATAACTAGTTTTTAAACTTGAAATCATTGAAACTCAAATTTTGAAATTTATTTAAAATGTATTTTTTCATGTTTCACTTAAAATAGCTGTATTAAAGCCCCTTTAATATTTTTAAGTTTCTTTTTTGGTGTTCTTTATACAAGGTAACAAACTAGCTTAAGGATCTTTTTTTCTTATCACAATATATAAAAAGACTTTACCTCTAAAGAAATACAGTAAACTAAATATACTAATTGTACTATAAATAAATCTTCAATACCAAACAAATATTTTTTCTTTAGATAGGTTAAGAGTCTGCTATCAAAAAAATATGAAATACATTTTATTTAAAATTCATTTTATTTATATTTTTTTAGATCGAGATTAAACCATTTTGTATTTAAAAGGTATTGTTTAAATAAGGAATTAAGAAGAAGACAAGAGATTTTCAATAAATATAGTACAATTCAAAATGTTAGAATACTGAATAAGTTTTAGAGTGAAAATACATTAAAATATACAATAGATAATAAATATAAAGGAATATGAAAGGAAACTCCATGTAATTGCATGTATGTAGAAAATTTTGGTAAAGATTTACATCTAATTAGAAACTAGTGAAATTTAATTAAATTAGAAAGAGTGAAAGGACAAACAATACCATAAAAAATGATTAATAATTTAAAATTTTTTTAGCCTTATACTTGACAGTAATATTATAATAATTTGATTGATCTTTAATCACTTCTAATTTATTTTTATAAAAGCTTTATCAAAATTCATAATGCATATTAAATATAAACAAAAAATAAATCAACTATTCAAAAGTAAAAATCAATTCCAAACATAAATTACAAAATCCTAAGCCAACTGCAATAGCTAATAAATAGCTCGAGAAATACTTGCATACATTAAATAAAATAACACAAACATTCATATAAATGGGCTGCGTCTAATCTGCAAAAGGTAACATTAAACTTAATAAAAGAAATATCCCTGAGGCTCTGAGCCACTACAACATCTCAGATAAAAAATTAGTTAAGATTTACTAAAAATACTGTCAACAAAATGGAGTCATTGTTAGAGATATCGCTGCTCCTGAAGAATAAAATAACTTCAGCTCCATTTTTTCTAATGAAGATTGCATGAAAAGATAATAAATTGAAAACATTGTTGCTCCTTCATATAACTACAGCAAGGCTGCTGCTAAATATAATAATAGTTCTAACAACATTAAAGAAAATCAATAAAATAATTTCTCTTAAAACAATATTTATGCTGATTCAGTTAGAAAAGTCAATAATGAATCATCTTAATAATTAATTTCAAATAAAATCATTCAAAACAATAAAATGAATAATAATTATGTTTTTCCTAACGAATCAGAAATAAATTCCTTCCATGAAAACCCAAAAATCATCAGAAACCTTCACTTAAATAAACTCTATCTCAAAAGAAAAATATAAATTCATAATGACAGATTTATTGTCTAACAAGGATGTGCTTGATTGAAATCTATCAATCAAAGAAAAATCTGTTATTTAAATTTATTTAATAAATATATTAAAAATGATCTCACAAATAAACTGCCATAGAAATAAGATAGTAATTATTTATTTCATGGCTTTTCTTAGTAATAGAAAGTAAGCTTACACCCTCGATTTTGCATCTCTTAGTTAAAAAAATAAAAATATAAAAACTCTTTCAATTTTTTGCTGTCAAAATCGAGGATTCCAATGAGCTTTCAGTATTACTAAGCAAAATAATTTTAAAATAAAAGCTAAAAAAGACTAATAATACTTCCTATAATAAAAACTAACTAACTAAAAACTAATTCTTAATTTATTAATTAATATAGACAACATACATATATATAAAACTCTTCCCTACTACATACTCTACTTTTCTTACACTTACTATTTTAAATTGATTCTATATAATTATTGTATATATCAAAATTTTTGATCATCTTTTTATTTTCATATTTGTACTTATTCTCCTAAATAAACTTACTAAACAACTAACTTACTAAAATCCCTCAATTAAAATAAATTTTTAGATAAATTAATTTAAATTAAACTTCAACATTCTGTTTACCTCGAAAACAGCAATTTACAAATAGGATAACAGCATATTACAATTTAAATTAAATCAAAATTGATTACTTTAAATGAAAAAACATACAAAAGATTATTAAAGATCCTAGAAAACTCCATCTCTCATAAACAATTGCTTACTTTAATATTATGTTTGAAATAATTCATCAGAATAAAATACTAAATATCAGAAGGTAAATTAATTTTCAAATTTAATCTTTAAAGCATAACTAAAATGATAGATAAGTTTCTTAAATAAAAATATTGGTTCCTTATAGGATCTTTTAAAAACTTTTATTTTATATAAAACTAGCATCTAATCCTTCTAATGCGATCCAAATTAAAGTTAAAATACTAGTATTGTTGCCTAATTTGAAAGGTAGAAAAGTTTTTGATATTTAATAATAGTAGACCTGAATTTACCCTTCCTTACTATTAATCTAATCTTTAAATAAAATTAACGTAAATAATTTGCTAGGCATTTCTTGTATAGAATAAAAATATTAAAATAAAAATACTTAAGACCTCTTCACAAAAATAGATTTTAATACTTGTGAATAACTTAGTGGCGAAAATTAAACATATTTAAATCAAAGAAAACAACCAAACTTCAAATTTATTTACTTTTTACTGCTTTTCCAAATTCAAGCATTTAACTGTTTAAAAAACAGAAGAAATAACTTTTTCTTTTTAATTTATTTTTATATACAAATACCTTTTATTTTAAATATTTTCTTCTTATTTATACCAGTAAAATGTATTGCTTAATCATACATTTTTAGATTAAGTTTATAAATTTTATTGTTGAACTCAGTTTATCTATGAAGTAAGAGCAAATAATTCACAGGAAAGGAGTATTAGTATGTTGTAATAGTTTTGTCATATACAAGATTGTAATCTGTAAATAGAGATTAAAAATTTGATCTAAGCAAAGTTAAATAAATAATTTATGCTTTATTGATAAAGAATTAACATGATTTAAAATATCTTTTGAGTTGTCTAATTCAATCAATTTAATGATTACTTTTATAAAATTTTTAAAATTTAAACTTTCTACTATAAGATTTTTATGATAGATTTTTTCATTCTATACTTTTGCAATTAAAAATAATTCTTTGTTGTTAATCTAATCTTTAAATTCTATCATTCCATCAAAATTATTATTTTATTTTTTTTTATTATTCTCAACAAAATCAAAATTAACAAAAATTATTTTTTTTGAAATCTGTTAATTTTAATTTTTTTTTTAATTTTAAATTTTAATTTTTTCATGAATTTTAATTAAAACATTTTGTTTTTATGATATTAAAAGAAAAAACATCGAAATTAAAAATATTCTTCTTTTAATCAAAATTTCTTTCTACCTAAAATTTTTCATCTAGCATATAGAAAAAGTATTAGATTATTATTTGATTAACTATCTCAAAGTGAAATATTCTTTTTTGATTAATTGCAACTTTATTTTCAGGCCTTACATTTAATTAAATCTGTTTATATATTTACTATTTAATTGAGAATCCTTTATTAGGGATACATTCGTAACTAGCCTATCTTATCTATCTATATTCTTCAAGTTTTTATAAGAAGATTTATTTATTAATACTTTGAAATTTTGTAGCAGAAGTAAAATTTGTGGCTCAAATAAATTATAAAAGACTCAATCAGACAAAATACTGGACTAATATGACAGACAACTTTCATGAATAACTAAAACAAAAGAAATTTTTAAAAATTTATTTTAAACAAAAAAATGTATTAAGAAATGAAAGATTTAAAACTAAGATTGTCAAAATTGTTAAGAAATTCTAATTTTATGTAAAAGGAGACATTATATCAATAGGATAGATTAATACTTTCATAGCTACTTAGTTATGAAAAAGATTATTTTCAAAGAGCTATTAAACTTTTGTGTGTCCTAAATAAAAAAATTAATAATTTAATTAATAAATAAATAATTGAAAACAAAGAATCCGCCTTTTTATCGTATCTATATATTATTAATGAAATAAAATAAAATAAAATTAGTGATTGTTATTAATATCATGATTATTTGAATTTATTTAAGATTCAATAAGACTTAACTATTAAATATCTCTTCTAATCTGCTAATAGAAATTTTGTTAAAAAATAAGATTAAATTTTTCTAATATTTATTTATTTAATTGCATTTATTCATTAAAGAAACATTCAACTAACTATCATCTAACTATAACTGAGTCAGTCTGTTTTTACAAACTCAAAGCATGAACACTCACTCTCGCCTTCACTAATAGTGCCTTTAGATTTTCTTAATTACATAGAAGAATACACCGATAAATAGAAAAAAAAGAGAAGGATGGATGAATGAATGAGTGAATTTTTAGATATTTATTTGTTAAAAATTTGCTTCTGATTGAATGATTGATAGATAGATCAATGAATGAATCAATGAATTAATCCTCTTTATTTGAATTGAAATAGTTATTTTTTATATGTCAATTTCTTTCACTATTAATAAGAAAAATTTGAAAAGAAAGAAATTTTGAAGATAAAAAATAATTAACAAATAAAACAGAATTACAAAGGAAATTAAATAAATAAAAGGATTATTAAAACAAGCAGTTTTTATAGAAATGGATAAGGACACTATTGCTACCTATAAGAGTAAAAATTTTAAATCAAACATTTTTTCTTATTCAAGTTACCATCTTGATTTTAAAGCAGTTTAGTGCTCAATTTTAGAAATATTTTATTCTTTCATTTTTATAAAAATATCTTAAATTTTGTTTTTTCGGTTTTCATCAAAAAGCAATTATGATAAATCTTGAAATAAGAGAAGCAATTATTTTAAAATATGATTGTAATTATTTTTAACATTTAATTTAAATAGTCGTCTTAGTCGGAGATACTAGCGTTGGAAAGACTCATTTATTGAAGAGGTATTTGATAAACTGAAATTTTAAAAATTATTTGATATCAATACAAAGAGATATATTTAAGCAATAGAAAGAAATCTATCATCAAATCCAAATAAATCAACCAATTTAAAATAAAATAATTAGAATTATTATCTAATAGTAGGAATATAAAATTTATTTTAATAACATATTTATTGTTTTTGTTTAAATCTCGAATTATCCATTTTCTTTCCAACTGAAGAAGTCTTATCAATTTAATCATTTAAAAATAGATACTCTAAAAATGAATTACCTAAAAACTCTGCCCCAACCATCGGTGTTGAATTTGGCACTAAAGAAGTCGTACTTAAGGATGGTACTAAGGTTAAAGCATAAATTTGGGATACAGGTAATTTAATATAAATTTGAATTTAATATTATTCATTAAACAAATGTAAATAATATTTTATTTAATTAATAGCTGGATAAGAAAGATATAGAGGAATCTTAAGTCTGTAAAAATTATTGAAATTATTATTTTTTATTATCCTTTTTATATTGATTTTATTTGAAGTTGAAGATTTAGTTGTTTTCAAAGTTAAAATTTATATTTGCAATTATCAGAAAAAAAAAGATATTCAAAGTCATCATCAAACAAATTAAAACCAATTATGAATTTGTTTTCATTCGTCCAGTATATTTAATTACTAATCAATAAAACATACAAACAATAAAATCATTCTCCAATTAAGGCAGCATCTTCTCTTCAAAATTTTATTTCATAATTTTTTATTAAAATCTCCTTATAAATTTAAAATAAAGCCATTTCAGAAGAGCCGTTGGTGCTTTGCTTGTTTATGATATCACTAAGGAAAAAACATACAATTCCATAATGAAATGGATGGAAGATTTGAAGTATTTAGCTGACCCAGATATTGTTATTATGCTTGTAGGAAATAAACTTGATTTAGTAACAAAGAACCAAGAAAATCGTAAAGTTTCAATCGCTGAAGCTTCATAATTTGCTCTTGATAATAAACTTATTTTTAAAGAAACATCTGCTGTATTAGGAACAAATATTAAGGAAGTCTTTGAGTAACTCCTTTAAGGTAAATAATTTAAAATAAAAGATAAAGCAAAAAAAATGAACTCTATTAAAAAGCAAAAGCAAGTTTGATAATTGAATTTCCAAAATGGACAGCAAATATTAAATTGCTGAAGCATCATTTTTAATCATTTATTTGTTTAGCAATTTTTGTTTCAAGCACAATTAAATGATTTTTTATAAAAAATAGAAATATACAATTAAAAGAAAAAGAATCCCTAACCTTAGGTGCCTATTACTAATATACAAAATTTATCAAGTACTTAGAGACAAAATGATGAATGCTCTTGCTGATATAGATTATTATAACTACAAGAAAAAAGAATAAACTTCTTTTCTCATTATAATATAATAGAAAATAATCTATTGTTAGAATTAGCAAAAAATAAAATTATTGCAATTTTAATACTTTCTAAAACACACAATTATATAAATATTAAAATAACTAGTCAATATTAATTGTACTATATGCCTTAAACTCAGCACTCTTTCTTTTCTTATTAGCAATTAAATAACAAAATAGTAACATAAGCAATCAAGCTACCAGGCTTGAGACTATATTCTTTCACTTTTTGCTAATTATTAAAGCATTTTGGTTAATATTTTTAGTTGCTTACTTTGAATAATACAAGAAATTAATCCTAATTGAATAAGATAGTATCAATTTGTATAATTTCTTATATTTTGTATACTTGTATTGCCTAATTTTATAGATATAAACTAAAATAGAGTAAATAAGTAGTGACAATATTCTTCTTTCTTCTTTTTCATTTGTAAAAAATTTTTTTTAACTTAGTTTATATCTGTTTGAAGTACACTATTCAAGATTAAACTATGTATTATTCAAATATAATTCAAAAGAAATTGCCGATCTAAATATCTTCGTAAATCATGAATTTGTAATAATCTGCATAAAACCTTAAGCACCTTTTTGGAATACCTAATTTTTTTATAAAGACAAAAGTTAATCCTATTGAAATGTTTATTATTTAATTTATTATTTTTTCTACCCACAAAGTCTTTTTAATTATATTTAATAAGCTCTATATATAGAGTAGATATATCATAAAAAATATATCTGTTCAAAATTTTAGTTTTCTTTCTAAAGGATACCTCTTGTTTATAAATTATTCAAAAAATTTGATCATTACCAAAGATTTTAAATACATCTGATAAAAGAAAGGATAAGCATTTTTACAATTCCCTCATATAAAATTTTTTAATTTTTAGTAGTAAGCTATTTTGAATAAAAGATTTTAAATAAATTAATATAGGTTAGATTTTTGAGAGTAAATGCTAATATCATAAAAAAAATAATAATTAACTTAAGCAAAGGCAAATCTTTTGACCACAAAATAATAATCAGAAAATAAATATTTGAATTTTGTATTATTTGTGTCATTGATTAATTTTGGGAGAAAATATATTAAAATTAAAAAAAATAAAACCCCTCTTTGATTCCACCTTTTTTATTGCTTTATTGAATCAAGCTTGAGAGACTGAAAAATTTGTTCTCTTGTTTAATAACTTATGCTAATACATTTATTTTAGTTTCAAAGAAATAGACAATTTTTTTTCTCATAATTTCGGATTTTTATTTAGTCAGTAGAAAAGAAAGGAATTAGATTTTTATTTTTGCTCAGTTCTAGCTTTAAAGTAAAGTATGATTCTAATAATTTTACTACTGTTGATTCTTGTAAATTTAATATCAATTATATTAATTTTCTTAATGAAGATGCTAATGCTGACTGATTACTAACTCAACATCAAAAAATTAATTTATAGATTACAAAATTTTTTATTGATTGGAAAATAAACTTAGAATATATAGAAAAAATTTAACATTAAAATCTATAGCAAATTAAAATCAAGGGAGTTAGAAAATATCTGTTTAGAATCCCTTAACATAATTATAGTTTATACTTATGGACTAAATTAATTAAAAAACTTAATCTTACTTAAGAAGTTAATTTTAACGATTATAAAAATTTTACTTGTCTAATAATTTTATAATTGATAATAATATATCAATTCAAAATATTTGAATAAATTAGTTGTGCTTTTGGTTAAATTTTTTAAATTACTGAAAAAATAAAATTGAAAAAAAAAAGGTTTTTCTTATAGTCTTATTTTTACATTAAAATAATGAGGAAACTTCTAAGAACAATTAGCATAGTATTAATTTAATATAATTACATTCATTTAAAACATTATTTTTTAATTAATTACCATTAAAATTTGGTAGGAATTTGGATAAATTATATTATAATGCATATTAAATTATATGCATTCGATTATTAATTATTAATAACAGTCTAGATTAAATCAGTTTACATCACCTAATTTTGTAATGATCGATTTATTTCGTAAACGTTCATCTGATGGAATTGACAAAAGTGTGTCTGACAAATCTTTTAATGAATTAATAATAATTTGAAATGGGCTATGTCAATCTTGGACTGACACCTTCGGAACAATGAAATTTTAAAATTCAAAAGAGAATAATTTAAATAATTAATATTTATTATATCAATTTGGTTGTTGAGTAAATTAAATTATAATAGAAGAAAATTTTTAAGGTAATCTACTTTATTTTAGAGAAAATTAATTTTGTTTACAACAAATCATTTATATTTTTTATATATTAGTATTGGAAAATTAATCATCTAATTTAAAGCCTAAATAAGAGCTAAGAAATAAAGACTAGAATGTATATCTCAAACTAATAGTAAACTATTAGCTAGTGGAAATAAATAAAAATAAAATGAATAAAATAATTATCTGATTCATATCCATTGTTTTATCTGATAGTTGCGGATTTAAATAAATTTAGATTTTTGATAATAAAATGGAAATAAATACAAAATATATTGGAAAAGTAAATATGATTAATAATTTTTTGTCTGCATTAAAAATAATAGATAATACAACTCAATCTTTGTAAAGAGATTAATACATATTATGCATATTCACTAATCGAATAATTGATTGATATAAGCTGCTTCTCTTAATCATTCAAGTAAGAAATTCAAAAAAAATAAATAAGCAGAATACTCAAAAAGCATTTGAAAAATTTTATAATAATCAAATTAAAAATAAATACACAAATAGTCCAAAACAGCAATTAAGAAAAAGATAATAAATAAATAATTATTAATCACACTAATAACGCAAGATAAAAAAAAATAAGCTTTTGATTGCTTATTATCTGATCAAATTCAAGTATAAAACATTCATTAAATAATACGAAAAATCTCAATATTATCCAAAATGGGAACTTGCTTTGGTATCAATTCAAATGAAGACAATAATCTAAATTTAAAACCAATATCTAGGACTGCTTCCTAATCAACTAATGCTACTTGCGTTAGCTAGGTTTCTCTAAATAGTAATAACCTAAGTAAGCAGGCAGTGAAAAGATACATTCACAAAAACAAGCGCTCTAAAGTCGCTTACTTTCATGAAAATCCAACTTTAAAACCTCTAATATGCAATAAATTATATAAATAAAGAAAACCCGATGCTATTGAAAAAATGCTAGCTGCATAATAAATAGATTGCAGTGAATAGCATGGAAATCTACCTCTATGCAAATCATAAGTCTTGTTAAATTCTTAACCACAAAGCATCGTAATTAACAACATTGAATATCCTAACAAGCGAAATAGCAGGATTGGCTTTAGAAAGAGATCAAGCTCTGTGATAGTAAAGCCTTTAAATTGAATAACCAGAAACAATATTTCATCTCATTAACTACTTACTCTTAAACATTCTTACTATTATATTAATATTATATTAAAATTATATTTAAAATATCTTAAATTATTTCATATTTAAGGTACTCACTAATTCACTCACTTAAACAAAAAAAAACAAGCAAACAAACAAACAACCAAACTACTTAATAAACAACCAATCCAAACCAAACTATTTAATAAATTAATTCAATAGAAATGTAAAATTTTTTAAAGTATTCTTCTTTCTTATTTCTTAAATAATTAATATTGTTGATACCTATATTTTTTGTCTTATTGTATATATTCTTAATTATAAAAATAAATTTCCTCAATACTTTCTTTGTCTTCTCTTTATTTCTTAATATTTTGCAAACAATTGCTTTCTTTATACCAATCTTACTAATTTGTTCCATAAGTTTGATTACAATCTATCATTTACATTAAAATGCATAAATATTTACTCACATATTATTGCTCTTTATTTTTGTTCAATAGAAGAATTACATTTACATTTTTTAGATCAAGTTGACTTTTTTCATCAGTTTTTCTTCTAAAATTCTAATTGATTTTCAATTCAAATATGAAATTTCTTTCTCTATTTTCCAAAGATAAATTTATGGATGGGTTCAATACACCAATTCAAAAGATAAATTAATTAAATTAATTGATACCTTAAAGATATATTATTTTAAGTAGTTAAACATAAATAAATATACATCAAATGTAATATCTTTTTATACTAGTGTCTACATTTTAGTTGAGGGTGATAGAATAAATCATATTTCAACACTTATTCATTTTATTTTTATTTTTGCTTTATTATGTTATAATAGAATTGATTTTTAATATTGGCATTTTTTAAGAATAAATAATTGAGTCTAAACAAAAAATGAGATTCAAAACCACTCGTCTTCTAAAATCTATGAATTAGTTAATCACCAAAAAGAATAAAATAAATTGTGTAATTTATTTAATGCAAAATTTTTAGATATAAAAAGTTTACATCTTCTAACTTTTTTCTTTGATCTGGATCTTCTTTTAAAATTGATTACAGCAAGCTTTAAGCTGAAGGTGATAGAAATATTGGATATTCAGGCTAACATCTCAAAATATTTTTATAAAGTAATCTGTTTTCTTTACCTGCCAAATAAATTAAGAAAACAAATAAAAGAAGAATTTTTACAAATTATAACTTAAAAATACCTTAGAATGGATAATAGCTAGTAAGAATTTTATACAAAAGAATCCCAAGAGCCCATATATCTACCTCAAATGAATAACCCTTTTTACTTATAATTTCTGGTGCCATGTAATTTGGAGTTCCACAAAACATTGTTAATTTACAAGAAGGCTATACTTGTATCGAAAAACCAAAATCTATAAGCTTAATATTTCTATTTGAATTTATTAGAATGTTTTCGAGTTTTATATCCCTATGAATTACTCTTTTTTTGTGCAAATACAAAACTGCATCTAAAATTTATTGAAAGATAACCTTTGCCTCTTATTCATGCAATCTTTTACTCTATTTTTACTTTAAATACACACTCAAAGGTATTGATGAGGAATATTCCATAACAAGATTAATACTTAAAGAATTCTCAATCACTAAATATAATTTAATTATGTTCTTGTGGTTTAAATTTTGCAAAATCTTTATTTCTCTATCTAAATTTTATTTTTTCTGAGGGTCCAATAGCTTGCTCTTGTCATAACTTTTTATTGCCACAACAAAGTTAGTCTTCTTGTGGAGAGCTGAGCGAACTATCGCATATGACCCATGTCCTTAATTTTTAACATTTTAAAAATAAATTCATATTCTCAAAATAAAAAACCATTTTTTTTTCAAAAAGTATTTTTTTTCTAAAATGTTTAAAACTGTATTTTATTTCATTATGTATGAAAAATACATTCCAAAAACTAATTTACTTTAACTGTAATTTAAAATTTTCGAGGAATGATGTTTTGTATTGATTAAAATGAAATTTAATAGATGTGTGTAAAACTAATTTCACAATTAATAATTTAAAAATGAAAATTGTTCTAAAAAGAAATTTCGAAAATTTTGATTGGATTGATTAAAAAGTAAAAAACTAAATGATATTTTCTCAAAATATTTAACACATAAAAAATTTTGATTACTCTACATGAAAAGTAATTTTTGAAAACAAAATATATTAGGAATTGCTATTAATTAACTAAATGTTAAATTGAATTTCAAATTTTTGATAAACAATTAAGATTTTCTTCTACTAAAAATAGAAAATATTTCCATCATAAAAAATTAGAGAAAGTACAAGTTACACTGTAACCAAAATACAATTTATTATAATTAATATTTTGAATATGAAAATTATGATATTTAAATTTGAATGTAAAAGAAAATTTGATTTGTTCTAAAAATAAAACTTTCTGAACCAAAATACATTTAAAAATGAAATTAATTGTTTGCGAAAATCAACTATTGAAAAACAATTTCATTTTTTTCATCAAAAACCTTAAGGAATATTTTTATTCCATTTTAATTAAATTTTTTTTACTTTCTAGACAATTTAAAATAAAAAAAATTATAATTTTTGACAAGAGAGATTTGTTATTTTTTCTAATTTAAATAGAAATTAATGAATAATAAATAAAATTAAAATCTTTTCCAAAAAGTTATTATCCACTTATTTTAACAAAAAAAATTTTGTTTAATTTAAATTTAAAATTTAATTTTTTTGGTTAAATTTTGAAGAATTTTAAAGAAATTTTAGTAAAAAAAAATAACAAAATGAAATTAAAATTTAAAATTGTTAATTTACCAAGTTCTTTCAAAAATTTAAAGTCGTTTAAATCTACTGGGAATAAGGATATTTGTATTTTAAATCTCTACTCATCACTATTCATTTTATTTTCTTATACTGATTTTTAATTGGAAAAGTTATTATTAATTGTTTAATTAATGCTGTTTAGTCCTTTATTTTACTAGTTTTTTACTGAATTATAAATTTAATTTAAGTCTTCCTTTTAAGATCCTGCTAAATCACTGCTATTGTTATTGTTATTGCTATTGCTAATATTTGTTTTATTATCCGAGGTAATATTTTATTTTTTTAAATTATTTTAAAAAATTTAAAACAACAAATTATTCTTCTCAAAGTTCTATAAATTTAATAATCTTGTTCTATTTGTAAAGAAGGCTTTTTATTCTTGCTGATTGTTAATGTTTAAATCTTACGTTTATTTTAAGCCTTTTTTTTATTAAACAAAGTTATTTTATTTTTTTTCGGAAAGACAATAATTTTACTGTTTGTTGTGTATTCTTGCTTGGTAAAACTTCTTTATTTAATTAGAATGCTACTTTCTATTTATTTTTTATTTTAAGTTGGTGAGCTTATCAACTTTGTACTGTTTTAATTTTCCTTTCCTACAATTTAATTTTCACTTGCAAAGCATTTAGTCACCTTGTCTAAATCATTTTGAGAGAATTATATGATTTCTTTAGGAGTAATCTTAGAATTATTGATAAAATTATTATTATGCACCTAATTTATTTTATAATCATGAAATCTAAAAAAAGGTGATTAAGATTTTCTAGGTCGGACTTATGTTGTATTTAAAAATGTATCAAATAGCTAACCTTTTTGCATAAAAAAACTAGAATTTATATTATCCTTCTATAATAAACCTTGTTCTGATAGTTAAGTAAAGTTCTACTATTTATATTATTCCTTAGGTTCTATATAAAAATCTTGTTTTTCTAAAAATTTTAATGATTCTCTATATTTTAATGATTATTATCTTTCAGTTTCACATTTCTTTAAGTTCTCTAGGTTCTTCTATGAAATTTTATTAGATTTTACTAAAGGAGAGCTATAAAAATATTTTATATAATCTATTATTTATATTAGTTATTATAAAAAATATAAATTACTTTTCAATATTGCTAAGACTGGTGTTATTAATTTATTTATGTTAGTAATTAGACTTAAACTAATAATACTAGTCCTAGATAGCGAATATTCTCTATTGAGATTTCTCTCCAATTTATTACTTTTAAGGTTAAACTATTTATCTGAGCAGTTTATTATTTGGTGAGGCCTTGCTATGCTAAGAAATAGAAACTTTTTTTTCGATTTGAAGAGGCTAACTAGTTTTATTCATTTAATCTTCAAAAAAGGAACCATTCAGACATTTAGGTTACTTTTTCAAGATCGAAAAGTTACTTAACAATAAAGCCTTTGAACTCTATTAATCCTTTTTCAAGCTATTAGTCTATAAGCTTGTTACATCATTATTCTATTCAAGTAATTCTTTTTAGCTTTCTAGATCAAATTAAGAAATAAAAAAAAAGTAAAATAGAAATAATAAATATTTTATACTTTTTCTGAATATTGATGACAAAAGCTGCTAGTCTAATAATAAAGACTCATTAATTTTCATAATCCCAGGTACTTTAATATTTCTTTGCAATTTTTTATGTGTAAATGTTCTTGAATTTGTTTTGGATATATTTACAATGATCTTAAAATTAAATAAGGAATATTAAAAAAGTAAATCAACTTATTAAAATTAACAAAAAACTTTTTGCAGTTTAAAGTTTTCATTCAATATTTTTAAACTGATTGAATGACACTCTAAAATAAATATTACAACTAACTTTGAAAAAAAAATCAAAATTATTTTTTAGCGTACATTTACATGCACAAAAACAAAGAAAAAAGAAATCTATTAATTTTCATCCAAATTAATTTAATCATCTCACTTTTATTTTTTCAAGTCTAAAAAAGTCTACTATTAATAATTCAATTGGCTATTAACAAGCTTGGAAGCAAAATGGTTATTTTTAATCATTATTTCTTTTTTAATTTTAAATGTGATAAAAAATTTACTGATTGAATTGGTTTATTGTATGTCATAATTTCTCCAAATGTAATTGCAACAGATGTATTTTATTAAGCAAATAATAATTGATGAGATATTCTTTATCAGATTTGTTTAAAAACGTATTATGCATTTTGTATCTTTTATTGTTAAATAATTAATATTTAATTGATTGATTTTTTGTGCAGATATTTTAACTAAAAATAAAATGAAAATATCTCTTTTTATATTTTTAATTGCAAGTCTTGTTTTTGCATAAAATTAACATAATAGATAAGATGGTATTCTTACTTCTTATTTGCAACTTAAAGAAAAGCTCTCTTAGTCTTCTAAATTCTTAGCCATGGTTGTGATTGCAGGAAAATCTTGTGAAAATTGTGAAAAAGCTCAATTCATATTTTAGCAATATAAATTTAACATGGAGGGATATGTCAATAGCTACTATATGGATTGTGATTAAATGTGGGATTAAGTATTTGAGAGAGAACATTTTGCAGCTTGTGATCCTAAAAATTCTAACATTTGGCCAATAGTTTAGTTCTTTAGACCTAAAACTGATAATGTTGATCAGAATGAAAGTGATGATTACACTAAACGCTCACCAGAGGTGATTCATTACAAAGATGCAGTTTCAGAAAATAGACTAATAGATTATTCTAAAACAATCATGCCAATATTTGCATAAGAAGTCAGAAATGAGCAGCAAATATAAAAATAATTGGAGAGTAAAACTTTACAAAATAAAGTTATGCTCTTTGTGAAGGAAAATGAAGAAATACCTCACTATTTCAAAGCATTAACTTCTCATTTTAGATATAAAATCCATGTAATAAAATTATTATGAATAAAAATAAAATAAATTCTTTTTTTATAAAAGTTTTGCATTGTAATAGCTGATTAAGATTTACTTGATTAATATAAAATTGAAGACACACCTTCAATTATATCATTTAGATTTATGAGATAAAAATAAAACTATAAATAAGAAGTTTATGTAGGTCCTAAAAGAATCTAGTCTGCTATCTCATTTTTCAAAAAGTATTCCTCTGGTGTTGAAAAGAAAGAAGAAAATTTGACATATAAACCCAAAACAGATAGCAGAAAGTACAATATAACAATGATTAGTGATTTTAGAGATATCACAAATTATTTTAATAGTGATTAAGGAATTCTAATTTATTTACTTACTGAATAAACTTCATCAGATGATATTTCATTTGAAGGTCTAGAATAAATATAAAAATATTAAACTTTTATTGCCAATTTTAAGTAATTTTTTTAGCAAAAATATTTGGAACTTTTTAATGAAAGATAGATATTAACAAAATAATTTTTGAAATAAAATTAGGACTTATATAGATTAGATTTTAATTTACAAGTTTTAGAAGAATGAAGTGATAGCAGAGTAGGAATAATTCTTTAGCACGAATAAATTTAATGACCAAGAAGATCATTTGTTATTCTATCCAACTGGAAATAAAAATATAAATTAGTTTTTTAGAGTTAGAGCTAAGGTTTCAAAAAAATAAATGATTGCTGAAATATTTTCTTTGCTGGAAAATAAAGAAGATCTTTTGGATGAAGAAGCAATATAGCATTACATTTAGCATGCCTTCAGAACTAATAGAATTGCCACAAGTCTTTTCATAGATACTAAAGATAAATAATCCTAAGAAATACTCTTTGTATTAAGATATATATCAAATTAAAAAAAGTTTAGGGATTGCACAAGTTTTGGTGTTTATAAAGATATAAGTGAATAAAATAGATAGAACTATTAGATTGAAAAACTTCCTTTTATTGTTTCTTTCTTACACCCTGTTGGTGAGAAAAATTCTCTTTAAACAGCTGTTTATGATTCTGCTCCTAATTATTCTTATCTGTAATTTTATTTAATATTTTTTAATTTCGTGGGAATTATTATGAAGTCAAAAACACAACAAATAAGTGCCCTCGAATATATTCAAGCTAAAATATTTTAAAACATTAGAGCTTTACATAATTACTTGAGCTAGCTGTGCTTCTCTAAAGAGAAAGAGAAAATAGAATCAGTCTTAATAGTAGAGACTAATAATTAATAAAGTTTTGATAAACACTGTGGAAACGGAGAAGAGTGCTTTATTGCTTTCTTGGATTACACTCGTGAAAATAAATTTAAGATTGAATTAGATCTTTTTAAAACTGTATCTGAAAAGCTTAGAAACTAAAAAGGAGTAAATTGGGTTTATATAGATGGAAGATGTCATAAGTAACTATTAAAAAGAATAAATCTTTCTGATCAAGACATGCCATATCTTATGTACTATAACTCTAAAAATTGGAGGTAAAAATTTAATTTAAGTAGAACTCATTTTTAATTTGTTTTTTTCTTCATTAATCAATTGTAGGTATAAAGTTATGGAAGAAAGTTTTGTTTTTTAGAATATGGTAAATTTTTCATAAAAACTTGCTGGTAAAAAAAATAAAAAGACTGGTTTATCAAAACTAGATGATGCTATTGATATAGATGAAAAAGACTGTGAGCTTCAAAGATAAAGAAAGTATGACCTTTGAAGGATGATTTTAATATTTCATATTATTAATAAATCAAATCTTTCTTTAAAATCTATCTTTTAATTTGAAAAATGTAAAATATTTTCAATGTGGATTTGTGAAAAAATTTTTACTTATTTTTCTACTTTGATATTAATTAAGATTGTAAATTTTTATCAAAATTTAAAATAATAATACCATTTTATTTTTTTTAACAATAATTTTAAAGTTAATTAATATAGAAAATTTTTAATTCAAAAAATGATTTAGTATTTAATATTCTATTTTACTCTAAATAATCAAATAAATATCCAAATTAGTAATAATTCTTAATAAGTCATTTTTATTTTAAAGCAAGATAATAAATGATAAATATAGATATGACTAAAATTCAAAGGACTAATACGGGCAAACATTAAAGACATAAATAAAATTATTAGATAAATAAATAAGAATATGAATGAATAGTAATGTGATTGATTAAATGGTGATTAATTTTTAATAAATGAGCTTTCAAATTCACTTTTTATTATTCACTTTGTGATTTTTATTTTAGAGTTATCATAAAAAACACTTTATTAGAAAATATTTATTATCTGAAGAAATCGAAAGGAGTAAATTTTTAATTTCATAGAAGAACACAATGAATGAGTGATAGCTGATGAATGAAAAATGTAAAAAATAAAAATGAAATAGAAGAATAAAATAATTTAAGTTATTTATTAAATTTTTAAAAATATAACTACATAATGATAATCAATAAATGTTTTAGAACATCATAGTTTTTTAAACTAATAAATATCACTTCTATATACATATTTTTTTACTTTTGGATTGAATGATTAAAAATCCCTGATTGGTTGATTGCTTGCTTTTTACTTGTTAGTTTATGTTACTAGTTTTATTTAGATGATTTTAGTATGTTAGTTGATTGTTTATTTTCAGATGGTTGATAAAAACCTCTTTAGGTAGTCTCTGCATCTAACATTTTTATCTGCATCTAAAAATTTAAAAGTGACTTTATTATTACTTTTATCTGATTAGGTAAATTTTTAAGGAAGTTTGTAAACAGTTCCAAATCTTTAGAAAAGATCTTCTTGGATTTATTTAGTCTTTAGTCTTTCATAGTATGATTATTTTTCTAGTAAGAATTCCCAATTATGCTATTCTATTTTTTTAATCTATTGATTTAGCAATTCGTAAAACTTCTTCTCAAATTTGTTACATTTATCTTGACTAGAATAAAAGCCTATTGATGGATTTTCTTCATAGATTTTTATTTCATAATCTCTGTATTATATTGGGAGATCATTGTTGTTGAATTTAGGTAGGATAAACTTTTTTGCAATTAAGAAATTAAGTTTACCATATGCTAGGTCTTTTTTTAAAAAGTCTACGACACAGGAATTTTTATAAAAGTTAGATGGATGAATGTGTGATCTTAAAAAGTAATATGAGGCTTCACAATCACTTTCTAAGCCTAAAATATAGCATTTTTCTTAGTCTATCTCAAACATACCAATATTATATTTTTTTAAAAATATTAAAAAATTAGGATAGCTCTTTCCAACTGAAAGGTCACTAATGTTTAATTAATCAGTATCACTTTGGAAAGATTTATCAGTGAATTATATATTAGCCTCACTAAATAATTCCATCACTTAACTTAAAGGAACATTTATAGTTTTAATTTTTATTCTCCTAGATGTCTCTTCAATAACTCCAAAAATTTAATTATAAATATCCTCTCTTTCGTTTTCTGGGCAGCCTAAATTTAAAGTTAGTATCAAACCACTTTTTATCTGAATTTCAAAGCCCAATTAATATATTTTTTTGTATTAAATATACCTTCTTATATCTGCAGTATATATTTTCTCAAGAAGTTTTAGTTGTATCAGCAATTATTTATTATTTTAATGAATTAATTATTATTAGTACTAAGTTAAACCCTTAATATCAAGTCTAATATTATCTTTACTAGACAATATTATATTTTCAAGAGTTTCTTATATCTCTAAGATGACATTTTCAACCTCAGATTACACACATTTTATGGAAATTACTATTACTTGCTAAGACTCATTTTAGTTATAATTATCTTCTTCTTCAGCTTCTTCTCTCTTTTTTAGTTTATTTTCTTTAATACTTTTATAGAAATTATACTTCCTTTGGTCACTGCATTTATTTATATCTTCATTAGGTTTCATACTTTAATCACCTTTTTATTAAAAAAATAATAAATAAAATTCAGTTGTTATTTTTTATTTAATAAATTTACAATAAAATAGTTAGATTTTAACTTTATTTGCTGACTTAGAAACATACTACTCTTTTAATCCAAAGAGTATATTTTTCATATCAATATTTGGAAAGATAAACCCATAAGCATTAAAAAATCTTTCTAAATATTTTTTAAATTCTCTTTTAGTGCTATCTTAAATTGTTTCAAAAGAGTGCAGACTAAAATTCACCTTTCCATATCTTTTATTATTTTCTGTGCCAATAAAATATTTTTGCTTATCTCTACCATTCCATTATTAAATGTGTTTATCAAATAAAACCTCTACATCAATATGTGAAACATCATAATAGACAAAAGATTAAGCTTCTAAAAATATAGACATTTTACATTTAAAAAAATCTTTAATTTATTCCTTTTTTTAATGTATTTCAGAAGTTTCTTTGGCAGATATGAAAAAAGAATCTCCAGAAAACAATTTATTATTCATTAATTTCTTTAAGACCTCTTACTATTCATAATCCTACTTACTCAAAATATCTTTTGAGATTAGCAAAGGATTTTTTAATTCTATTTTTCTATTTATTATTAAAAAAAGAATAAACAATTATTGCTTTTAAAAACAATTTTTGACATAAAATAAGAGTAAACATCAAGCAATCAATTATTTAACAAAAAAATAAATTACCCAACTAAGTATTCATAAACTTTAGTTTACTTTAAATTGAAATCTTTAAGCTCTCCCAAGTATTTTTATTTAACTTTGAACAGAGTATAATTATTTATGATGTAATCAATAGATCTTTTTTGTTGGTTTGAATCAGAATCATTGAATTGTACAGAGACTTCAGCATTTTTATCATCTCCTTCAATATTCAAAATAGTAATTTTTAATTATTTGCATAACTTTAAAACAAGCATAAGTGATTTAATTTTTAATTTTTAATTTTATTTAATATTATATTCTTCAATTTGCTCTACTTCTTCTTGCTTTTTATAATTTTTTCTTGGGGCTTCAGGTTTATCATCTTCCTATTATCTATATTTTTTATTACTATTAGAATAATTATTATTACTATTACTATTAGTATAATTGTTATTGTTGTTGTTGTTGTAATTATTATTATCGTTTTAATTAAATCTGTCGTTTTTCTATCTATAATTTTATTAGTTATTTGTATACCTTTAATTGTCTCTCTGCTTTTATTGATAACAGTTATTATTTTATTTATCAGATTTATCATTTACATTTTTTTTATCTTTTATTATTTCTTTTCTCATGGGATTAACGCCTGCCAAAGTTTCATCAAGGTCAACTTAATCTAGATGTTAATATTAGAATTCTTAATAATCATAATTTTAATTTTAATCTTATTGTAGATTTTCTTAACGATTACCTTTATTGTTTCTACTTCCTCTCATTTGATTAGATTCCTAATTATTTTTTTCATAATTATTTTACTCATTTAATTTTTCACTCCTATTACCTCTTAAATTCTAACTTTGTTACTCTTAATTGTTATTTTCATCGTTATTAGCTCTTTTCTTATATTTCCTTCTCTAGTATTAGTCATTTTCGTTTTAATTATTTTCAACTTATTCTTCTAAATTATTTTAATTTTAATTTTAGTTTTCTCCTTAGTCTTCTTCTTAGTAGTTATTATTTTAGTTCTAACTTGCCCTGGTGCCTCTTCCTGTATTTCTTTTATTTTCATTTTAATTTTGGTTTTCGGTTGGGTCATCTTCTTATTAGTTGTTATTAAAGTTCTAACTTTATCGTGTTCCTCTTCCTGCATTTCTTTTATTTTCGTTTTAATTTTCGTTTTAAGTTTAATCTTCTTCTTATTCGTGATAATTATAATTCTAATTTTATCTTGTACCTCTTCCTTCACTTCTTTTATGGTAAACTTCTTTTTCTTCTTCTTGATCTTCTTGAAAATCTTGTTACTATTAATTATAATTGTTTCTTTAGCCATAGGACTTTTACTAATTATAGCCATTCCCTTTATAATTATCACTTCTTTGACCTCTACCATTATTTTCTTAGTGATCATTATTCTTATTCTTATAACCATCATTTTTTTAATCTCTGTTCTAATAATTTGAATTTTATTATTCTTCTCTTTATTAATAGTTATTTGTTCTTTAATTCCCTGCACCTTTATTTTTTTTATTTTAATATTCCTCTACCCCTTGATGGGAAGAATCTTTTTCTTCCCCATTACTAAACCTTGTACCTCTACCATTTGATTCTTTCTTATATTATTAGTTTATATAGCCATCATTTTGCTGATCTCTTGAATTATAATTATTATTTTTGTTTTAAAAGTTATCTTAGTTGTTTGAGTGATTTTCATACTTTTAATTATTCTCATTTAGTTTTATAAAACCATTATTAGTTCTTTACCTATTACCTCTTTAATTAGTTGCTTAAGGTTAAGAATCATCATCTTGTCTTTTCTTATATTTCCTTTTTTAATATTGTTCTTGTTCTTAAATTTCTACCTCTGATTCTTTTCTCTTTCCTCTATTTTCTTCTTCCTACTTTTGATTTTTCTATTCTTAATCTTCTTCTTATACGTTCCTTTGTTTATATATCCTTCTACCTACCTACACCTACTCTTGATCTTGCTCCTCAGATAAATTAGATAAAATTTAATTATTATTTTAATCCTGATTTCTATTTCTATGATTATTTTAATTTGATTCATTTTGACTAAATACTATTTCTGGTTAATCATTTTTATCATTCTCATTAACTTCATCCGAAATTTATTCTTATGATTAATTTGAATCATTAGAGCTGTTTTGATCATTATTCGGATTATTTTCTTTTTACTCTTCTATTTATTACTATTAATTCTATGATTTTCTCTCATATTTAATTTCTTACTTTTTTTTGTATTATGTTTTGTTATTATTTTATTAAACATTTTGTTATGAGGGGAATTTCCTTTCATACTCAACTTTCTAATTTTTGTTTAAAGCTTATTTTTAATTATTGTTTTCTTAAGCATTTTAATTTTGAGCTCTCTTTTTTTTTCCTTTATACTCATCTACTTCTGGTATAATATCTTGTAATAAATTATTTTTATTTTATTCATTAACTCTTTCTGTTGAGGTATTTTAAGTATGCTCAGATACATACTCTTTTTTAGGCTAATTTTTTAATTTTTCGTTTTATTTTAAATCAAACTTCGGTTTTGGTTTTTTTGAATCATAATCACTTTTTTTGAAATAAGAAAGAATATAAATATTTTCAAATTTTAAATGAGTTAGTTAGTTACCTGGAAGTATTTGTGTGTAAAAAAGTTTAGAACTACTAATTTTATGTCTTTTTTCTAATAAATATTTTAAAATAATTACAAATAGCTAAATTAAAAGTTAAATCAAATTTACTCATATTAATCTTTTATCATGTTCTTTTATGCAATTTTCTTTTGAGAAATATCAACTGTTGGCTAAAACCCACCTTCAGGATTGTCATCATCTTAATCTCTTAAATCTTAATCAGCTTAAATATTTTAATTATATTATGCTTCATTTTAATCAATAATATTAGTTTTCTCAATTGCTTGTTAATTTCTTTGACTTTCTTAAAGAATTAGATCATTTTCATTGATAAATTTTTATTATATACTTTAGTTTTATTATTTCTACTACTCTTCTTTTGCTTTGATCATAGACTTATCTTCTAATATCTCACTTTAGTTGATATTATTTTATGAATTTATCAAAGTAACACACCCTTTAAAATTTTATTCTTCCTTACTCATAGATTTTAGTTAAACAGTCTAAGAGTGGCTTGAATCTAGATAATCACTTATCAAAGTTCTAAATTATTTTTTCTTTTCATCTGTAGTTTATGGTTTGTGGTATACAAATAGAGGAAGGTAATCTTCAGATTAGTTTTTATAAAAATCTTTATACTTCTCATCATGATATTCTTTGAGCTTCTTTACAATATTTGAATCTAAAGATATATTTTCTAGTTTATTTTTAAAATGATTATTTGTGTATGGGTAGTGCTCAAGATTACTAAATTTTTATATCATTAACTATTCAACTACAAGATCATCAATATGAGTTTCTGTCAGTTCTTATGATTTGCGAAAGGGTAAAATAATTAACTTTAAATTCACCAATTCTTCTTTTAAAAATTAATCTATTTTGCCTTTATCAGCATTATTTTTATATGAAAATGTTAATGTCTTTTTTTCTATTTGGCATTCATTATTAGGAAAATTTATTCTAAAGTAATTTGTAGCGATAATTGGAATAATGTAATGTGGATTATCTGGAATTTTAAACTCACAAAACTTTTATTAGACTTTATTTTTACTACTCTAGATTGACTTCATCTTAGCAATTAAACTTAAAAATGGCTTCTATTATTTTAATGATTGTGCTTTTTGGTTACTTTTATATGATATATTTCTTGTTTAGAATTCAATCAGATTTCAACCTTTTTTGTTAATTTAAAATATTATTAGTTAGTTAGAATATAATTTGATTGTCTCATAGATTCTTACTCTTTTAACAAATTCACATATTCTTGAGACACATATTTCTTTTCTATGTGTTTTATCTTAGAGAACTTGATTCATATATCATTTTATTCTTCTTTCTTTAATTAAACATTAAATAAAATTATTTTATTGAATAAAATCTCAATGTTAACTTTTTTAATTCGAATACTTTTAACTTTAAAATATCTTTTGTTTGGCTTGTTTTGACAACATAAAATACTTTTTTATCTTTCTCTAAAATTTCAGCTCTCCTTCAAATAAAATAGTATTCATAACAAATATATACACACACACACACAAAAAGTATTTTCTTTTTGTTGTTTGATATGTTTTAATTATGAAATTAAAAAATAAAATTATTCTTAATATTGAAAGCTGTAACAAAAAAATTAATAATTAAAATCAGCAATTTAATATACAAATAAACATTCAAAAAGAGTAGAGTGGTAATTTAATTCTCTCAAAATTTAAAATAAGGATTGTTAAAACTAAAAAAATTCAAGTTTTAATTTCTTTTCATGAAGAAAATTTTTTATTAATCTTTCAATAGTGAGTAAGCTGTTAAGAGTAATTTTATAAAAGGATATCATTTTTGAAATACATTTTTGTTATTTGATTTACATAAATAACATTTAACATTTTAAAATTAAAATAGAAAATAGGATAAAATTGAGTAAATAAAAAAGATTTTGAAAATAAAAGTTAGATAAAATACAAAAAGTATTTTCTTAAATCCATTGATCAAATATATTCGAAGTTTTTAATGTCTTTTGTTCTTTTCTCTTAATTTGAATGAGGACTTAGACTTCTAATTTAAAACCCTCTTTTTTAAGTATAACTTTAAGTGATTTAGTTTTGCTTACTATACGAATTTGATAATTAACTTAGCATGTTATCACTATTCAATAAATTTTTTGTGTTCTATTATACAGTTTTTGATGGCATTTTAAATTTGTTAATAATTTTTATTGTTTTCACTGAATTTTTAAATAATTCAGGCTACTTATCTTTATTATTAACAGATTCTGGAGAAGATATGTTGGTATGGATTTTATTGAATCTTTCTTTTGTTATTAACTGATTGTTTAATTTAATAAATTGCTGTTGGATAGAATCCCTTTCAAGATTTTGTAAAAAAAGATTCTCTCTTTTTAATTTCTAAATTTATTACTGACTCAAGCAATCAATAGTAGTTTTTTGTAATGATTTTGAATTATCTTTTAAAATTTTTTAAATAGCTTACTCGAATTTATTATTAATTTATAAATTATTTTAAGATTAATATCCAGGATTTTATTTATTTCTTAAAACAGAGTATGGGCTGGTGGCACTATTTGTTGTTAAGTTGAGAATACTGTTATTTAAATCATCTTTATCTTTTTAGATTTCATTTGGAAAAGCAAACGCTTTCAAAGACAACTGTTTTGAAATTTCTTTTTTTTCCCATTTTTCTTTAAGAATATCAAGAAAAACCTATTTATTTTTATTTTATTTATTATCCTAAGAATTATTATCAGAATCTTTTTTTTGATTCTATACTGTATTAGCATTAGATGAAGTAGTACCTGACAGAAAATTCCTCTTTGTTTAAGTTTAATAAGCCACAGTCTATAATTATTACAATTGAGCTTACTATTACTCTAATATCTACATAGCTGATTATTATTTCTTTTTGAATTATACTGGAACAGACTTTAATCCTCCTAATTATAAGCGTTAGAATTGAGCTTATAATTACTACATTTATGTATTCAATTAATTAATTGTTTAAGGAGATATCTTGTTTGCTTAGCTTATCTATTGCTGTAAATAAACAATTTACTTTTATATTTCAGCAGAAAGCTTTTCATGATATTCATCAAATTATTTTTCTTTAATATACAAATCTCTTGCCTTTCTATATTCTTCTTACTGGTGAACTATATTGTTCCTTTCAGATTATATAAGAGTCTTTAACTCATATTTATCCACTTTTTAAATTTCTTTAGTCAATTCTGTTAAAATTTTATTTTTTACTGTATTACTTGAGCTTACCCCAAGACTATTGAGAAGCCCTTAGAATTATTATTTTTTAGCTTTCAAAGCTTCCTCATTTTATAATAACTACTTTTTTTGATATTCTCCACTAGGTAAATCACCCATAGAAGCAGCTGTTTCCTCTCCAGTACTTGAAATACGTCCTTTTCTCTTTTTTAATTCTCTTTCGTGAACTGATCCCTTTTTCTTTTTGTTTAAAATAGAAACAGAATTTTAATCATCATTTTTCATTTTCTTTATATGCGAAGAATTTTTTAAGTTGCTATTTTGCTGCATAATTCTGCTTTAAGTGCTTTTCATATTGTTTAATGATTATAATTATCCTGATACACTCATATCAGTAGTTCTTGTTCTTTAATTTTCTTCACCTTTATGAGCTGAAAAAGCCCTTTATCTCTTTGATCCTGTTTCATTGGAGTTAATATGAGATGCTCCTAAAGAGGTTTCATTCTACTCCTCATCTATTTAATTAGGTAGCCCTGCTGAAGAGGGACGATAAACCTAATCAACTATTTTCTTTATTTAAACTCTATCTACTTCAAATTGTAACAAATCATCTTTTATGTTAATAAATTCTTCTCCATACTCCATATGATCTACTTACTCTTTGACAATGCTAAAAAGGTTGTTTCTTTTATTTGTTCTAATAGGAATTTAAGTATCTAGAGTTGCACATTAAAAAGAATCAAGAGTAGACTCAAAGTGTTTTCCTAGATACATAGATATTTGTTTAGATTTATTGCTATGAATAGTAGTAATTATTTAATTTAATTTCTAATCAAATTGCTTTGTATTGAATGTATTTACTGGATCATACCAATGATGTAGTATTCCTTCTTCATCATACCAGTCCACCATTCCTAATTACTTACTTAATATCATTTTACGTCTTAATATTATCATGAGTACTTTTTTAAATAAAGACATGATATCATAAATCCATTCTCTAGCTCTGTTACATGATTTTTCGAAAATCCAATCCCATTTTGATAAAAAAATTCGTATGACATGATTTTCATCAATGTTAATTTTTTGATTACCCTCTTTAAAATCTTAATTATTAAGAAGATATTCTTCTAAATCAGAATCATACTGCTATTTAGTATCATTAATTAGTTTCAGTAGTTAAGCCTTAGTGGTATATTTGTAAATAAAACAGTGGCTATCAATAATTTCAAGAAAGAAATCTTTACATCTTTTGACATTAAAGTCTTTAGATTGCTAATAGAGAGAATCTATATTTTGTTAAATTATGTGTTTTTCTTCATCATCGAAAGCCTTTGATTATAACTTTTTAGTAATTCTTTCACATATCGACTTTAAAGTAAATCTATCTTTAAATGTTCTATCAAATATTTTTAAAATTCCAAATAAATTGTTTTATTCCCCAACATCTAAAGTCAAAGAATCTAGTATGTTTTTTTCAGTTAGAATGTTACTTGTTAAATATTTTATATTTAATTTTTTCATTTCTTAGACTATCAAATAACGACTTGTTGAGTCTAATTCTTTACTTTCTACTTTCCATCCTCTTAAAAACATAAGGCTTTCATCTACTAAATCATTTAACTCTTAATTTTAACCATCACCTCTATCTCTAATCTGATTAAGTAAACTGAAAAATTTCTCTATTAATATAATAAACAAAAAACGAACATCAAACACAATTTATTTATCAAAGAAATAAAGAAAAAATTACTCAACATAAGATGTGATGCATTAAGGAATGTATTGTAATTTTTATTAAATTCATCCTATTCTTGTTGGAATGAAGATTATTATGGAACCTCATTCTGCTTGAGAAGCTAATAAATATCAAAATTTGGACTATCGTCCTCTGAGCTGTAATAATTTTCTAAAAATGAATCATTAGAAAAGAAGCTCGTAATGATTTGGTTGTATGAGTATTGGTCAAGTTCTGTATCAATTTCAATAATTTCTATTTTCTTCTTCTTTTAATTAAATTTTTTCCTCACCTTTTCTGCTTCACTCTATGTATCAACAAGCTCCTCTTGGAACTTTTTCTTATCCATTTCTAACTAAATAACTTTAGCACTTAGATTATCACTCAACTTGCATGCATAAATATAATTATCTTACAATTAATTAAACAGCCCTGTGATATCATTGTTATGACTTTCATAAAACTAATTTAAAATCAAAATAATAAATTAAGCCTTTGCTTCATCTGAATCCAGATCATTCTTTATTTGGGTAGGCTTCTTGTTAAGTTTTAATGCATACAACAACAAATTTTTTGATTTTAAAATTTTTTAGGTATACTTACTCTAGTTATTGCTATTTTGTGCTTAATTGTTGTTATGGAGAAGACTTAAAAAGTTATTTTTTTCTTCTATCTAGGTTAAAATATTTGAAGATTTTGGAGTAACTGATTTATTATTTGTTGAGTTATTTTTCTATTAATCAGTTGAAACAACTTCATTCTCATCATCTAAAATACTAAAATCTATTTTGGGCTTTATTTAATCAATAAAAATAAGATAATTTGATTTTTTTAAAAGAATATATTACTTCAAATAGCATTTAGCTATTAAAATGATTAGATGGATTATCATAAATAAATACCCTTGCCAACATATCGAAATCTCCCAAATGATTTAAAAGCGAATCCAAATCTTATTATTACTTTAACTTGAGCATATGCTGGTGCTCTAAATACTCTATTTCTTATTAAGTCTCTTTTAATATTTCCTTAGCTTCTACTAAACTTTCTTTTATATCTTTATATTGGTCTATTTCATATTTCAAATCAGTTTCAGCAATTTATTGTAAATAATTTGTCTTTTGCATAACAGTTTTGTGAATTTCTTCAATATGATTCATAGCTTTCTTGACATACTACTATCTACAGACATTTAAAATATTTTAAGCTTTGGTTTCTTTCTCATCATCTTCAAGGTATGCTATATTTTTCTCAACAGCTTCATTTAGTTCTTCATATTCCAGTTAAAGCTTTTACACCTCTTCTTTCTATAATATCAATCTTTATTCCATATGACATAAAGTCTTAGTATAAAACTGTTCTTCTTTCACCTTATCTACAATTTTTTGTATTTTTTCTTTCAATTTACACAAAATCTCTTCAATCTCTTCTGGATAATATTCATCATATTTATTTATCTTTTAATTGGCAAAAGTTCTTAAATTATTGTTGTTATTTATATGCAGAAGAGGATCACTTTTATCAAACTATGTATACCTTTTGTATAGTTTTAAAAGCATTAAATTTGGTAGATATTTTGCAAATAACTAAATAAAATCATTAAAATAATTATTATTTTTTTGTGACAAATTTTTTTTAGTTAATCCTACCATTCAAAAAAAAAAATAAAAAAAGAAAAGATAAGTTAACCATTACCTGCTATTCTAAAGTTTGTAGAGCAACTATTTTTGTGATTCTAGCTGCTATTGTTTGAAATTATTTACCTAAATAAAGTTATCTATAATAAATCTAAATTAATATTCTTTGTCCTGAAACTCTTTTAAAGCCTACTGTGTTTCAATATGATCTTAATATTCAGTTTGAAGTTTTTTCACTTTTTAACTTTTTTTATACTATAAATCATTGTTGCCTTCTTCTTTATTGATAGAAGAAGATGGCCCATTACTGCTAATTATCTTTAATCCATTTGCTTTATTCTAATTTGTAATAGTAAAATTAGCAGAAGTTATTGTTTCTTAAGGATTAAATCTTATAACCTAATCGGTAAATTCTACTTTAACTCTCTTGTCTTTTAAATCCTCGTTAAAGCTTACTTAGCTAGGATTTTTATTAATATCATTAGTATTGTCTTAGTAATCAAATTATTGCAGTTAATATGCTTCAAATTCAAATAAGTTGTCTTGATCATTGCTGTCACTCATTTAGTGTAAATTAAATGGAATCAAGACTTGGTTATTTTTAATTTGCAATAATATTAATATATATTGAATTGGCTTATATATCCTAACAAATAGAAAAAATTACAAATAAACAATCTATTAGTTTTTTAATTAATTAGCTATGATTCTACATAAATAATTAAATGACACAGTTATTAATTTTTTAAACACAGCATAAACTTTATAATATCAGTAACTATTAAAAAATAAAAGAAAGTAGACTTTGATTTATTTAAAAATACATCTTTCTTTGTTTATTATCATTCAAATAATATCTATAAATAAAATGTTTTTAATAAACAAAAACTAAAACAGATAAAATAAAATTTAGCAAAAAATTTTGAAGTCCTTCACAAAAAATTATCAAATATTGAATAATTTTTGTGATTAATAACAAGCAATTCAATAAATCTTTAATAGAGTTAATTTTGATTTGATATTTACAAATATTAGAATCTAAGTTAATGATTTAGTCTAATAAAACATATGATGTAAATTTAGAGGATAAAAAATAACAATTAAATTAAGAATTATGAGATTTTAAACAAACACTTTTTTCAAAAACTTATTGAAATATAAAAAACTATTTTATTTTATTGGCAATTCAATTAAGTTTTGATTCTATGATGTTAAATTGAGATAATCTTTATTGGATAAAATATAAAAAACATGACTAGTTTTTCTAATAATTGAATTAATAATATATCATTTGAATCGAGAATATTATAAAATACAAATAAATATAAATAAAATTTAAAATACATTTAAAAATATTCAAATATTTCTAAATAGAAAATTAAACAATTTGATCACATTACTAAGAATTTGATAATGTTTTCATTGAGTTAATCTTCGTTTGGATACCCATAAAATATATTGTGAGTTTTTCTCCTAACTGAATTAATTACATCAATTCCATTTTGATTTAGCAGATTTCCCCTGTTAAAATAATTTAAAAGTCTACAAAATTTACAAAGTTAAAAAATTACGATAGATAGATATCTGCTTAGATGAGTCTAACCATATTTTTAAGCTTATAAACTAATCTGATACATGGGAGATTTTCTAATTAATTGTGAGATAAATTCAGATCCAATCTCACCAAATTTTTTTAATTTTCTATAAATTAACTGATGCCATAACCACCTTTTATCCCAATATTATTTCCCCTTTTTAAATTACTTTATCTTAAACAAAAATTTTTTAAATCTTAAATTACTTCAAAGATATTCTTAAAAATTGAAGCTAAGAAAGAGATCTGATTCCTTCAAAAATAAAGCAACAGCCTTCATTATTTATGCTCTAATAACTTTTAATCATAAAATTAAGCTGAATTATAAAATAATAATTTCAAGAAATTACTCTAAATTCAAATCAAGATACTATAAATTTATCAATTTATTAAGCACTTGTGAAATTCCTATTGCAATTAGATTATCCATTGCAACATGTTTGCCACTATTTTAATTGATACTACTCCTATTGCTTTATATTTTTAAATTTAACACTCAAAATTAAATAAATCAAGTTAAGATTTTACGAGAGACCTAAGACTAATTCTTTCAAATCTGTTTTCTCCTCAATTGCATTGCAAAGATTTATAACTTCTTCATATGATATTAATGTTTTACTATTTTAAAATTAATTTTGAGTAAGTTATATTTTATAAGATAAAATTGTACGAGAGGTTTATTTTTAGAATACTCAAGCTATTCATCTGTTTAATAGCATTAGAGAGCTCTTCAATAGAAGAAAAAGAGAGATTATTATAACTAAAATAAAATATAAATTTTTAATTCATTTATGATTATAAAAATAAATTTACTAAAAATTAATGTCAAGAAACTAAATTTTTTAAGCTTAACCAAGACTCTTATTTAATTATGTTAAAGAGGAAAAATCTACGTCACATCGACTAAGCAAAAAAAAATTGATAAAATAAAGTTTAGCTGATCATTTTTTAAATTAATAAATCAATACCTAATGTTTAAATTTACATATTCAAGATGAACCATTTTTTGAATTTAATTTGAAAGAGATTTAACAAATTACCCTGTTATGCTATTGTCTCTGTAAAAAATGTTTAAATAAAATAATAAGTAAACCAATTTTTTTAATTTTAATATATATGATTACTCTGTATTTAGACTAAAATGTGTGACAATGCTCATATTAATGAATGATTCAATAAATATAATCAAACCACTATCAGATATTTTATTTCTATAAAAAGAGAAATGTATCTATTTAAGCTTAGCAAGACTAGTTAGTCCTTCAGATAAATCTATAACATCCTCATTCATCATTTAATTCATTCTAATTTATGAATAATTCTAAGAAATTTATTTAAATTTATTTATTTACCCAAGATTGACATCTAAATTTGAAATGTTTTAGTTTTATTTCAAAAATTCTGCAAAATATTTCCACAAATTAGACTGATTTCTTTGCTTTATCACATTTCTAAACAAAAAACAATATTTAATTAATAATTAATATAAATTAGAGTTTACATTATGACTAATTTAAAGCTCTTAAGTTGCCTAATTGATTTAATACTTTTAAATAGAAAAATAAGTCCCTCACTTTCTATTTTATTCCAGGAAAAATCTAAATTCAAGTAGGTTATTTTATTTTATTCATTTATGCTTTCTTCAAGTTTTTTTAAAGCATTATAATTTAGCAAATTATTTCTATTATTTATTTTAAATTAATTTTTAATTTTAAAAATATATTTTCTAATTATTCCTACGACAAATTCAGTGATAAATACTAAAGGTTTGCCATTCTTCCCAATGAGAAGAAAATAGTTTGTGCTCCTTCAGAAGTTATTTTATTACCTCTTTATATCATATTTAATATTTAAAATGAATGGTTAATTAACAATCTTTAGAAATTAATTCTTTACACTAAGTTTAACTTTAATTTAACTAGCCTTTGAAGTTAAGATAAACGATTGGCAAGGCTTAAAGCTCCTTATATAAATATCTTACTAAAGGATAAATTTAAAATCAAAACATTAAGCTATGTCTATTTAGATATTGCATCAAATATATTGATAGAATCATATTGAGAAATTAGATTTTTAGAGAAATCTAAATTAAGGATACTCATATCAGGAAGTCTTTGTAAATTCTATATTAAGCTTTAAAAATTCTTTTGATTGAACTTTTGATTACTTTTTTGAAAGAAATATAAAAAAATAAATTATTCAGTTTCATGATAATAAAAAAAAGGTACTCCATTATTATGTTAACTTCAGAATTATTTATTTGCTCTGGCTTTATGTCAATTATTTAAGCTTATTGCATTATTGGAGCCATTTGTATCCTTGGTAAATTGCCTGGATTAGGATCTATAACTCCTCTAGCATAATCATAGAGCAGTGATCTCTTCTCCATTTATGTTATTAATTACTTTTAATCCAAAATAAGCTTTTCTGAATTTTTAATTATCAATATATTCCTAATTTAATATTTTAAGATAACTGAGTATTTTAATATAAACCTTTTATGCAAATATACCCAGCTTTGAACAAACATTTTTATAAGTATTTCAAATTTTTAATGTAGAAACTTATTTCTTGAGCAGAATTTCTTTGTATTTGTCTTGAAAAAGAAATATTAAATAAACTTAAAGATAAGGTAAATAGAAATTACCCCAAATTAATTTGTAAAAATTCTAACTATGATTGATTTTAAATCAACTTAATTATTGATTTTAAATCACCTTTCTAAGCAATAATTTTTTAGTATCTGATTTGTATTTTATTAAGACAATAATTCTTAGTTATTATTTACTATATCCTCATTTAAAGTACTCTTTGATTTTGATCTTTAGTCATAAATTTAAAGAAATCATCTCTATTTTTAATATTCATTTTAATGAGAAACAAGCAAGCAATACAAAATATTTGAATAATTTACCCTAACAAACTAAATGTTTAAACTTTCTTTTCAATTTTTTCCATTTTTTATCTAATTTTGTTCTAGAAATCAGCATTTATTGCATTTTTTCTGAAAAAAATAAATAATAGTTTCATCATGATAAAATAAAGAAAGATTTACCCTATATTTAGATCTATATTTTATATGCTGTTCAATTGGTCAATAATAACATCTATTATACTCCTAATTTAATTTTCTTTCAGCATTTATCCTCTATTATTAATGATATTTAAAATAAACAATATATATTTTATATAAAAATACTCTAAGCTTAATGAAAGACTTGTTAGCTTTTCAAAAAGTGGCAGTGAATGCAAAATTAAACTACAAGTTGTATTTCTTGTTCTTCTATCTGGGGGTATTGCTATTGTAATATTTTTAATTCTTTAAGCAGAGCTCTTGCTTATTATAGATACTTTCTTTAATCTAGTGAGGTCATTCACTTTCAACTATGATGGAACCGGATAAATGTTCCCAATACCTTTCCAACTTTTTTACTTGTTTTCTGATTTATCTTTTTGCTTAGTATCATTCAAAAATTTCATAGTTTAAAAAAAAACTTCAACACCATCTCCATACAGTAAACGTTATAGCCAAATGAGATGGATTACAACACTTAAAGCAGATACAAGGAAAACAGACAAAACAAACAAATTAATAGTATTATCTGATTTATGAACCCAAGAATTTCTTTCTTCATTGTTTATAAATTAAATTACACACATAGGCAATGCTTTGAACATAGCTTCTATTACATCAGCCATAATCATAAACTTTTGTAAATTTGAATCCAGCAAAATTGTTTAAAAATTTGGTTCCATGTTAGAATCCAAACATAGATTTACATTTTTTTTGCCTTAGTATTCTTTATTTTCTTCCATAGATTACTATTCTTCAATAAGTTTGTCATAGGAATTATCAATCTAGTGATCTAATAATCTAAACATGTTTAATAAGCAAAAATAACTCTAAGAAATTGCAAAAATAAATTTATTTTTGTTTCAGAAATTATTTTCATAAAAAATGAATTTATTAAACAATGAAAAATATTAAATAATTATAAATTGAGAAACTATTTTTTAATTTTTTCAGTTAAATTTTATAAATAATATTACTTTTGTTGAACACTCTTAGGCCTACAAAACTTAATAGGAATTGAACTTGTTCTATCAAGCTAAGCTACTATGTTTTAAGCTTAACTATTACTACTTTCACTGATTTTATTATTGAGTGCATTCTATACTACAGTAGGAACTTTAGATTCACGATTAAAATAAAGTTGATCTTATTAAGGAAGGAATGATGTTCTATTGTTAATTACTTGATTAGATTGCCTAACAATGTGGTCTATCTAATCATCATCTTATTTATCATTATTATATAGATCTTATATTTCTTTTTTTTCTTCCTTCTCTATTTTCCATTACTACTTTAGACTATTCATCATATCATCTGTTATGATGATCTTATACTTTTTATAGGTATAAACAAACAATATAAATGGGAAAATTTTTATTGACTATGCTAGTGCTATCATTATTGAAAGTGGGATTTTAGTTATTGCTATTTTAAAGAGCTAATAATAATATTTTAAGGTCCATTTAAGTTCCACAAAAATTAAATCAAAAGATCCTCTTGCGTTGCTGATTTAGTTCTATTTTTCTTCTTCATTTAGCTGAACCTGAGGATAAGAGAGCTAAAACATCCAAGTTAACATCTAAATAAAAGGTGATGCAAATAAAAAAAATATCATCGAACTTCTTAGAGAACCATAAGCAAAGTCTTACCAATATAAATAAAGTATATCAGCAAATTAACACCATATTTCAAGGAGAATTCTCCCAATAAATAAAATCCATAACACTATCAAATCAAAATTAATTTCACTTATCTTTGCTTTCTTCATTTTTAATTAGCTACCTTTAGAAAATAATATTAAATAATTGCAAAAATTGTCTTTATTTTAATTAATTTGAGAATTTTGAAAGGATATAGTGTTATTATGAGTATTTAAAGACTTATTATAAATATCTGGTTATTTACTTAAAAAAAACATAAAACACCAAAGATTTGAAATATTTATTAATAAGTATTCACTGTAATAACTATTTATTCATTTCTATATGCTATCCGATTAAATTTTAATTAAATGCAAATTAAATTTAACTTGATATACCAAATAATGTAATCTTAACAATATTTATAATTAATCTAAAATGTACAAAAGATTTTAAGATAAATTCAAAAATAAAATTTGTTTTCTAAAAAGCATCTAATTTTTGTTACATTAGGTTGATTGTGAGTTATTTTGAGTAACTCAAGAGTTACTTAGAGTCCTTAAAAGTTCTTAAATAATTTAAAAAGTTAGAAAAAAATTATTTGTTTAAATTAAGAAAAGAGATGAAAAGAATAATTAATATAAATTAATCTTTAAAGACTTAATTTTGAGTCATTTACTTATGCAATTTAATAAAGATTTTCTGACTTAAAACAATGTTTAAGAAAAAAAAAATTATTTTTCTAAAAGAAATGATTTACATACCAAATATTAAAAAATTTAATCTTTGAAAATAATAGAATAGAAGTTCCTTTTTTAATTGTTCTATTTATAAAAAATATTCAATCATTTGTTTTGTATTTTAAAAAGATTTTCTTTTAATGGTAAATAATTAATTTGATTTCATTTTAAGATATTTTTTATTAAATAAGAAAATTTGGAAACTAGTTTTGATCAATCATAATTAATACTATCACATATGTATATGTAAATACTAAATAAAATTTTTTATAATTAATTTGGATGCATATTTTTTCAATTTTATGTTTATTTTGCAGCACGTTTCCTTCTTAAGGCTGCAAACAATAGCCACTTATAGTAAACTTTGGCTTTTAAAATGAAATCCCAAAAAACAGAACTCATTTTGTATTTTCCTTCATCAGGTATAATTTTTTTCAGTTCTTCATGATCTACATTATTTAGATGAACTCGATGAGGATCTTATTTGTAAACTTGATATGCTCTAGTTTCAATTCTTAATCTCACAAGAGAATATTTAAGAATTTATCTAAAGCATTTCTTAATTTTATATCTATTTGTAACATTTATTAGTTATTCTAATCCTTAGTAAAATTTCCTATTTTTTTTTAACCAAATTCAATAAATAAATAATATTTTACAATTTTATTTACTTATTTTTTTAAGATAGATTTTTCAATTTTAAGTTTTTATACCACTTGTATATATATTTTGCTGAATTTTACTTGGTTTTTTCTTCTAAATTAATTTGAAGGGTTTTTTTGTAGTTTCTGAATGATCTCTAAATCTGATGTGGAAAAAAGTTTATGAAGACCTATTTAGAAATTTGTATTAATAAATATACCTTTTTAGCAGCTAAATCTCTTTTAGGTTTTACAATACTTATGTATCTTCTGAAAGCTCTTTATATCTTTATTACTAAACTGTTCATTACTTTATATCTCATCGTTTCTCTAAGTCTTTATTCTATCTCTTTTTAATTAAGCTTTACTAGCTTAGCAGTTGGCAGCTTTAAAATTGAATCCTAAACTACATTAGGTAATGAATTTACTGTATTTTCACTCTTTAATTAGCTATTTTAAAATATTATGCTTTGTTGATAATTTTGAGCTTAGAGGCTACTATTGTTGGTGATATAAAGCTTTCTGATGGTCATGATCTCCTGATTAATTTTCTTGATTTCAACTTCAGCCTGCACATACATACAAAAAAGGAAGAATCTATATAATGATATGCAATATTTATTTTTATTTAAATAAATTTAAATTCCATACTTTATCAATCAAATAAGAGTAGTCTCTTTTACTAAAATTCACTTTAAGTCTTTCATGAAGAAAACTTTTATTAGAGCCTTCAATTAAATAAACATATGTTTTAACATTAAATTGATAAAAATATATTTACTAAATATTTTTGTCACACAAGAATCAAAACTTGTAAGCTTTTCATCTGTAACGCACTCCTTGTATTATTATGCTAGTTCCTTCGTTTATGAAATAAGCTAATTATTATATTTTTTATACAAATCGTCAAATTCCTAAATTGTTAGATTAAATATCTCCATTTATTTTTTATTTTTTTTAACTAAAATTAATAAATTTGTAATTTAATTTTTTAAAAGAAATAATTTTTGATATTTTAAAAATTTAAAAAAAATAATCACTAAAAATAAACTTAAATAATAAATTAGCCAATAATTATCTAACTATATTTACTAATATTAAATTTACAATCTATATCAATACTTACTTTTTAAATCTTTATAGATAATTAATTATATTTACTCAGCCTCATATGAAGCTTTCTTTTATAAAAAAATTACAGAATAATAGAATAATAAATTTTAAATTTATTTGGAGCATAAAAAGATAAAAATAATTTTAAAAGAACAAACTTTTTAGCTCAAAAAATTAATTTATTTTCAAAAGTTTAATTTTAAGGATTTTCTTTCAAAGTATTCTCTTTTTAATTAATTTTAATGAAATGATGAAGTAAAATTAGATATTTTTTTATTAGAATTCTCTAAAATGTTAGATAAAAATAATTAGGAATAAATCTTTAAAAATATAAGAATAAATATCTATTATTTTCTGAATAGATATGAGAATTGTTATTTTAGAATACTTTTGGAATTCCACTTACACTAAACTGAGTAACTATATAAATATGAGTTTAATATTTTTATTTATAAATAAATGTTTAAATAGTACCTTAATGTAATATTTTGTTCAGGTTATGGTAGTATATTTTTTTGTTGTTAAATCTTATATTTTTAATAAATATTTTGTATTTATATTATTAATTAAATAGTTAACAAAGAACTTTAGAGATGTTAAGGAAAATTGTAGCGAGATTTAGTACAATGAGACATGTACATTGCTCTGCATTTGGAGGTGTAGATGTTTTAACAATCAAAACAAGCCCACTTCCTGTAAATACTTTTTAAAATTTATTAGAAAATAACATATTTTTTATGTTATTGATAGGCGTTGAAAAAAGATGAGATATTAATTAAGGTCTAGGCCACAGCTTTAAATAGGGCAGATACTTTGCAAGTATGAAAAATAAAGTTTAAATATCGATTAAATAATAATTAAAAAATAGAGATAAGGAAAATATCCTCCCCCTCCTGGAGCATCTGACATTATTGGCTTAGAAGCAGCTGGATATGTACTAGATTAAAATGGGTAGATTTATTGAGTAATTTCTACAGAAAATAGTAACATATCTTTATTAAGTAATCAAACTAGCAGAAGGGTAGTTGCATTACTATCAGGAGGTGGATACTCTGAGTAAATATAAAAGTAGTTGTTGGTTTATTTATTTAAGAATAAAATAGATATGTAGCAGTGAACAAGAACCATGTTTTAGAAATTCCAGATGAGATGAGTTTCTCTGACGTAATTAATTTTTAATTATTTATTAAGATTTTTTTATAATATTTTATTCTAACATAAATTTTTATTTTCAAATTTCAAAAAAGGCAGCAGGAATAGCAGAAACATGGATAACAGCATTTTAATTATTAAAGAAAGTTGGTAATTCTAAGCCTGGTGAGAAAGTTTTAATATATGCAGGAGCGAGTGGGGTAGGCACTGCAGCAATATAGCTTTGCAATGGCTTATTTAAAACACATGCAATTGTCAGTGTTTCTACTCAAGAAAAGCTTTAATATTGCAAGAAGTATTTATATTTTTGGATTTAAGATATTTGTAAAAATAAATTTATGAAACAGTTTAGGAGCATAAGGAGGTATAATCTACAAAGATAACTTAAAGTAGAAAGAATAAGTTTTAGAGTTAACCAAAGGAAAAGGAGCTGATATTATTTTAGACTGCATCGGAGCTTCTAATGTGGATTTAGTAAAATTAGTATTCAAATTTCTAGATTAATTAAGATTTTGTTAAAATTTCAAAGACTTTAGGTGTACTTAACTATGATGCTCGTTGGGTATTATATGGTTTAATGGGGGGAGCTAAAATTCCTAATTTTAATTTAGCCTCACTTGTTACTAAAAGAGCATCATTGATTTGCTCCACACTTAGGTAATAAAAATGAAATGTATAATTTAACATGTATCTATTAAATTAATAGGAGCCGTTCTGATCGTTACAAAACTGATCTTGTAAGAGATTTCTAATTCCAGGCTATGCCTCTATTTAAAAATAACACTTTCAAGCCAATTATTGATAAGGTTTATAATGTTAATCTAAGTGATGAGAAAGATATTGAAAAGGTATTCAGTTATTATTTAGAAAATTAATAAAAAAGACAATTTTCAAATAAAATTTTTTTCAAAAAATCAAAGGTAAGAGAAGCTCATTAATATATGGAAAGAAACCAAAATATAGGAAAGATTATTTTGAATTTCGCTGCTTGAACACTACAACATAAATTAAATTATTTAAAATAGCCTTACAAATTTCTTTATAGTTCGCTTGTATATTAAATTTCAGCTTAAATATTAGATTTTCATTCAAATTTACTTTTTCAAATTCTTAACAATAGCCAAAATTTTTCAATTATTTGTTAGCTAATTTTTTTCAATTTGGAGTGTTATTTTTTTAAACGTTCTTTATTCGTTTGAGAAAGAAATCAAAACAAACCAAAAAAAAAAAAATCAAAATTTAAATCTTACAAAAAAATTGAATTAACATTTTAAAATATAAAATTCTTTTTGTTAAATGTTCAAAAAGGGTCAATTTTTGCTAAAATGATGAATTTGATTGGAACTTGGGTTATTATTATTTATTTTAATTGGCTTTTCAAATTACTTCTTAAATAAAGTTGGTCAGTTAAAATGGACAAAGAATTTTTTGATTAATAGTTTTTTGAGTTGATATTTCAAAAGAATGTAACGAATTGAAATACTTTTTTATATTTGCCAGATAAATGAAAATTTTAATGGCCTATAAATATTTGATTTCTGAGAGTTTGAGTTGAATAATGTAAATAATAAATTTCAAACAAATGATATATGATGGAAATGTATTCAGATTATAATTAGCATATTCAAATTTTGTTTTTACTCTCAGCTTAAAAAAAAGATAATCAAAAAAGCTATTAAATTTTGAGAAAAGGCCATATAAATTCATAAAACCACTTCACTGAATAAGATATAGCGTTTGAAGCTCAAACAAGAGAGTTGAGTAATTATTTAGAGGTATTTATTAGGATTGCAAAAAAAAAAAATTAACTAACAAACTAACAATTAATTAATCTATCTATGTATAAAGCATACATATAGAAGCAATTAATAAGGTAAGAAAATAAAGAAAAAAAATTAACATTCAATTTTTATAATTAATATATTAAAAATACATCAAAAAGTAAATAATTGATAATTTAAAGAGAAACAAACAAAAGATCTTTATGTCAACCAGTAATATCGAATATCTTGACTCTAAGGTCTAACAGATGAATCTAGCTACATTCAGCGATGATTAAATTTCATTTCAATTGGACAAAAGCCGCGTTGTAGAGCTAGAGAGCGAGAATAACACCCTCAAGCTTTAGGTAAATAATAAAAATATTTTGGTTGTTTTAAATTTGTAAATTTTGTTCACATTTCATATTTTTTAGTTTTCTTATAATTCTGATTAACTTTAAATATTTTTTGTTATAAAGAACTTACTACATAATAATATGGATAATAAAAAATATTTAAATATGAAAGCATAAATCATTTTAAATCCTAATGTAAAATGTTAAATAATATTAATTAGATGAAGACTAAGGAATAGAGTTGGAATAAAGATCGCGCTATCCTTACCTAGAAGATAGAATTACTAGAAAGCCATATTTATGAAAGCAAAATAAGATAAGAAAATCTCTAAAAAATGAATGAAGCTTTTATGACTACCTTAAATGACTTAACTGCTAATCCTAAAAACTTTTCTGTAAAAAAACATTTTAAGCATAGAATTAATTTTAACACAAGAGTAATTTAATTGAAAAAAAATAATTTTTATAAGAACAAGATGCTTAAGGAGTTACAGTAGCTTTTTGAAAACAGGACACAAATGGATCCAGATTCTGAATCTAAATTATAAAAAAGTGCTTTGACTATCAAACAACAACAAGAAGAGGTAATTTTAGTATTTATATTAGAGATAAGCAAAGTATTCTAAACATAATTTTCAACATACAGAGGAGGATAAAAGGTGTTTGTTTATAATGAATAAATTAGTCCATTTTTTTGATTGATATTTTCAAAATTAAATTCTGATAGTATTCTTTCAAAAATTACATTTTTAAGAAGACATGAATGCATCCTTTTTGATTAAATTTTTAAATTTTTCAATAAAGGAATCAAATATTATTAATATTTAATTGATAAATAAGTTAGAAGATCTTATATGAATTGTTTTTGTTTTATATTATTACTGCTTTTATAACGATTATTATAAATTTTGATCCATTTTAAAAAAATTAAATTCAACTTGAAAATAAGATCAAACAAACACTCTCTTTTTTATTTCACATTTTCTTCCAAAATATCAAAACTCAGTTTCTTTGTTACAGAAGCCAATTTAATTTAATAAAATATGTACAGATTGAAGATCTCAAGAAAAAGGTCTCCTAATATGAACAGGAAATACAGTTTTTAAGGATAAAGCTCTAAGAAAATGAAAAAGTTATTGAAAACAGTTTATCAAGATAACAATAAGATCTTGCTTAGCTTTCATTAGAGTAAAAATCTTTTTTTTGGTTTACATTATTCCTTAACTTATGCTTATATTAATAATTAAAGAAAGGAAAAAGAAAATAAAAAAATCATTGAAAAAGAATGTGTAAAAATTAAGGAAATGTATGAAAAAGAATTGAATTCTGTTTAAAAGCAATACTAAGAAACAATAAATTAAATGCAATAGGTAATCAACTTAAAATAAAATTTTATAAACATTAATACTTAATTTTTCATATTTATTAGAATAAACAAGAAAAAAACAGCTAAAACAAAGAAGAGGACAACTAAGAAATTAATAGACTTAACAACATTATTGATTCCATGGCTTAAAATCATAAGCTAGAAGTAATTTAAAATATTTAATTTATAAATATTTTTTGTCTTTTATAAACTAAAAAATAAACACAAAATTTATCTGGGATTTTATTTTCTCAAAAAATTTAATTTGTTTTTACAATTGAAATTGTAAGTTTGCTCAAAATATAAAAAAATCTACTTTGAAAGAAATAAAAAACAGAGCAATCCAAATAGAACAAAAATTTAAATTAAAATTGAATAAATTTAATTTTAAAAAAATTAGATTGAGCTTATTCGTTAATAAACCTAAAATGAAATAAAAATAATGGAGAATAAATATAAATAATTGGAATCTAACTCTTAAGCATAGTCAGCTAATAAATAAGATACTAATGTCTTGCTTTAGAAAATTTAATAACTTGAAGAAGAAAAAAATATGATGACTTCTTAGCTCTAGAGTGTTTTCTCTAAATTTTAGCAAATATCAAATTAAAATTCTGGTATTAATGCTGCTTTGTAACTTAAAGAGTCTCAAATTGAAGATTTGAAAGCTAAAATGGCATAGATGTAAGCAAGCTTACCTTTGACTTCTTAAGATGTAATATTCTATCACTTTTCACTTTATTAGGTGTATATTTAAAATTCAAAATATTTTATAGTTTTTTGATGTTGAGTTGTAAATCAGTCGCATAGAACCTGAAAGATCCAAGAGAAGAAGCATTGTTAATGAGTCAATTATATCAAATATAACTCCAATTAATAGAGAAAACAACTAAGCTTCTTTAAATATTATTGGGAATAACATTGGATTTAATGGGCTAGCAAATGATCATGGATTAAGTAACAATGCAAGTAGTAATAGCTTAGCTTAGAATAGCTAAAATCTTTTATAGATTTGCCAAAGTGATAATATACTTAGTAGTGGTAGTGGAAATCAGGTCTACTAAACTCCTAGCATTGGATAATAAATTCCTAATTTTTAGAGTAATTACTCCAGCGTTTAAAGTTAGAATTTGAATATTATTCCCTAAGGATTTGGATTAGCATAGAGCATCTAATTTAGCACTGTTAATAATAACAATAGTAATGCTTAAAGAATGGAATAGCCCAGGGGAAGTATGAATTAGTAATACGGATTTAATATGAGATAAGGATCTTTAGCTAATTCTGAATTATCTAATTGTGATACATTTGGTAATCCAAGTGCTGTTAAAAACAAGAGAGTTATTTCTGCTTCTACATCCTCAAGCAATCTTGTCAAGGATTATATTCATTCAAATGGAAATGGCGGAATACAAGTATTAGATATGAATATGAATAGCGGCTAAAATATTTTAAAGACTGATCAATCTTCTTAATCACAAAATCAATAATAACACATAACAATGGATACTTCTATAGAAAAAAGATCATGTAAAGCTGGTTAAATTACTTCTAAAAAGAAGTTACAAAGCATTGAAAACATAGAATCATAAGCCTCTCTTCATAATTTAAAAACAGATGATACAGTTATAAAAAGAGAAAGAACAACTACAACATCTGCTAGTTATCATAGTGGAGGAGGAAACAGCCTTTCTTTAAATAATGTTCTTTAATTTAAAAATGGGTATAATGAGTTCTAATAATCTACAAAAGCAGCAAATTCTGAATTTTCAAATAAAGCTGCTTTTAACTCACAATCAGTTCAAAAAAAAATGACAAGCTAAAATCTAAGAAATTAATCATTGAATCCATGTAAGTCAAGTGAATCACAATAATAGAATTAAATGACAAAGTAGTATCATAACAAGAACCAAAGCTTATCAAGCAATAATATACCTATGAGCACAAATGAACTAAAAAAATCAATAATTGATTCTTCAAATATGACTAATACTACTTAAACTAACATATCATAATGCAATATGAATTTTTATAATTCAAACCAATCAGTTATTTCTTAAAGCAATTTACTTGGAGGTTCTTAATCATTTATCAAAAACAACCCTATGAGCTAGAGCTCTCTGCTAAATTAAGAACAATCATTCTTAGTTAAAGCTATTTAAGAAAATATGCAAGAAAGAATGACCTTAGAGGAGAAAATGAAAAATTTAGAAACTGAAGTTCAAAACTACATAATGATAAACTAATAAAAGCAAAAAGGTTAGTAGACATCAGCATCATCTTTTTCATCACTTGTATAATAGGTCATGAAAGAATTGTATTCTAAATAGCTGAATAAAAGCATTTTCTAACTAAGTAAAGAAGAAAGAGAAAAGGTGTTAAAGCAAGAAATAAAATCTCTAGTTGATAAAATAATGATTAAACCACTTTAGCAGAGATAGCAATCATAAGAAAATAAGTCAATCATAATAAATTAAACCTTAAACAAGTCAATTTCAATTGAAGATGGTAAAATAACTTTGCTTAAAATTATAAAATTATTTATTTATTATTTAAAAAAATAGGGATTATGAGAGAAACTAAATCACCAAGATATAATTAACCCAGTGGAAATTTAGGAGTCTCAAATATTCTCAATTCATCATCCCTCTCCTTCTCATAGAATAAAGGTTTCTTAAATTTTATGAATTAAAATAAGGAAAACTCATGCTTCAATCCTAAATAAAAAGGATAACTCAAGTCAAATAGCAATCTTTTAAGTCGCATTTAAGTCAAACCTAATTCAGCTACAAATATCCAAACTTAATAGCTAGGAATTGATTCCTAGTTATTCTTTGAAAAAAAATCCCATCAATTTAATGGGTCATAAAGCAGAAATAACAGAGTATTGAATTGAAATAAAAAGATAATTAAGAAGAGCTAAATTTAATTATTATATCCATCTATCTATATATCCAGCCATCTGCAAATAAAGTAACATAGCTCAATCTTAGACAAAAAAGATCCTAGAAGAGAAAAAGAGATGGCAGACTAAAAATATTTTTTAATTTAATAGCTTCTTTTTAACTCACTAAATAAATATACAAGAAAAATAAACTAAAATTAGAAAAATTAAAACTTAAATCTAATTAAATTAATTAATTAATAATATTACAATTACTTGAATGCTTGATCTTAAAATGAATTATTTCTAAGCAGTCTTTCTTTAACTCCAGAAAATATGAAATTCCCGTATGGAGAATATTTGAAATACACTTAGTTTTCATTTTAAATTAATAAGCCCTTAAAATAAGATTCATTTATAAAGAAACTTTTAATTTCTTATGATAACCAATAAATTGTTGGTTCAATCAAAATATAAAGTATCTATCCGAATTATGTTTTATAGTATATCAATTTAAAATATTTTTATTTTATCAATTCTCTTATCTTCAAACCAAACAAAATAAATTAATTTTTTATTCATTTAATCATGTCTTGTTAATCAAGTAATTATAATTTAAAGCATACATAGTATCAAAAGAAAACAAATTAAAATAAGATATGCAAATACATCTTTATATTTTGATTTAGATATTCAATATTTAGGTTGATTTTTTAATTATTTTTATCACTACTTTAATCTTTAGCATTTGCCTACTATTTATAATAATGAAATACATTTTAAATTTAATTTACTCTTTTTTCTTAAAATAATATTAACTGTTTGTTCTAAATTCTATTTGGATTTTTCTTAGAATTTCTTTTTTGCAAAAAATTGAATATCTTAAAAGTATAAATTATTGATAAACAAATTTGCCTAATATTAATTTGCAACAAATTAAATAAAATCAAAAGAAATGAGCAGTGATAAAGAATTAAGTAATTCAGATAACTCTTTAAAGAGTGGTACTATGATTAGTAATTTAATTGATGCAGAGGAAATATATAAGAGTTCAAAATTATATAAATCAACACCAAAGATATAAACTAAACCAATTCATTTAGAGCCTTTAGAATTATAATAAAAAAGTTTGTTTGAAGCTTTCTTTAAGGGAGATTAAAAATATATATATGAATTTGATAAAGATACATTACTATATAGAGAAAAATATATTAGAAAATTGAGTTAATAGGGGTTAACTGTTTGTTTATACACAGCAGGTATTAACTTGTTTGTTTATTAGTTTGTTTTTAAAAGCAGTTAACATACTATTGCTACAAAAATTAGCAGCTTTACTATTCTTAATGCTATACCTTTGAGCTATTTCGCATACAAAATTATAGTAGATTACAATAAAGCAAATTAATATTTGTTTGAAAAATACTTAAAGAGGTGATTGATTGCTTTAAAATAAATTAATTGTTTTGTTCTTAATGAAATGTTTTTGTAAAAAAATAATAAATTTATTATTTGTCTTAAAAAAGTAAAAGCAATATTAATATGTTTAGAGATATTTATTTATTTACTTTGTTACATACTAAATTTACTAAAAATATTAATCAATCAATTAATCGATAATTCTACTAAATGGTATTTTTATCTGCAATATCTAAATATTTCATTTTTTAGATTCTTTGTAATAAATGATATAGCTATATCTTATCAAAGCATGAATTATTTGATATTTTTTAGTGAAATAGATTTTATTCTTTTATCTATAGTAATAGTGAAATATAAATTGATTTAGTTTTTGTAAAATTACTGTAAATAAAATTAAGTTTTTAATTATTCAGTAAACATATTTTATCAATAGGCAATAAAGATTAACTTCATATGATAATTTTTACTACTAATATTTGATCATATCAATCACTTTTTTGTTAATAAATCAATTCTTAAAAAAAAATAATAAATTATACTGCTAGATTTTATTAAAGTTTAAATAATATTTTCCTGTCATAGCATATAGGATATTTGAAGATAAAGTTAAATATTTAGAATAAGGAAGTGCTGTATAAGTATAAATTTGAGTGATAAAAAAGTGTATAAATATTCTTTAGTTGTATTTGCTAACAAAGATGAGCAATAATAATGTATATGCATTTGTAATACAAAACAAGAAAGGAGAAAATATGCTTGCTATTCCCAATAATGTTTTTAGAATTGATAAAGCACTTTATTTAGCAGATAGAATATATGATAAAGTTATATTGCAGTTTAGTAAATATCTTATTTGTCATTTAGCATTTTTAGTTTTGCGAAGGGATTATAGAATTTATCACACGATTTAATACTACATTAAAAACTTACAATTCAGTTTCTTAAATATTTTGTAAAAATAAAAAAGAATCTAATTAGAAAGTTGATCGTCATTTTGTAATAGACCATGACATAGCAGGTATTATTTACATAACGGATCAGGTAGTTTTATTTAATTAATAGCATATGTTTTTTATGAATGATAGGTAGATAAACCCCTTTTTTTATAATTAGTTTATATTTTAGTTGTTCATAAGCTCAGCACATATAGCAGTAGGATATGATTTGATAAAAAAGCTGGTAAATGCCTTTAATGCTTCTAAAATTTAGGATCCATAAAGTATGGAAAAGAAAATATTTGAGGTATATAATTAAATTGTCTTTAAAAGCATAAAGAATATATAAAATAAACATCTACACTTAAAAAATAAAATAGGTTTATTTCATGCTTCATCAGAGTATGTACTAAAAGTTTATAGATCATAAATTCTTTAATGTTAATTATAAGAATTAATATATAAAAAATGCTATAGAAGATAAGGTATGTGATAAAGATTTGATAAAAACTAGATTTGCCTCTATGCAATAATAATAAATAGGATCTACATTATCGTCAAAAATATTCGAAGAGAGAGATGCAATTCCAATTATTCCTTACAAATATGCCAAGAAAAACTTCAACAATACTAAAACTAATTAATTTTTATAGTCATTCAATGATAAAATAGAAATACCAAATGCTGTCTTTAAATAAAATAATTATGATTCAAAGAGAGAAGCCTACAGAAATAAACTTTATTCTTTAGTCTTTTAAATGAAAATAAAAAGTGCTTGCTCACAAAGCGACTCGACAAGATTATCGTACCCACTAAATAAAAATAACCTAAAATTTATAGATAAACTAAAACCTAAAATATAAAGTTTCAGTAGTTAATAAATGTAAATGTTGAAGTAGAAATATGGCAATAAAATAAATCATCAAATTATTCAATAAAACATAGAAAATCAATTTAATGATTTACAAATTATCTAAAATGGTAAAACTATCAAAAATGATAATGGCCATCCTAATGATAAAAGCAATCAAAATTCAAATAATGTTTCATAGTCAAAAGATAAAAATTAACTTAATTCTGATTAAAAATATAATGAGAATAATAATGTCAATATCATAAATTCAAAATAAAATAGAGAAAATGGATTATCACCTAAAAATTAGGTTTAGTAGGAATAAACAAAAACCCTAGTTTAATAGCAAATAAATCAACAGCCACAATAACAATAATAAAGCAATAAACATCAAGATTTACTAGATTTTGATTTTAATGATTAGCTAAATGGTATAATTACTTTCTTTATCTTCATTAAATTTATGTTAAAATATTTAATTTTATTAAATAGATAATGAAAACAAAGAAGATATATTCAATCATAATAACTAATAAATATAATTCTTTTCTAATTAATAAAATAATTTCTTTAAGACTTAGCAACAATAGTAGCAACAGTAGGAAATAGATTTAATTTGATATTTCTCATATAAAAAGCATCATGTTGTTAGTTAGCTAGCTATATTTCATAATATCTAGCTAATTGATTGAAGAAAATGGCTAAAATATTTCAATAATAACTAGCTCTTTCTGTATATTTCATTCAAATTCTAACCAAAAATTACTTTATAACCTAATTATTATTATTTTTAAATCTAATTTACCATTCAGTCTCATCTTGTATATTATTACTATATTTGTAAATCCTTTTATAAATCCCAAACTAAAAACTATCTGCTCAAAATCATCAAGATAAATTGTTACATATTTTTTAATTTTAAAAATAGATTTAATTATTTTTTGATTGAGAGAAATATAACTTTCAAAATTAATCAAATAAACCTATTTTATGTCATTTGAAATCCTATTTAATTTATTTAATTTGAAATAAAATTTATTTGATCAGATTAACAATTTGAAATTAATTTCAATTAAATAATTTTTTTAATTAAAATACTAGCTAAATAAAGAAGAGGTTTAGATATAATTTAACATATTTTTAATAAATTATTTGTCTATTATTGTTAACAATCAATGTTAATATTTTATAAGATTTTCTAAAACATAATAAAAAATCATTTAGTGATATTTAGAACTATATTGACATCATAATGAATAATTTAAGAAACATAGAATATAAATTAAAAAGTTAAGAGTTAGCACATTCTTTATTTTGATTATATTAATACAACATTATTAATATTGACTTTTACTTTTCTAAATAAATAAAAAATAAAAATGAGTAATAAGACTAAAAGTATTAGATTATGATCTCTTATCAGCAAGGTATTTACAAAAATATGTTCTTAAAAATAACTGTGTAGAATTGATTATGAAAGATTTAAAATAAATTTAAAAGAAAGGGTAATTAATAGAATATTTCATAAATTTTTATCTAACAATACTATCATAAAAAGGGCTTTATGATAAAAATGTAAGCTAGATATATAATAGCAATATATATAATAATAGAGACACCTACATATAAAAATGATTACAATCTATTACTAGTTTTTTAACTTTTATTATTATCATTTTGTTAATATTATTGTTTCATCCTTTCACGATATTCTAATAAATCATTATTTATTTATTCTTATGTTTTTTAAAGCTTTTAAATGTCTAAATCCTCATTTTTTATCTTAGAAATAAAAAACTTTTTCACTGCTACCCCTGCCTATTATCTTAATTTTTCATTTGCTCTTATACTAATATTTATTTCTTCATTTTGCATATACAAATCTACATCTTCTTATGTTAACTATTTTTACTCCTTCTTTAAAACATCTTAAATAATATTATTATCTCTCCTGTATCTTTCCATTTTTGTATAGAAAGTATCAAGAGTCATTAATGATATTTCTTTTTTATTCTATATATAATATTCTAGGTAAGACTCAAAAAGATGCAAACAGACTTTTGCGAGAGCGGCTTAATCACACCTTTTCATGATAAAAAAATTGAAATTAGATTATTTTAAATTTTAAACTTACTCTTGGTCGACTGCTTCGAAAATAACATAAGAATCACTATCCTCGTAAGGAGAAACCCTAATTTTTAAGGAAGCTATATAATTTACTACTATTGTATAAAAACTGATTTCAGCTTTACACCTTTTTGCCTATTTTTCAATCAATACCCATTTTAATATACTATAGCATCCACTAATTATTTTGAAAAATTCAGAAGGGTTTAATCTTTATTAAATGCATTTGTAAATAAAAGTAGAGAAATCCATACTAACTGTTTAAGCAGATTAGTAAGCATCATTATTTTCATTTTATTTTGCTACCCTTTATTTAATTTAGCTCAATCTTTATTAAATATGATCTCTTGACAAATCCATACTTATTATTCTATTCAATTCTTTCTCTTCTAAAAATAAACTAAAAATTTTATTAAATATTAAATATATCTTACTTATATGCTTCACACTTGCTGTTTAATGGAAATACTTCAATTTTGTTGGTGATGTAATTAATAAAATAAAGGTGTGAAATATTATCAAAGAATACATACATTTACCCTGTTTAGGTGTCTTAAATCTTCATAAAAACTAAATTATTTAATAATATCATAAATTGTTATTAGATCTCCAACATTTATTTTATTAAATATTTTTTAAAACCAATTTTAAATTAAATTAAATTCCTAAAAATAATTTTACATTATTTTATTTTATATACTGAAAGAACTTAATTATTAATAGAGCTTTTGGTTTTTTTTAATGTTCTATCTTAATTCTAAATAAGCAACCTTTGTCCTAAAGTTTATCTCCTGAAAAAAGGATGTTTAACTGAACCAATTACAGTAATTTAAAATATAATATAAATCAAAATGAAAAATAAATTTATCTACTTAAATATGATTAAATATTATAAATTTAAAAATAAACATACTGTATGAGAGACTTAAACTAATTTAAGAGTCTTCATTAAAAAAATATTTTGAAAAAGATTACATAAATTCCTTTAAATTTAAATAATCACCAAATTAAAGATTTATTGATGAATTATTCGTGTTTATTTATCTATTTAATTTATTCTACTTATTTAAGCTTAAAAAAATAAATTTATTTATAAAGTAATGTCTTAGTCAATAGAATAAAATCAAATGTCATAGCCTAGTTAGCAAGAAATCCAAGCTAATAATGTCCAGGAAGAAGCAAAGTAAGCTTCAGCTGTAGTTAATCAATAATAATAAAACTCAAATTAGAATAAGAATTAAGATTAGATTTTTTGCCCAAAATTAGATGTAAGAGAGCCTACATATCAAGGATTGTGGTACTCAAGTTAAGACTATGAGCTCAATATATAATTAAATGTTTGGTTAGATATGGCTAAATGCGATATAATAAATATAAAATCAATTAAAGCAATAATAGCTCCGTAATTTCTTTTTCAATTTTGTTTTCCATATGTTTCAATTTTATTCATTTAAATAATAAAAGACATGCTGGATTTTCTTTCAGTGGTCCTACAGCTGCTTGGGCATATAGATATCTTAAATAAAACCCTCCTAATTAAAAGTTAACATACTCTTTTGATATTTAATGTTTAAAATATTTATTAAAATAGATTAAGAGTGTTTGTATTAGGTCCATTTCATTACATTTTTATAAGGTCTTGCGCTTTGTCTGGTATGAAAACATATGAAACTCCTTTAGGAAATATAGAAATAGATCAAGAAAGTATTTTTTTAGATAAAAATTTTCAAAAAAAAAAACATTTAATGATTTAGCAATATAACAGCTTATGAAAGAAGGAAACTTCGAATTATCTGATAAAGATGCTGAAGAAGAAGAACACTCTATTGAAATGTAGCTTTGCTTTCTAATTAAAACCTTGGGACTTGAAAATATAAAACTAGTACCTGTGATGGTAGGTTCTATAGACTCAACTCAGGAAGAAAAGTATGGAAAGATATTCAGCAAATACATAAACTAAGATAACACATTATTCGTTATATCGACAGATTTTTGTCATTGGGGTTAAAAGTAATAAACTATTCTATTTTTTTAGCTCCTCTATGAAATTCTAATTAAAATAAATAGGTTTAAGTATACCTATAGCACAAAAGAAGATTGTGAAATTTATGAATAAATAGAGAAATTAGATTAAAAAGGAATGGAACATATAGAAATGAATGATGTAGAGTAAATTGAAATTTTATTTTTATCACTGCTATTTAAATAATCTTAACTTTTTTACTATTTTAGTGCCTTTTAGTAGTACATTCGTGAAACTGAAAATAATATATGTGGTAGACACGCAATTGCCATTTTAATGAATGTAGTTTTACTAACATTATATTAATTTTTATTTTATATTTATTTATGAATTAAGGCAATAGCAAAAAGTAAGCTCAGTAGTTAGATAGATACTAAATTTATAAGATATTCACAATCTAGCTTGGTAAGAGATAAAAATGATTCATCTGTTTCATATGCAGCAGCTGTTTCAATTATTACAGATTGATTTAGAAGTTTTTGGTTAAATAATAATGCTTTTTAAACATTTATTAAAATTTTGTATATCCATTAAATATTTAATAATAAATAAAATATTAACTAATTTTAAACATCTTTCTCATAAAGTAAATAAACAAGAACATAAAAAGGTGTAATTTTTAAAAATATTTAATATGATTTTCATTCCAAAAAATTTTTCAATATTTAAAATGCAATAATCAAGAATCATATTGTAATATTAGTTTTAAATACCTATCTAATATATTATGAAGAAAATTTATTTGATTTTTCTAATAATTAACTCAAAATAAATTTCTAAACAAATAAAATTGAATGTTTAAATAAAAAAATATTTTAAGATCAGTTTAATTAAAAAAATTATTAAATTTTATTTTGTTTTAAATTTCCAAAAGTTACAATTTCTTTTTGAATAATAATTACTGATTTTAAAATATTATTAGAAAGTATAATAGTAAATTTTAGAATTTCTGATATGTATCAAATATAGGTTTATTAACAATTGAAAATCAATATATTTTCTAATTTTTTTTACGGTTGATATGCCTCTATTGATTGATTATTAAATTATTTACTTACAAATCTTTTCAGATTTAAATTTCAATTAAATTTAAAGGATAGTTAGGTCATTAAAATAAATGGATAATAAATTTATTGATTTTTAAGATAACAAAGAGAGTCTTGATCATGTTAGAGAATAATTGAATAAATCTGAAAGTATTCTTTCAGAAGAATCTATTAGAGATATTATTAGAAAAGAAGTTATTTAAAGTGGAATCAGCAATCAAGAATAGCGAAGAAATTAATCTAAAAATGACAATTAGAATATAAATTATGAAAATAAAAAAGTGTAATTTAGTGATAATGTAATGAAATAATCAAATAAAACAAGATTAATGAAAGACTTACAAGAATTTGATGGTCATTAAATAAGAAATAGATCACAATTTAATGTACTGTTATTATTATAAATTTCTTTTTTCTATTTTCATTTATTTTGAATGTTTAGGATTTTAATAGCTAGTAATAGTAAATGAGCGAAGATTTGAGAAACACAGTTTTGTTTGAAGAGATACCAAATTAGAAATAAAAAATTAAATAGTTTAATAATTCATTGTGGGATGAAATACTTCTTTTTTATGAAAAAAATGATTTAAATTCATGTTATTAAATAGTATTGGATGAAGGTAGTTAATTATTTTTGCTTATATAAAAGGAAACTTATTTTTTATTTAATAGAGGATGATGTTTATTTGATAAAATTAATGATGCTAACAGGTCCTTGTCTAAAATATTTAGATATTAATAATTCTAAGAGATTAATGTCTAGATTATGTATGATTCTTGATAGTAAATTTTTAGAAAAAATATATTTAGAGGTTTTTGAGCATTCATTATCAGAACGGATATTAGATAATTTAACTCCTATTGAGTAAAAAAAATTAACAAATGAAGTATACAAACTTTCAAGTAGCTCAAACCCTTAAGTAGGAGAATAGTCAGCTGATCTTTATATACGTTTATCATAAAAATTTTCATAGAATTATTGAATTTTAATATTAAAAGCTGTATCTAAAAATTGAGTAGCTAAGATTGTTTCACTAAAGAGCAATCTAATGATAGATATTAAATATTGGATGAATTCTTAACAAAAAAATTACAACGAGTTAAAAAAACAAACCAATTTAAAACTATTTAATATCTTAAAAAAATAATTAAGAAGATAACAAAATCGTAAAATTATTTTATGATTTAAATAAAAAACCATTATAATCTTTGGTGGATTGAAATAAAATATTTATTAATAAATAGAATTTAATTCATTTAATCTTTTCTAAATTATTTGTTTGAAATCTAAAATTCTTCCAAATTTTTTTCAAAAATCTTAAATATTTGTCTATTTTGTAAATTAAACTTACTTTATTCATACATACATAATGATCTTCTTGCTAAATATTTATTGAATTTTTTGAAAAAGTCAGAATAAGTAATTACTCCAAATATTATTCGAATGTTATTCTTTGTAAATGTTGGAATAATTTTTTAATTTTGTTATTTTTTTTATCCTAATTTAATTTATGAAAAAATAAAATTATGAGCTGTTAATTTTTAATTTAGAAACTTTTAAATAAAAATACAAATATCATGACTCATTCTTCATTATATAAATATCAAATAATCTAAAAAAAATGAAGTGAAATGTTGAAATTATTATTTTAAATTACTTCTAAATTTGAAGAGATTTGGGAAAATTTTTTTTTATTTAATTTGACACAGATTAAAATAGGGATTATTTAGAATTTAAGACCATAAAGTTACTATAAACTAACATAATTAAATAAAATTTAAATTATATTTTTCTGATTTTGAAGAAATCATGCAAAGATTTTATTTTTAACTTTCTATATAGCATTAGTGTTTTCCTGATTTTATTAAATTTTTACTAATTTTTATTTTTCTGAGATATTTTTAAGAGTATTAATTATAGTCGCAAATAATCCAAATGATGCATAAGCTATATCTCCCATATGATCACTTCTATTTTTATTAAAGAGAAAGATTATGATTGTAAGGTGTCAAAAAAAAGTTACACTATATATATTCTAAGCCTTTTACAGAGCATAAAGAATTATAAAATTTTAACTAATATTTTAAATCTGTCCTCTCTATACTTAATCCTTTAAGTGAGTAAATATTTACTCATGTAGAAATATTTTTCGTTTGGCTCAATAATTACAGTGCTTTTGCAAGCTGTTTTTTGTAAAACAGTTCTAATTTTCCTAATATAAATTGTTTAAATTTTAATATAAAAAAGTATGATAATAAGTTTCTTACTATTTACGCTTTTAGCATTTATAAATGGATATAATTATTTTAATTATTATCTTTACAAAGCAGAATAAATCCTTCAAAAGCTTTATTGTTTTTGGACTATGAGTAATCAAATTACTTTTTAATTATCAAATAATTTTTTTATTCAAAAAAAATATTTTCATTTAAAATGTTAAATCAAACATAAATGAATAAGATTTTTTCTTTAATTGAAAAGATTGAAAGAGAATAGGTGTTTAAAAATTGAAATACCTAAATTTTCCTATTTTTGTAGCCCATAAAATATTATCTAGCAAATAATAAAAGAAATTAGTGATTCTGCACAGTATCAATGCCATTTTATATAGAATAGGCTTTCTTTTTTCAAAAATCATTTATATCCTTTTGAATTCTAGTAGAAAATTAAACAGCTTGAATATCTTTCTTCCATTTTTGATGGAATGCTTAACGTTGTTTGCAACTTTTGAACTCTTTAGCTACCCTTCTCTGTTTAAAATAAAATTTCTTTAAAAATATGTTTTTTATATAATTCTTTCAATTCTAAATTATTCATAAATCCTTATTGCTATTTATATTTAAATGACACTTTTACTAGAATATTTGTTAATTACAAGTATTGTTTTTGAATATTTTCAATATTACTGTGCTGATAGCATGCATGAGTTAAATCAGAAGAGTATTAAATTATTTAACATATTTTATCTCTCCCCTTAGAAGTTTTCATTACTTTAGATACTTACGACATCTTAAATTATATTTTTTTAACTAATTCTAATTTATTCCTAATTCATAATACAAATTACTTTAGTAGCCATAATTTTAATCTGTTGAATAGGCACCTTCAAATTCTAGTTAATTTTCTTGGTCAAATCAGCAAATGATAATCCCTTTTTTTTGCCTATTAAGTTTTTGTTTGCGCAGCTTTAGAAAAGCGGGGATGGGTTGTTATTGCTATTGCTATAATCCATTTTTAATTTAATCCGTCTATGCTTTGAATAAAAAAACAAAATTGAATTGGTTAATTAACTCACAATATTTTTTATAAAGATTAAATTGATGATCTTTTACAAAACCTAAACAATACTAAAGTATTTATCAAAAATTTCTTAATTCTAAAAAGAATTAGAATCAACACATTAAATTAAAATAGCATAAGAATTATGATAATATAACAATAATTTTGCACTGCCAGATATTACGCACACACGAAATCAGAACATATATCTTTAAATATAAATTATTAAACTAAATACAATTAACACTAAGAGCTTATTTTTTCAATAAGAATTAACAAATTCAAATAAAAAAATATTAAAACATTTTCTATTTCATGATACTTTTTTAACATTGACAACTTGTGAAACTCTGAAAAAAAAATCTTCACTTTTTTGTGAAGATTATTAGACTATTTTTATTAAAGAATTAAAAATAAAATTTAAAAATATCAAAATTATTTTAAAAAATAAATTGGAAAATTAAAAAAGAAACCTTTGCTAAAGTTTTTCGTTTTTAGTTGGGCCAAAGAGAATTTTGTTTAAGGTAATTGCACACTACTTTTATCTTAATTCTAAAGAGTATTTAGATACATGCTAATTTAATAAGAGTAATTAGCATATGCTTAGTTATTTATAGGGAAGAACTCTTATTGAGAAGATATATTGGAGTGAAGTGGAGAAAATGGAGGCTGTAGCTAATTATCAGGTTGATATTTATTATTTTATGCTAACATACGAGAAGACTAATGAGCTTAGTTATTACTATTCAAAGAATGAGAGCTGACAAAATATTTATTCTCAGATTAATATGTATTTTGTTACATGCTTGGAGATACAATAGATAATTTTAATTAGTGTTCTTAATGGGATGGTTCCTTTTTCTTTGAGATATTGTTTTCATGTAATGCTTTCTAAATTTGAATTGGCTTTATTTAAGGCTTTTAAACATTCTTTGTAGTAGCACTTCCTTAATTTAAAATAACCTCAGTAATCAATCCCTCTTATTATCTTGCTGATTATTTTTAACCAATTTATTGATTTTAATCAACACCATCATTATTTTCATTATCAATATAATCTTAATTTTCTTAGTCTTAATTACTGATCCTGTTAGTAGCTAAAAGACTTGTATTTTAAGAAGATGACTATGCTTACTTATTTAAATGTTCAGTTTATTCTTGGATATTAGATGTATTTCTTTAGCTCTCAGGCTCATCTTTTTTAAAACTGTTTTCGAACTTATCTTGCTTTTCTTATTCTTCATCTCCCTACTAAAAAGAAGTATTTAAATGTTCATCTGTAGATAGTAGTTTATTTTAATTTTCTTCTGTTTATTTTTAGTTGGATCCTTCATTGTTTTAGGTTTTATTTTAATGATTTTTTACTTTAAACCTTTTACTTTTAAATAAACTTTTTTTCTATTCATATTTCCCTTTAAAGAATTTTTCATACATTTCTTAATAATCTAAGAATCCTGACTACAAGCAACCATCTAATCCTTAGAGCCATGACTATTTTCTAGATTCCCATTATTCATTTTTATCTTAGAGATAGTAATAATTTCCATTTAAATTATTAGACTACAAATCTTGTATTTCTTTAGACAAGTTATACTTTCTAAATTTTATAAAATGTTATTAAATATTTATTATTCATCAATAAAAATTATAAAATTCACCAACCAATAAGATAAAATTTGTTAAGTAAAATTAGTAATTTAGTACATTTATGCTGATATCTTCACTGGCTGCAAAACTTTTTTTCTAGAATCGTTTATTCTACTTAAATTATCTTAATTTATTTATGGAAGTCTTACACTTGCATTTGCTGATGAATCATTTAACTATCCTGTAGAAGCTCTTTGTTAATTTATAGGATTTATTTTACCTCTTACTTAATACCCTTACAGTGCTTTTTAAAGCTTGATTATTTCCATTTATTTATAATAAAATTGATTCAAATAGCTATTTGAATTTTTCATTGTATCGCTTTTTTTCAAATTAGATAAACTGCTATGTCGTGGTGGGTGCTAATCAAATCTTTCATTTGTACCACTCAGAATATTATCCATCTAACTTGGTGAGCTGAGTAATGTATCAATTACTTTTTTTGTTTTATCAATTGAGAGATAAGTAAAATAACTAAAAAATTGTTAAGAAATTGAATATTTTAGTATTAGTTTTGTATAAAAGAAGAATGAAGAAATAATAAATAAATAAAAAGTTGAATAATTTGTTTATATAATTCTAAGTTTATTTAACAATAATAACAAATGCCATAAAATAAAAAGATAATAAATACATTAATAATATTCATTACTATGATGAGTTTTTGAAATATAAATTAAATATAATTTACAGAAAAATATTTTATATTTTTTTTTGTATAAGAGGAAAATGATGATCAATTAAATGAAACCAAAGCCAATTAATTTTATTGTTAGTTAGTATAAGATAAATATTTAAAGGTAGTTGAAAAAACTTATATCTTTTTAGCCTTAAGTTTCATAAAAGTTTTGATTATTATAATTGATTTATTTGCAGCTTTATTCTTTCTATTTATTTTTTATTTTAAAAAATATTTAGTTAAGAAATTATTTTAATTCAAATAATATACCTAAATCCTAATCATAAAAAGGAATGAGTTCATTCCATTTTTGCTTATTTGAATCTATTTATTGCATATAGTTTTTTAATTCTGGTAGAAAATTGCATATTACTTCATATAGAGGTTTCACTATAAAATCTATAAAACCAACTTAGCTTTTTGCTGTATTTGTTGTATATCTATCGCATAAGTAGGTTATTTAGAGACCTTAATTTCTTTCCTGGTCTCCTTGACTCCAAAATTCAGACAAGACTCTATGAGCCCATTGCGAATAAACATTCCATGTCTTCACTGGGTTAGAAACATCACATGCATGAATAATAGTATCAATGCACATTTATTTATCTTTCCCTTTAATGTCATAATCATCTAAAAATTAATTATTTTAAATTTTTTTGTATTTTTTGCAAATTTCAAATTAATTTTTTACCTGTTCCCAGTCTACTTTTTAATTTGGCTATATCTGAAAAGTGCTTTGCCATATCTGTGCTTAAGATGATAGAAATAACCATTTCCCTAAACGCTCTGAATTACTCCTTAGTGAAATTGGTTGTAATATCCAAATTTGGATCATTAAGCAATTAAAATGTTTTGCTGGCATGATGATTTTCCAACACAGATTAATCTTTTTATTCATTATTATTATTATTATTATTATTATTAAAATCTAAATTTAATGAATAGAATTACCATTATATGTTAAAGCTATTTCATGAGAAGTATTTATTATAAATGCGTTATTTACACCTCTGTTTTAAAATAAAAATATTTAATAGACCTTGATAGGTATAAATGTAAATCCTGTAAAAGGTATAAATCTGTTGTAGGAATAAAATATTTCATAAAAAAAATTAAATATTTTTTCAAATTAAACATTTTACTTAAAATTACTTTATGGAAAGTTTTGAATTAAAGATTTTAGAGATATTTTTGGTTAAACTTTGACGAAATATCTTGGAAAATAAATAGATCACTATTTAAATTAGCTTTTCAAATGAATCATTATTTGAATTGAATGAGAAATGCAAAAATTGAAATTAAAACTGAATAAAATAATTATGAATTGAAAATGAATGAAATACGGATGATCGTAATCATGACAGGCTGCTGAAATAAAAATAACACATAGATCAAATTCGTTGATGGCAGCTAATTCTATAAATTTGCAAGATTTTAGAAAGAAATTAGCTGTTTATAGAACATCAAACGCATGGAGTCTATTGTGATATAAATTATCTTTATAACCTTTTTCTATTTCCTTGAAAAAATTGTAGAGGATTTCTGGCTCTATATCTACAGAAGCTAAAATATTATTAACTTAAAATAAATAGAGTAGAAGGTAGGAGGTTTCTGATCCTTTAGCTATTTTTTCTAATTCAAAACAATCAAAGCTCAATTCATTAGCATCTTTAAATTATTTTATTATTGCTGAGGGAATTTAATTAACATATGACTATAATTTTGTATCCAAAATTTTATTTGATAATATATTCTCTTATTCAATTATAACTTATTATTCTTCTTTCTATCTAGCACCGTAGTTTATCCAATCTACAATCTATAAATAAAATTATTTTTATTTTGAAAATCTAAAATAATTTTACTTCTTTATTATTTTCCTAACCTTGAATGACAATTTTAGTTTCATAAATCTTGTTTAAGGCTATTACACTTATAGACCATTCTATATCTTCAATTATTTCTTTAGAATCAAAAAATTCTTTTAAATCAGTAAAAACATCTATAATTTTTTCAGCAGGAGTTTTTATACTAGAAGCCGCTTTGATTTTCTTGAATTAGTTGCTCTTTTTATTTTGTGTATTAAAATAAGTAAATGAATAAGTAAAAAGTTAATAAAAAAACCTTTCTAAATAGAAGGATGATTCTGAAGAATCTAAACATTCCCTTAATAACTGCAGCTATTTTTGTGAATTGAGGAGTTTTTCCAAGTAATAAATCAAGAAGAACAAGCGCTAAAGTAAGGAAAATGATAATGCAATCCAGAGCTTGCAATTTGACTCTAAAATAATTCTTTTTAATAAGAAATAAAATGTTAATATTTTAAGATGATTTAAATATATGATTACACAAAAACCTTAAGAATATGATGCCATTAGAAATTCTAAGATTAAACAGGCTAAAAGGAAGAGTTCTATAAAATTAATAATTACAGATGCAGTATAAGCATTTTCAGAGTTAAGTAATTGCTAAAAAGCAATAGAAACAAACATAATCACTAAATAGAACCAAGTTATAATGTAAAAAAACCAACTCAAAATTTTATTTTTTAAAAGCTTTTTTATTTTTCTTCTCCATAATGAAATCTCTCTATTTATTATTATTAACCATTTAAATAGTTAGATAATTTGTTAGTTATTTAGGAGTTATAATTGGAAAAAACTCTGCTTATTATTTAAATAAAAATTTACTTTATTTTAAAATATTATTATTTCACTTCATCTGGTGGTCCCAATTCATCTACAATAGGCTCTTAACTATTTAAATTTCCTCCTGCAGGTTACGTAGTAGAAAGTGGAGGGTCTACTTAATCTGTATTTTTTTCTTGTTCTCCAGATTTGTTTATTTGTAAACTTTATTAATTTTTTGTTTGAATATTAGTGCTTGATGAGGGTGGCGCGTTATTCTAACCAGAATCGATCTGTGCAGATTTCGAAGGAGTCATTAATAAAGTTTTTTTCTTCTCTATTGGCAGCTAATTCTAAATTTATTAAGAAAATAGTTAGATTATTTTTCATGGAAAAATTGAAAATACTGAAGTTTTTTCATCTTGAGTTTTTTAATGCTTTTATTTAAAGTCATATATGATTTAAGGCTAATTATATTCAATTGAAATCTAAGATGTCCTAGTTTCTCCTCTAGGAGGGTTTGTAATTTATTCTAAATTAACTCTTAGCTTTGGCTTTGTAATTGGTGGTTCTTCAAAATTTATAAAGCTATCCATGCATATTAATTATTCCTACTTATTTTTGCTTTTTATTAATAATTATCAGCTTTATTTTTCAAAAAAAAAAACTAGTAACCTTCAATAAGTAGAATAAAAAAATCAATTGTTCCCTTTTTTAATTTCTGTATTAATTTAACAGATGCTAAACTATCAATTCAACTAACAAACATTTTAATTTATTTTTTTAACATATTTAACAATTCTCTATACAAATGCTATTAATGAAACATAAAATGAGCATTCAATTATTTTTTCTTAAAAATAAAAACAAATGCTCCAACTATTTTTATTTCTTTTTTTAAAATTATTATCAAATCTCTAAGAATATAGAATATGTTATTTCATTCTCTTTCATTTTTTTTTTCTTTTATAAAATGATATCTTAGCTTGTTTTTTAAATAATAATTAGTAAACATATTAATCATATCAGTCATTAGAAAAATTAAATTTATTTGTTTGTTTTGAGAATGTGTTTATTTACATTAGTTCTAACTTTTAATATTTTAGTAAATAAAATAAGTAGAGATTTGTAAACATTAGAGCAAAAAAAAAGGAGAAGAAATGCTACTTCAAAATTTAATTAATTAGATTAAAAGAAATATCATAAGAGAATTTTTAAGGTTTTAAATTAATTAACTTTTATAACCAGATAAAGAAATTTCTAATTTATTCAATATTAAGTTAAAAGATTTCATTGCTTTTATTTAATTTACATTCAATTAATATTAAATCTTAAATATTTAGTATTTTACGAATTTAATTAAGAAAACAAGCAATATTTTTTTATAATGTCAAGATAATCCTTTAAAGCTCCTGGTAAGATATCATTTAGTCTTAAATAAATACAATTTTCATCAAAGCAAGCTCTTTTAAATAGCATTAAAAGCATGGAAAAATACAATTGATTAATCTTTTTTTGTCAAATATCAAATAGATAAAGGTAGTTTTCCTCTTGATCATTTCCATGAATGCGATGAGTTTGCAAAAGCCTATAACTCCTGCGTTTTGAAGCATTAACTCATGCCCAAGAGATGCAGATAACATTAAATAGATTATTTAGGTTGTAGAATGAAGGCAGGACTCATGGAAAAAGAAGAATTTGAAAAGCTGGGTTTTACTGAAGAAAGTTCATGGGAAAATGAAGAAGCTGAATAGAGATATTTATTTAATAAGATTCAAAAAATAAAAGAAAGAGCCTAATAAAACGTTGATTAAAGAATCAAGGAAAAATAATAAATGGGAAATTAAAAGGTTGATTATTCAAAGCCTGAGGGTTTGAATTGAAGATTAAAAAGTAATAAATATTTTTAGAAGCAAAATACAATTCATAACAGTAAAAAGCATGCATGTATTCAAGTATTCACTTTTATAGTAGATAAATAATAATTAACATTATTATATATATAGTTGAATAGATAAATTTTAGAAGCCTTCTTAAGCATTTTTATTTGATCCATATTCTAATTTTATTTTTTAACTATTAATATCTTCATTAATTTTTTGACATTAGATTTGAGAAAATTTGCAATATTATTTTATCTAACAAGAGTTGCAAACTTGTTCTTCAACTTGCTAAATATTTAAATTATTATTTTTCTGCCTCTCAATACATGTTGCTTTTTTTAAGTTTTAACTCTCTTTCTTTCTTTTATTCTTAGAGCTATTTTATTTTTTCTTAAAGTGCTTTTTTTTCAACCTTTTTGTAAAATAAATTAGCTATTCTATTAAAATGATTGATTGATTACATTTAACTTTTCACTTTCTTGGTTGATCTGATTTTCTAACTAAACAAGAAGAGAGTTTTCATTCTCTATTTAAGCTATTTCTTCATCTATTTTTCTTTCTTATAGATTTGCTGGTGGTTCCTTTCCTTCTTTACTATTCATTATTGTATTAATAGACTATAATTGTTTTAATTTGATGTAATTTATAAGTGAATTCTTAATAGAATTATCAAAAATATTAAAAAGCTTTGAGTAGTTTAATATTGACTTAAAAAAATAGAAGTTATTACAAAATAAAAAGTTGTACTTTATTTGATTTAATACAAACAAATACAAATAATAATTTTAAAAATAACTTGGATTAGTTGAAATTCTGTTAGGGTAGGTAGATAGGTGCTTCTTTCAAAGATTTTACATTTAAATTAGTTGCGTTTATTATATGTGAATTTATATATTTTTGTTTTATTTGAAATTTATGTTTGTTGTCATATAATTAAAAATCATATCTTTTGAGGAGGCTTTTGTTATTGTTTCAAAAGAGCATTAGGTTATTAGAATAAAAACATGTTGGTACTTTACTGAGACTATACTTGAGGTTAAGGTCTTATATTTTATTATGGTAATTACTGTTAATTATTACTAAATTAATTATTTTATTATTAGTTAACAAATGGAAGTGGGGGAGGAGGAGCTGATATACCACCAGCTGATGGGAATGGTAAAGTATTTAATTATCCAGTTCTTTTTTCGTAATTAGCTTTGTTATAAGCAAATGTATTTTCTAAATTTCTTTCTCCGTTTTTACTTAAGGCATACATAGGTCTAACTTTGTTTTACATATTAGGAACGGGTCTTCCTTAATACTCAGGATTATGTAAGAAATTGCAAACATTATATCTACAACCCATAGGTGAGTGATACATTCTGCAAGGTATATGCTTAGTTGTGCTTTCCTCATTTTAGTGTAATCCATGAGCGCCAGCAGGATTAGAAGGAATAACAGGCTTTTAGTTGTTTTAATTGGAATTGTTAGGATTGAAATTTGGCTTATTTTATTAATTTAGCTATTTTTATGGTGGATAATTTTTATTTTACATCATTTATGAAGGTTATCCTTAACCGTTATCATTATTATTGTTAAAAGCTCCATCTTATTAAAATTATTAATTTGGTTATTGATGTTAAGTATTATTTGGCTAAGCAAAGTTATTGTTGTTATTGAAATTACGGTTTTATTACTAATAAAAGTTATTAGATGTGTTGTTTTAGAAAGGTGTATGAGGTTAGTTATTAGGTCTAACATTCTAAGGACCTCCTCTGTTGATGTTATTATTTGGATTGTAACTAAAGTTATTATTATTATTATTTTAGTTATGCTAGTAGACATTTTAGTGTTCTGAATTATAAGTTTAATTTTGCATTCCTTGGAATTGCTAGCTTTAATCTGCTTTTTGATGATTGTAATCCATATTTTATTACGAATTTGAATGGGCTTGAGGTAAATTATGCTAGTTATTTTAAGGAACATTGTTACTTTGGAATCTTTGAGCACTGCCAAAGTTATTATTCTACTAAGCATTAAAATTGTTATTTCCCTACATCTAATTAGACTATTTGTTTAAATAGTTATTATTGAAATTGTTAGCAAAATTTTATTGAGTGCTCACTTATTGGCTACGATATTAGTTGTAAGTGGTGTTTTGAGGATTTTATTTATTAAATTAAGTAGCAAAGCCATTATTAAGAATTGGTTATTAGTTATTTATCAAACTATTACTGCCTGGTCTGTTTACAAAATTGTTACTAAAAGCTTGTTAGGAAAGAGAATTTTGAATAGGAGGAATTACTGTTTTTTCTTATTCTTTTTTCTCTTCACCAGCAGAACCATATCTAGTAGCAGAGTTATTTGAAACTATCTATCTTTGATGCCAAAGCTTTTTGATAACATTGATATTTTAGTAAATATTCTAAAGCTCTACTTCTGAGAGACCTAAGGCTTTGACCGATTATTCTAAAAAGAAAATATGTTTAACTTTAATTAAAATATAAATAAAGGCTTACTTAGCTCGTCTCTTGTGTTTTTATTATGCATAATCAAATCAATAAGTTGGTTAAAAGTGTTCTAATTTATTTAGCTTTTAAGTCTTTCTTCATCTTCAGCTTACTTCTTTTTCTCTTGTATCATCTTCTTACGTTGTAATTCTTTTTCTTCTTTAGATATCTTAAGAATACTTTTGAGTACTTTCTTTTCAGTTTTCTAACTTTGTTGTAGATTCTCACCTACAAATTTACAAATAATAAGTAAACAACATGTATTAAAATTCATATAAAATTACTTCTGATAGCCATTTCAATAATTTAAATAAAATCGTTTTCATCAATTTTATTTAAATAGACTTATTTGGGTTATTCCTCTGATATTTAATCATTAATTATATTCTCATAAGAAGGAGTAGCAGGAATTTCTGAATCGTTACCATATAAACTTTGCAATTTGCATAAAATTCTCTATTTGTGGAATTCTTTCTCTTTAGATTCAGAACTAAGAATTTCAAAATATTAAGAATGAAGACCTTTAAGTTTTTAAGGAGTTCTCCATGGAATGTCTTCTTTCATTTCATCGAGTAATTGTCTTTCTTTTCTTTCAGATTCTTTTTATTGATTTCTGCTATCTTTTTCAAGTTTATTTTCTCTTCTCTTCATATCTTAAGAGGTAAAAATATGACTGTCTGATTATTTCTTTTGGATACACTCTTCTTAATATTTTTCAACTTCTTCTTCAGTCATATCAGGCATGTTTGGCTCATCTTCTTTTCTGAATCTTTTGACTTCGTCACTATTAGTAAACCTTTTTATTCATAATAATAATTATTTAAAAGACATTCAAAATTTCTATATAAAATCTATTCAAATCATATTATTTTAAGCAAGAAAGCTAGAAAGACTATTATATGCTTCTAAAAAGAAGGCATTTATACTTTGGCAGAAATAAAAAAATATTATCTATCATACTATGTATAAATGTTATCAACAATTATTCCCAGTAATTCAGAATAATAATTTATTTATAGATAAGTAAATTTTAATAACTTACTATCTTTTTTAAATAAAATTCTGAACTGGCATGAAGAAATAACCTACTTTAAGCTAACGACACAAAAAAATTTGTGTAGCCCAGTAAAATTTTACATTTTTAATTTTTATTTTTTATTACTTTCTTTTTGTTTAAAATAAAATTATATTGAATATATATTAACTTATGCATTAATATTTATGCAATTATAATTTATTTCAGCATTAAAGCTGTTCGTTTAAAAACTTATTTGAACCAAAAAATCTATTATCCAAAAATATTCTAATTGATTTCTTCCATATCAACTTATTTAATTATTCACTAATTTATCTTCTCCATCTAACTTAACCTTAAAATAATTTAGCCATCTATTTTGCTGCTGGTATATATTATGATTACTAAACTAATAATCTTTGTTTTGAGCTGAATCATTCAAGCTATTACTGATAAAATTCATAGATTAATGAAAAACATAAAAAAATGATAACATCCCAGCAAAGCAATTGAAACTTTTAAAAGCCTAGTCAAATATCATTTTGAAAAAGAAACTCATTGAAAAAAGTTAGATATATTGCTAAATAAAAGCCTAATATTCGTTTGATTAAAATTTTTGTATTTGAAAGCATTAAAATTTTGTTGAATCAAAATTATGAGCACTTTCTAGCATGCTTGCTTTGCTTGCTAAATATCTATCTAAGAAAATAAGTAAAAATTTCGAATATTGTTTTCTGAATAGATTGAAATAGAACATATTAAAATAATTTATCATCGATTTATACCTGACAGATTTAACTCCTGGTTTTTGATTAAGATTAATATTGTTATTAAAACCAGTGCTACCTGCATTTCCATTATTGTATTTGATTTTTTTCTAGTTAGGAGGAGAGTCTCCTCTTTAAAAACTGTTAGGTCCATATTTTCCATTATTACCCTTTTAAATTAATAAATAAATGAATTAAATAAGAGGATGTGATGTATATTAAAATTTACCTTTTAAAAAGTATTTCCTTGGTTATATTTGTTTTAGTTATAGTCTTTTTATTGATATTTAATCATATTGTTATTGTTGCTGTTAGCAGCATTGAAACTTCTTTTGGAATTTAATTTTTGTTATTCAGACCAAAGTTATTATCTTTTGAAGTTGGGGTCTTGGCTTCTCTTTTTGAATGACTCAAGCCAATCGTTTATTATTGTCTTGTTTAGGTTGTAAAACTTATAAAAAATATTTAGTCCTTCATTGTCAGTATTTGATTAAGCTATGTGCAATTTCTCAATTCCTAGTCCGAGGTACTAATAAAAATTTTTAACTTTTAATATAAAAATATCTTTTAAATGTAATATTTACATGAGCATTATCGAAATGTTCAATTTTTAATGTAGTTTCTTTTAACAGAGAGAAAATCTTTTCTAAAACTTCAGCATTTTATGTGATATTATCACTTCCTTCATATATCCATTCACCAAGTGTTCTAAGACCAGGAGAACTGTAAAATCTTTTGATAAATATTAATATATTTTAGCAGATATTATTATTTTAATGGAATAAATAGAAACAGTCTTTTTGAATGTGATATTATTGGAGGGAATAAATAAATAAGAAGGTAGCTAGGAGAAGGGGAAAATATAAAAATTAAAGAAATATTTGGAAAGGCAAAGAAACAAAAATGAATGAATAAAAACCTGTTTAGTATAGGAGATGGAGTTTCTGAAAGTACCTAAAGATCGCTTAGCTTATCTTCATTAGTTTTACTGTTTCTGAGCTAAAAATTGAATTTGTTTATCATCTTAACATCATTCAGTTTTTCTTTTTTAAAATAAAATTTGTTTAATACTTGTAATTAAAAACAAGATCATTAAGAAAGAATTTATCTATTCACTTTAAAAAAATGTCCTAAAACTAGCTTTATTGGGGCAATAATACAAAGACCTAATGATAATTATTTGTAATTGGATTTAAAAAGTAAATATTCCAGGTTAGCCACTAGTCTAGGTAATTAAAATTCTAAAAATTTGCATTAAATGCCTGCAAAGTGAGTGATAGATATTTTTTTGGATTGTACCTGTGATACGAACGAAATCTGTTTATTGAGCCTCTTCCTCTCTTTCGGGAGAACTCTTTTCTACTTAAATGTCTTTATTTTTTTCAATATCCATTTTTTATTCACACAAATTTTGTTTTTTTGTTATTGATGTTTTATTTGAAAGTCAAAAAAATGTTTTTAAAACTTTATTTTGCAATTAAAATGAAAAGAATCTTTTTATCTACGATTTTTTTGAAAGTACTGCAGTGATTAATTAATCAATCAATATGTTATTATTGCAGTTATTGTTGATATGGACAACGATGATGATGATGATTTGATTAACTGATAGAATGGAGTATTAGTTAATTAGAATATATTTTATAAAATATAAAATGAATGAAAAATTGTTATTTAGCTATATATATTAAATCTCTATTTTGAACAGAATATAGATGATTTGCTTATTGCCTTGCCTATTTATTTTGTTTTATTCTTTGTATTTTATCACAAATCTAAATTAGATTATTTGTTTGCTTTTTCCTGCTTTTTTTCCTAACTATTTGAGAGATAGCTCAGCCTTTTTTTTCTAAAAAACTTTCTTTTTAATTTTTTTAAAATTATAAATATAATAATTTCCTTTCACTCTCTTCCCTGTTCTTCATATTACTAATTTTGGCTAAAAAAATATTATTTGATTATTAGACAATAATTATAAATAAAAAAAACAACTCTATTAATTTGCACATGTAATTCAATCTATAACTTTTCTCAATAAACTCTATAAATTAAATACATTTCTTACTAATTTATTAATTCAAAATTAAATCCAACTAATTTTTCAGTTTGTTTTTAAATTTAGAAATATCTTCATTTTGTCTTTCTAATACAATATGAATAAAACCATTATTAAAAATACATAATTTTTTTAATATTTTCTAGACATTTAAGAAATATTAATTGTAGTGAAATCATGATTTAATACAGTAAAAAGATTAGTGTAAAGATCTAAATTTTAGTTTTATTTCTATTACTCTAAATAAAAATAAAAATTTTTTATGCAAGAAATTTTGATTTAAAATAATTTCTTAAAAATATAATGATTTACTATTTTGTATTTAGCTTTAATAGAAAATGTTAATTTATAATTTGAAATTTAGCAGTTGATGAAGATATCTATTTCAAAGAAATAAAAAAAATGCAAAATATTTAATGAAAATTTATTGTTGTAAACATATTATGTTTAGTTAGTTAATAATATTCAATCGAAATTTCAAAGCAAAACAAACAAACAAAAAATCAAAATTTTAAATAAAAATAATTCAAAATTACTAAATTATATAGAAGTACTGTAATTACAAAATATAAATTTAGAATAGCTTTTTATAGTTTAAACGAAATCAAATAAATGGGTAATTAAAACTCTGATGCAAAAGAGCATGCAGATGAGCATTCTCAACTGATGGAAAATTACAATACTATAAAAAATATATAGGATGATAAGTATGGTGAAGGTGTTCTAATGCAAAATAAAGTAACTGGAGCATACTGCTTATTAAAAGAATATAACTCTACTGATGATTATGAATTTGAAAAATAATATTCAAAATATAAGAAAAGATAAGAGTTAAAGCATGATAACATTGTGATGCTTTTAGGTAATAATTATTTTTATTTTAAATATCATGAGTATTTATAAATTTAGCTGATATAATTTAAGTAAATTCTTAAACTATTTTAGCAGTATGGGCATATTAGATTGAGTCAAGCATATCATTTTTTTAGAGAAAATAAAAATTGTTTAAATATTCAAATATAACAATTAGGTATTGCATAAAAGAAGGAATCATAGCTATGTAGCACATTTTATAAATTATATGTTCTTTACGAATATGTAAATGATAATTTAGAGCAACATATTTAGCTTCATCAATAAACTGGTTAAAATTTTACTGAAAATGAATTGTGGGACTTTTTGACTTAAAGCGTTTCAGCCTTAAGCTATTTACAGTAAAAAGGGATTACTCATTAGAATATCAAACCTTCTAATATTTTCTTTGACTAAAATAAATTTATTAAGATAGCTGACTCTCAAGTTATTCAATAAATGAATACTTTTTCTTTAGTTGCCACTAACCCAAAAGAGCCCCCTAAAAATTCTTATATTTCTCCTGCCTTGATAGAGGTACTTTTTATCAAATATAAGTATTATTTTTTAGCAATTTTTAAATATCAATACAGGCTTTGACATAAAATAATTGGTCACCAAATCACGATACCTCCAAAAGTGATATCTTTAGTTTGGGAATGACTATCTTAAGTGCTGGTTTGCTTGAAGATCTTGACTGTTGTTACAGTTTTTATCCTGAGCCAGTATTCTAAGAAGATACTTTTAAATAAAAATTTAATTAGTTCAAGTCAAACTATAGCAGTAAATTAACCAATATCTTAGGAATAATGACATCTTTGAGTGAAGAAACAAGACCTGATTTTAATTAGCTATGGAACTAATTACAACAATTCCAAACAAAAAATATCAATTAGCCAAGCAACAATTATGTATTTTTTTTTTTCAATTAGAATAAATTTAAATTTTTACAATTTGCTTTTGAATATTGTTGTTTACATTTTTTTATTTATAAAATTAGGGAGTAAATGAAAAAGACTCACATAATCTTTAATTTTTAAATGTTAGTGAAAATCATAAAAATAATTATAATTAATTAGATGTTGTTGGGTAAAATAATTAAAAAATGAAATAATCTCCCAGCACATAACCAAAAATAGTCAATGAAGACAATGAAAATGTTGTTGATGATGATGTAGAAGATTCAGTTGATTAGATAAAAAGATAGAATCCCAAAAATTACAATAAAAACTATGCTGAAAAGTAGCAATTTAATTAATTTGCTTAAAATTAGCAAGAAGTTAGAGCTCCAGCAGTACCTTAGAGATCAGCATCCTAGTCACGTTTATTGTAAGAGGGAAGTAATCCTCTTAAAAATAGTAACCATAACTTGTAAAATATAAATAAAACTAGTTATGCTCCTAAATAAACTAGCAATATTTTACCACCTAATATTCAAACTATTTCAAATAATGCCAACAATAATATAGCTTTAAAAGTATATCCTCCTGCTCCTCCTGTAAATTCAACCATATCAATACCTAGTCATCCTATGATTAAAGATTTAGAAAGTCTCTAATCTTTATTTATGAATGTGAAGACTGTTTATACTTGTAAAACATTTCCCGATGAGAATACTGGAGCTATTGATAGAGGAACTGTGCGCTAAGGAGAAGCAGAATAATTCTTACAATCATAACAAAAAAATATAAACAGCTAATATAATTTAGAAAACACAAATAACATTAGTATCCATTAAAACTAATAATAAGCCCATAATAACAGTTAATAAAAAGCTTCAAGCAGATCTAGCAGTTTCTATAATAATTAATCTAATCAAAATAACCATAATAATTTGAATGGAAACATGAGAAGTGGAAGCAGTGCAAACTTACATTCAAATACTCATATCGCAAGTAACTTATAACCTCATAGTTAAGGAAACAATTATGGAACTATGCATAGAAATAATTCTTTCCACAATAACAGCTAAATAAATTCTTCATTGTTAAAAGATCACAATATTTAGAATCTAAATGATATTTCAAATATTCACAATTACTCAAACATTGATGACTTTAAAATTAGTAATCAATAATCAAATATCTTTAATAATAACCCAAAACTTTAATAACAAGTGACTTCGACAACACCTTACAAAGCTCAAAATTAATATTCATAAGAAAACAAAACCAAGTTAGATGATTTGCAAAGTATCAAAATTGTCTCTTAACAAAATAAAAGTTTCAGTAATAGCTTTTATGAAAATAATCTAAAAAATTAAAAAAATGATATCAGCTCTAACAATTTGAATATAATCCATTCTACTCCATCAGCAGCCATAAATAATAACAATAATTTATCATCTTACTTACCTTAATACTAAGCCAAAAGTATTAATTTGGCATCAAACAATACTTCTGTAAGTAACATTAACAATATTTAAAAACCATCAGATATATCTTACCCTTTGAGTTAATAGTTTACTGTTCCTTAAGTGGCAGCAAATGATGGCAAAAATCTTCTTACTAATTTTGAAGAACTCAAATCAAAACTTTAAGAAGCTGAATTAAAAGCAAAAGTAGAATATGAATCTAAGTATGGATAAATAAATTCTAATTAAACATCAAACTATGGTACTGTAATTAAATAAACAAATGATTACCCACAAAGTTTTGATTACCAAATGCAGTATGGATAATAAGATTCTAACAGTAATTTATTTCATAATTAATATTAAAAATTAAAATTTTTTCTTGAAAATTAGAAACTAACAGTAATATTGATGACATTATCAAGAAATATGAAATTAAAAGCAATATCAATAGTAACAGTAATGATAATCATAACACTTCTTATCAGAATTTTAATTAAAGCTAAAGTAGTGATGGAGATTAAGTATAAAAAAGATTTTAATAATCACAATTTAGAACATAAGAAGGATAAAATCATAATTCAAGTATCTAATAAAATATTTCTAAGAATTTTTCATCTCAAATGGTAAATGAACCAGAAGAACAAGTAAAAAAATAAAAGTAAGAAATTTAACATTAAAAATAACAGTCAATTAGTGATGCTCCTTTATCTAGAAATATTACCCCTATTTCAAATTCAAAGACAAACATTCTTCCTGCATATACTCCTGTTACTAATGTTTAAAGTTTCTTAAATTAATCAGTATAGTCTAATTAAAATTATTAACAATTTAGTCCACTGTAATCTTAATAAAACAATCAATATTAGCAGTATAAAGCTTAAGAGAATTTACCAAACTTTAATTACTAAAACTCTGAATATAACAATAACAATTAATACTATTCGAATAGATTTAGTAGCGAAATACCTGAAGTAGTAATAGAAAATTATTCAAACGGTTCAAGATATGAAGGAGAAAAAATGAATGGTTTAAGACATGGATAAGGTAGATTCTATTATCAAGATGGCGGTCTCTACGATGGAGAATGGAAAGATAATAAAATGAATGGTAGAGGTGTACTTAGCTATGCAAGTGGTAAAATTGCATATGATGGATATTGGGAAGATGATAGATTTCATGGTTTTGGAGCATTATTTAATGAAAATCCAGCAGATTTACATAATTGTTTTGATTATAGAGATTTTGATTAAGTTGACGAATACTGGATTAAGTATGATGGAGAATTCAAAGATGATAATAAGGATGGATTTGGAACACTTTATCTATCTAATGGAGAAAGGTTTGAAGGTAGTTTCAAAAACGATTTTGTATGTGGTCCAGGATCTTTTTATAAATTAAATGGAGAAAAGATAGATGGAATTTGGTAAAATAATAAATTAATTTAGTCTTGAACAAACAAATTTTGTCTTTTATTTTTTGTCACTTTAATTTCAAATTAAAATATTTTTGTTTATTTTAAGTTTTTATATTTGTTTTATTTCTCTAAATTTATTTTATTTCTAATTTGTTTTCATTGATTTATCACACCATTTGTAAATATAAATAATTATTTATTCTAAACTAATATATCCTATAACATGTCAATAAAATTAATTTTATCGATATAATATAAACTCTCATAAAACCTCTTATTCTTTTTAATAAATTAAATGGAAAAGAGAGGTAATAAATTACTGTTATTCTTCATATATTAAGATCAGAACTCACAAATTAAAACTGTGACTTAGTTGCTTTAATAAAGTGAGTTTTAAAATTTCAAAAAAGTGTCCATAATTTTTGAAATGATAATCTTTTATCATGCTATTGTTGGGATTGATTTGTGTATAATAAGTCAGCTCATCTCCTCTTTAATAATAATTACTTTGTAGATTATTATTTGTAAAATTAACGCAAAAAAATATTTCTTCAATGATTTTATTTTTATATGAGAATTTAATTTTGAAATATTCAGCTTCCAAAATCTGTTTTTTTTTTTTTATCTGCCTGAACTTTATTGATAAATTTTTTTGAAATAAATTTTAATTATGTAAAAATCGAAAAATATTAAGTTTATTTAATAATTTTAACATTAAATAGAAATTTAAGATTCATTTTTTGACAAAATTTTAGCTTCAGAAGCAAGCTAATTTATTAAATTTTGAGTAATAATGTTTAAATTTTTTACACTCCATTTAATGATATTTAATGATGTGTTATTTTCTTTGAAAAAATGTATTGCTTGAAAAAAATTTTGACATTAATAATTTTTCCTCACTTAATTAAGATTTTTAAAAAATTAAATATATAAATTAATAAATTTAATTTTCACAAATTTACCTCTAATTATATACTTTCATTTTAAATTAAAATATTTTTTTCTTCAAGCTAAAAAATTAATTAATTTTCTTAAAATTATTTTCTTGAATTTTTCTCAGCAAGATTAATCTTTTTTATCTGTTAAAATTAGAATTTACCTCTAGGCTAGATTGGTTTAAAATTCAAGAATATATTTAATGAATTAGTTTAATTAATAAATAATATCTACCTAATTAGTATATTCTATAAAAATGCAGAGCTTTTAATAAACTTAATGCAATTTAAAATATATTTTTTATAAAATAATGTTCTTGTAAAAGATATTCTTAGTTTTAAGCTTTTATTTTATCTTAAATTACATGATTTATTTCTTTTGAGAACTACTTTGAATTTTTAAAATTATGTTAAATAAAATTTTTTTGATGTTTTTAAAGATATAATTATCACAAAAAAAATGTTACACAGTACTGTTGATATGTAAAGTAATTTATTGATTGCAAATAGTGTTTGATACTATTAAAATCACCAGATTTTTTTGATAAATCTGCTTTTACTTTTTAAGAAATAATTACTTGTAACGTAGAATCAATTGAATAGAAATCAATCATTTGATTTACTCTAAAAAATTTGAGATTTTGTTTTGAAGTATTTAATTTAATGTGTTTATAAGGATAGGATTCATAAATCATAAAAAATTAATAAATTTTGTGATTAAATATACTTTTAAGGCTATGACATCTAATGTAAATAATTTAAAGCTAGATTTTAACAAAATTTCAAGTGTCCATTTCTTCAAATCTGAGGACTAAAGTCCTCTTGAAACTCCCACTAATAGTGAAAAAGATTAATAAGATGAATAGCTCTCTCCATTAAAGAAAAAGGCTTTAATGTTTTATTCTAGACTAGGGAAATCAATAGATTTTGCCAATTCACCTAAGGATTTCATGCAAACACAAAAACCATAGCTTTTATAAAAAATAGATATTGTAAATACTTATAAAGTGAAACATTTATAAAATGGAATACAAAAGGAACAGAAATATGAAGCTGTAAATGGTTCAAATAATTAATTTAAATTAAACTTTGGATATAATTCTGTACTACCTCAAAAAAATTTAGTTGAAAATGATTATCTTACTCATTCTCTTTAGCTTGATTTTCGCAAGCCTTATTAACAACAGCAATAGTAATAATAATAATAAACTTAAACTTTTATTCATTCTCATGTCAGTAGTGCTACCACTCTATCTACTTCTATAAGATTTGGTTGTGATTAAGAAATAGCAAATAAGAGTTAATTTTAATCTTGTGCTAGAAATGGCAAAAAACACTCTTCATTGAAATTCTAGCACTAAATTACAAATAATTAACAATAGATTTAATAAGATAAATTAGAAAAGTATAGTTAATAAAGACACTTAATTATAAACGCAAAAAAGTAAATATCTGCTATTGATACTGATTAATAATTAAACAATGGATTAAGTATTTTCAAAAATGAGTTCATACAAAAAGTAGCATCTTTAACCTCCATTTAAAGCCCAGATGTAAGTTAAAGAAATTCTTTCTCAACATTTATATCACAGTAAAACTAGAAACAATAGTAATAAGACCCAGTTACTTTCTAAGACCATACTAATTTTGTTTTAAAGAGAAAACCTTAAAATTTATAGGAAAAGAATAATTATTTATCAAGTAAAACTAGATTGAAATATGATTATTTAAATTAAGAATAAACACCCAATAGCCAAGCATAAAAAAGTACAATAGAATTCAAAAATTAATCCACCCTTATTTTAAAAAATCATCACTAAAACCAAAGCATCTCTAACAGCTCAAACATAGTCAATTATTTCATTCAGCAAGCACAATCTCCTTCAAAAACTCAAAAATATAAAATATAAACATTTAATAATAAACAGGCAAATTCTTCAAGTAATCTAGAAGATAATTCATATCTTTTAAAATAGAATTCTTTTTCAGAGTAAATTAAAAAAAATTTATCTCCAACACAAAGTATGTCTCAATTAGATAAGTCTGAAAAATCTACTTAATCCCCAAAATCAGCTATTGAACTTACTGGATTACCCCTAAGACTGAATAATATGCAGAATGAAAGAAGAATTAAATTGTTTTAATTCAATAATTAATTTTATCCATCTAATCCTAGTAAATAAGGCAACAGTTTATCTCCTTCTCGTTCAAAGACTAATATTGTTTAAACTAAAATAAATGAAAATCTTGAATAATAAAATTCAAATAAATAAGTTAAAAAAAACAATATTTTATATTCAAAATTAAATTCAATTCATAATAAGCAGAAAGAGTAAAATTAGAATGATAATGAAGAAACTATACTCCAAATTTACCCTGAGCCTTAACAAATTATAAAAGCTCCATTATAGATGTCTTCGTTTGAAAATTTGAGTTAAAAAATAAAGAATTCATCATTGACAACAATTCAGAGTATGATAAAAAAAGAAGTTAATAAAATTTAAGATATTACAATAACAGCAGATTCATTTAATAAAGGAAGTTAAAATGCTTAGACTTTGAATTAGTCTGATCTATAGATTAGTTAAAAATAAAAAAATGATAATTTTTACTTTAACAGTAATTTTCTCTATAAATAGAATTAATAGTAGCCTCAAAAAATTATTATTATTGATCAAAAAGAAAAAGAATTTTCTCCTGAAGCTAGAAATACAGTCTTATAATTATCTTAAATTAATCAAAGATCTTCCAACTTTAACTAAAATTCACAATTTGAAGATGCAAATGACTCTCCTTCCAGAAGATTAAATTCAATCTAATTATAAAATATTGAATAAAGATATAAAGTAAAAGATTTAATTTAATAAAGAAGTTTATCATAAATCTAACTAATCAATAGCAGATAATCTTTCACTTATATAAATGGGTCTCTGAGTAACACTCCTTAACAAAAATTTTCTGAACTAAAATCTGATAACACCTTTAGTGATTTAGTATTCTAAAATTCTAATCCAAAAAACTCCAATTTTTAAATTGGTGCTAGTGTTACACCAAAAAATTAAGATCCTGAAAAAAATAGAAAAATTCTAAAATGTTTATTCCTAAAAAACCCTCAAGATAGTCCTTTCAAATTAATCCAAAAATAAAGAAAGATAAAAGGTTCGAATAATGATTAACTACAAACACAAAATTGATATTTAAAATATCGAAATAAATTTATTAACTATTTTACCTAAATTATTTATTTAAGATTTATCCATTATAACCAAATACTTTGAAATAAATTCTAATAAAATCCTAATTTTAATTGAATATTAAAATATTTATTTAAAATTACCATCAGTTCTCTAAGTTAATGTGATCAAAAAAGAAAAAAAATTTAAGAAAAATATCACTTTAACTTAACTTAGTATCACCTTAATTTATAAATATCTATTTTTAAATATTAATTTTCTTAATTATTTTATAATATCAATCCACTTTAATTTTTCACAAATTATTATTTAAAGTTTTTTAGATAGAAAAAAATAATCTCTGTTTTGTAACTAAAAGTAAATAATTGAATTTAAATTTTAATTAAAAATTATTACATTTGATTTTTAGTTTCAAAATAAACAGTTTGTTAAAAAAAATCCTTTCTTAACTTTCTCTTTAAGATATAAATATGGAAGATAGAATTTCAACTAATGATATAATTTTACAGCTAAACAATAGAAATATTAAATTTTTGAAAATCTTCTTTTATATGAGAAGAAAAGAATTTGAAACAAAGTAAAGTTAATCTTTGAGAGGAGATACGAAGGTGAAATTTAATGAGAAGATAAAACGAATTATAAGCTATTTTAAGATCAGAAAATAAAATATGTAGGTTGAACTGAGTAGTTTTGTTTAATATATAATATAAATAATTCTATAACTTTTTAACAAATGAATATTATTTCATATAATAATTTCTGCTATATTTACACCCTTGAAAATATCTTTGATGAGATCTTTTATAGCTTCTCTTCTGTAGGAAATATTTTATAAAGTAGGATAAAATTAGTAAGCAATTTGCTCACCATCTTCATCAGTAAGCTCTGATACATATTATATTTTTTCTGCTAAAACAGGATCAAATATATATTTAACTAGAAGACTTTTAATACTATCTTTTGATAATTTTTTAGAAGCACGACAATCCAAAATACCTTCTTCAATAACATCAAATATGTAATTTAATATACGACAAACGACTCTAAGCTTTTCAAGGAAAATAGGAATGTTTTCTATGAAGATTTCTCTGAAATTAGTATGAAGATTAATATTCTCTAAAATAATTCTTCTAACTTATTTTAGATAATCCATGGGTTGATCACGTTCGTTGAGCATAGATTCAATATGTAAATCATGCTAATTCAAGACAATAGAATCTTATTAATTTTATTATATTTAGTTCAAAAGCTTTAATAAGAGGGGAATATCACGATTGAATAGAGAATGGAAATATTTATTTTTATATTCTTCTTTTAACTCAAATTTTAAACTATACGTGTTAAAATTTTATGTGTGCTAGCTGTTGTTACTATGATTACTGTAATATAAATTGCTGTTTCCTTGGTTAGTTTTAAAGTTTTACTAAGCCACTTCTTCAAGAGCAGACTCAAAAATATTATCAGAATCTAAAATAGGATGAGAAATTTAATGCTTAATATACTCTTTTATACTATCTTTTTCCATAGGACCAAATATTTGTAAATAATTAATGATAAGTTTTTGCACTTTCATGTATGCATGGTTGCGATAATTTGCCTTAGATTCATAACTTTTTAATTGTTCTTACCAATTTGCATTCACATTTAAATAGCATATGTCATTTTCAAGTAGCTACAATAAAAATGCAATATCACTACTCATATAGATCTTAAAATCATTATATTCTTCTGCATCTTTTTACCATCTCTAAACTATAGAATCACAAAGACTGTCTCCACCACCTAAAAGAATCATGAATTATAAGGCCAACAAAACTTCATCATATTTCTAAATTTAATTTAAATAATAAAATGAATTTCAAAGAAATAACTAAACAATAATAAATTATTCTTTTTTTTGATGGATTTTGAGAAAATAAATTCTTGCAGTTGATTTAGTTAAATAACTATGCAATTGTTAACGTGTTTAGTTTTTTTATTAAAAAAATAATGATTGATTACCTTTCCTTCAGGAGAATAGAAGAAATTTTTGAATTCAGTAAAAGTGAGAATCAAATGATTTGATTGGGTGCAGCTCTTTTCTAACATAGAAATGAAAAGTTCTTTCATGAAAACATAATTTTATAATAAAGATGAGAATGACTTAATTATGAAAAATCTTTCTTAATCATCAGCAAAGGGAATTGATGATATGAAATTCTAATTAATATTCTTCATATGAGGAACTTCTTGCATTGAATTTAAGACTAAATGAAGGAATAAAGTTGTTATTGATAAATCTGTTTCTAGCTGTTGATATCCTTTAAGCTTATCATCTCTACGAATTTTATGAATCCAGCGGACTTCCTAAAGATAAAATGGACCTACTTGGGGGATTAAAGCTTTGTTTTGAGAGAGGAAAGAAGTCAATATTTTTTAAATCCATGTAGAACATTTAGCACGAATTAATATTATATCAATGTTAAAAGTCATCCAATTAACTAAATCAACTATATTAGAATTGCTTACTGTTGTAGTTTCATTTGTCTCTTAAAAGGCTAGGGATTTCAATAGCAACTCTAAAATATCATCTCTATATTCTAAGAAGAATTTTTAATTATTCTAACGATTTTCTATGATATTCATGATGATTTAGAATAAATTGTGAAGAACCTTTTCTAAATCTTATAGATCACTACTGCTTTTTTATGATAATTAACAAAGGTTTTCTATGATTCTAAATGCAAATCCTTCTTAAATCATCTGTTATGCACAATTTTAACTTAATCCACTGCTTAGAATTCTACAAATTGGTGAAGGAATTAATTTCTTTCTATGTTCGTTTTGGTGAGTGTATTAAACTGAACCTTGAGATTTTAAGTTTTGAGTTTAAAGAGAGGATCCAGGACCACCTTTAGTTATGTTATAGTTAGATTACTGTAGAGAAATATCCTATCTATGTGAAATATGCACATTGTGATAATTATGTTAAGTGCTTTCATCAGATCTACTTGTAGAGAGTTCATTTAGAGCTTAGCTAAAATTACTATCTATACAAGAAACAAAACTAATATTCTTTGCTATGCACATCTACAAAAAGAATTAAAAGCGACTGTCATAACTAACAAGCATTTATAAAACAGTACAGAGCTTCTCTTAGGTTTTTATGCTCATAAGCTTAGTGTAGCGAATAATCATTTCAAAATAATTAGTTTCGTATAACTGCTAAGCATGAGAAGGTGGAACACTTGATCTGAAATCATTTGTTAAATGTAACAACTCGCTTAATATCATATGATCAAACGTTCTGGCTATGAGGGCTTTTAATAGTTCGCAGTCATGTTAGTTAGAATATTTAAGTTACTGTAAGAATTAGTCAAATATCATTTCAAAAATATGATCAATCATATACAAATAATTTGATAATGATCTAAGCCTAATTTGATCTTAAATAAACTTTAAAAACTAATTGAATAGCTCTGCAAATAAATCATAGAATCTGCGACCAAACTCTTTAGCATACTCACCATCACTCTTAACTTTAATAAAAAATTTTTCTAGCTTGATTCCTTTATAAATAAACTTGGAAATGAAATAGTTGAAATCTTTAATGATCTTTTTCTCAGTCTCTTCACAATTATTCTTTTATTTGACCTCTTTAGGCTTCACAATAAGAGACCTATCATAGTTTTATTTGTACTTATTCAAAAAATTGGTAATCACTTCTTCCTTTTTTATGTTATACTTTTAGTAAACCCAATACGAAACTCCAACTAAACCTGCTATGCCTATACTACCTCCTAACATAAGCCATTTCTTTTCTAACTTCAATGAATGAAGCATTGTTGAAAATTCAAACCCTTACATAAAAGATCTATGCTAAAATTATATAAAAATGTAAACTATTCTTTAGAAAACCTAAAAATATCTTTCCTTTTATTTAAAAACTGAAATTTTTAGAATCTGTTTCTACTTAATTTATTATAATTTTATTTGTCCTTAAAATTTGATTTTAATTAAAAAGCTATCTTTCAATTATTTTCTAACTATTTAAAAACTTTAATTCTTTACTATTATTCACTGCCAAAATATCAAACAAGCACTACTATTTGTACAGTAACAAAGAGTAATAATTTTGAAGTGAATTATTTCTGTAATAATTAATAAACCAAATACTATCTGTTTATAGGCAATACGCAATATAAAGAATAAAATTATGCTTTGAAAAAAAGTTATTATTTAGATAGTCATTCATCAAAAAAGTAAATCTTTGTAAATGTCTACCGAAGATTTATGTTTAAGGCACTATAAATACTGATTTTATTGAACACGAAATGCCATCTATTTTCTAAAAAGCTAATTTTTTTTTTTCAATCTGATTATATTTATAGGCAGACTTTTGTAATTGATTTGGCCAATCAAACATTTTTATTAATGCTTTTAAAAAACATTAAAAAATTGAAATAAAAATATCTTTAAAACCATTCAAAAATAATAAATTTAACTGTTTTAGTTAATATTAAAAGCTATCAATAATTTTGATAAAAAAATTTTTTGGCCTAAATCTAAATAACAGCTTAAATTATGCAAAAATAAATGTATTAAATATTATTATCATATGGTTAAATAAAAATAAAAAAGATAAATTTGATCTTATTCTTAAGCAGCCTTACTTTATAAATAGTTCCTATTTTATAAATCTATTATGAAAAAAGATATTTTTTCGAATTCTAAAATAAATTTAGAAATTATTTTGTCCTCAGATTAATAACTAAAAACTTTTCCTTACAAAAGGAAATATTAAATTAGGGAAAGCAGCTTTGCTTAATTTTAAACTACAATTTTTCAAAAGAAATTTCAAAAATATTTGATAAAAAATCAATTTAAAAATATTAGTTAATTGTTACTTTAAATCTTAAAAAATTACAAGGGAATCATTTTAGAAAGTTTATCTTCAATATTACTCTTGTAAATAATATTTTATTTTTAACCAAATTAGGAATCTACTGGGTTGAGAGGCTAAAAAATATTTTAAAAGAGGAAAAAATAAAAGAAGATGAGGAAAAAAAAATTAGGTTAAAGTTTACAAATATAATAATTTTAGAAATTTAAATTTTTTCTTTCTAAAAAATTAATTTGAAAATTAAATAATTATAATTTAATTTTAATGAACTGCTGATGTTAGCGAACTAAAAAAAATTAAACGTTATTATTAAAGTTAATAAATCTTTAATAAAAAAATAATTGGATCAGATCAAATTTCAATTTAATTTATTAATATTATCTAAATAATTAGAGAAATGCAAAAAAGGTAGAACATTTTTTCAAGCCCATAAGTAAGGATAAATAGGCAAGTTGAAAATAATTAGCCAACTCCTAAATAATAAGCCTTATCACCTACAGAAGCTAAAAAAGAATAATATGTATTATAAACTGACAAATCATTTGACATAAATAATCCAGATGAAAAGTTCAAAGATTAAGTTAAACCATCTATCAAACCAAGCATTCGTTATACTAGAACTTAATCATAGTCAAAAGCATAGTAAGGTCAATCATTAAATCAATAAAGTTTCAATCCTTTGATTTCTAGCGGTTTTTAAACTCTAAATACAAACTAGTAGTTTTCAAGACCAACCCTTACAAATGGAAGTAATGGAAATATTTTAGTATCTAGAAGTAGCTTATAGAGTCCACCACGCTCTAATCCAAAATAATCTTTAAATCAATAGTCTGCACCTGGGTTAACAAAAAATTACTTGAGATGCTGTCCTTCACACAGTGATGAGGGCTTGAAGAGAATATGCTCAATCCCTTTTTGTGGTAAAGATATTCTTTTGTGTGGTGATTGTATGTATGAAGATCCTGACCATACCAAAATACATTAGCAAGACATAATTTTAGTAAATGAATTTTTAGATGTAGTTGAAAAAGAAGGAAATAAGCACAATTGGAAAACCCTCTTAGAAAAGCAAAAAGAGACATTCAGTTAAAATACATATAATTTAGTAAAATTCCCTGAAAAGCATGCAAAAGAATATGGAGAGTATATAGAAATCCAAAAAAAGTTGATTTAAAATGATGTAACAATTATATTAGGCAAATTTTCAGCATATTTATAAAATATTGAAAAAGAGCTGTTTTAATTGCTAAACAACCAACTTTAACATGTAATGAAGAATCTAAATTTCTCATTTTTATTCTTAAAAATTATTTTTAAAATCCAAAAAAACAAAACAAAAAATAAAATTTACTGAAAATTTTTGAATAAATAACTAATTTGCTAATTTTAATTAGAAAATTTATTTAATGCTAATAAAATTAAAACCTCATTAGAAAAATAAAATAAAAGACTTTATTATCATCACCAATTTATAATTTGAAAATTGTATTAATTTTAATTATTAAAACTTAAAAGGTTTGCTCATAGCTAGAAACATTAAAGGCTGAAATTTTCAATGTTTAAGAGCTTGATTCCAAAATATATATTAACCCAAGAGGGTACTTAGAAAATTAGCTTTAAATGAATTAAAATATGAAAGAAGTTAGTTAGTAATTTAGATGGATTCGTGATATTTTGTTTGGAAACAAAATAACAATAGAAAGTTAGAAAGCAAGAGTTTAAAATATTGAACAAGTAGGTTTGTAACTTTCAGATTAGCTTCAAAATCCTCCATAATATATTCCTCTTTCTAAGGAGTCTTTAAAAGTAATTGATAAGAGAATAAGTTCGCTTGCAATTAATGCTACTAATGAAATAAGATCTTCTTTAAAAAGTAACTCATTTTCCTTTAACTAGGATAAATTAAATTTTTCAAAAGAAGATCGCTTGAAGAAAAAAAATAATTAAAATATATTGTTGTAAGATAATAGCTTGGTGTAAGATTAAATTTAGGTGAATCCTGGAAAATAAAATTAAACTACTTTATAGTCGTTAAACCCTATTCATTTAACATCTATGGACTCTTAGCATTCATAGCATTATACAAAAGAATACATGATAAATAAATTATTAGAAAGTACTATCAAAGATTAAAATCAAGAAAATGTGGAAAATGGAATTCAGTATTTGAATAATTCGAAATAGTCAGAGTATAATTATGGAAAATAATAGTAAAAAATGTTAACTTTTGCTGGAGAAGGCTCAGTAGTAGATTATGCAACATTCAAAGATAACTAAGATGAGAGGATTAAGCATTCTTCATTAAAAAATTTATCAAATATACCTTAAACGCTTAGTAAAGATGATGATATAATTGAGAGTAATGAGTAATTTACTAGAGGTAATAATTTTATGACTAAACAAAATTAAAATTATAAGAACTAAAGTTCTAATAAAAGTTTAAATTCTAACTTCTAACAATCAAATTTAGATGAAATAGAAGCGATCACTCCTTTTTAAAATGTCACCCCTTAAAAATCTTTAAGCTCTAACTGGAAAGATTATTCAAACTCAAATCAATCTAGCAGTTAATAGCAGTAGTAGCAATAATAATTTTAATAATATTAAAATTCTTCAATTTAAAGTTTCAATAATAAAACTCCTTCTTCACAACCTTCTCCTACATAATAAATAAACTTATATTAGACCCATAATTAATCATAATAATAATAACAATTATAGTCTAATTAAAATAACTTAGAAACTATACCAGAATTAAATCAATCTAATTCTGTGAATTCTCTTTTTTCTTAATAATTAAGCAATACTACCCATCCCTTGCAAGATATATAAATTATGGAAGGAAATAAATCAGTAAGAGTGAAAACAAAAAATAATGGCTATATGAATTTAACCTAAATACCTAAAGAGATTTCTTTGTAGCAAGAAAAGGTAAACTGTTTATGTGTAGTAGGAGGTGCACTTATTGCATGTGGAGATACTAAAGGATTTATAAAATTGTATAATATTCAAAATTAATCTTGCATAGGTGAACTTTAACCTCATAAAACTAGCATATCATGCATTAGCTCTTTTTAATCAGAATAACCATATATACTTAGTGGATCAGCAAGTGATGGTTTGATACACTTATGGAACATAATAAATGAGAAAGGAAATTTCTTTTTGAGAGAAAGTAGCTCAGATTTAACTTAAGGTTAAAGCAAGTAGAGTTAGAATACAAATTTTATCAGCTCATTATTTGATGAAAGAAATATCATAGCTGTAGTAAATAATTTTTCATCAATATGTGTCTGGGATACTAAAACTTAAAAAAAGATTTAAAATATTAAACCAATAATTTAATAAGGTGATAATTCATCATCTTAAGTTACTAGTATCCATTCTATGGGTAGAGTCATGTAATCTATATTAATAGGGTATAAATGTAGTAAAGTTGGTATATATAAAGTTGATTATGATTCTACAAAAGCAAGAAATGAAGAAAATAAAATAAAGCAAATTGTTCTTCTCAAATAAGTTGATTTAGGTAAAGGTAATGTTCCATCAAATATTTCCTCCTTATTTAATAGTAAAGTATTCATCACAGTTAAAAAAATGGTATTAGTGTGGGATACAAAAACTTTTGAGCTGTGCTAAAAAATAGAATCATACTAAAATGACAATACAGTGTAAGATATATGTGATATTCTTATTGCATAATACTCAGATAACAATTAGAAGTTCTCTGTTATCTAAGTTTGTAAAAATGATAATAGAATAGTCATATAAAATCCAAATTAGCAGACCTGCACAAAACATCACATTAAAGATTTTAAAATTATAGACTCTGTATTCAAAGAAAAGCTCCAATTTTGCAATATTAATCAGAACGAATTATTTATTGTCAGTTTAAATTAAAGCAAAAATACTTTAATTTACTGGAAAATGTTTGAATCTTAATGAAAAAATAGCATAATTTTTTTAATTTAAATTACTTCACCATTTCATTTTATATTACTTTACAATAAATAAGAACAAATTATTATTTTATTTTTAACAAATGTTTATAAAATTAAAATTAATTTTGCTATTACTAAATGTATTCAAATTATGTAAGTATATCCTAATAATTAAAATTTATCTACCAAAAATATTAATAGAGGATTTATGCGAGAAATATCAAGATTTTTAAATCTATTTTAAATATTTTTCTAATCTTATCAGAAAAAAATTTTTTTTTGTAACTATTCTATTTTTTATTTTTGATTTTAGGCATAAAATTGTTAAATATTATGAATATTCCTTCTATTTTTTTTGAAAAATAAACCTTTAAAATAGTTTATTTGGTTATTTGGTATTTATGATAAATTTTGAAGCATTTCCATACATAAAAAAAATAATTTTCAATTTGAATATTTATTTATCAAAACTTTTAAAAATTATTTTTAATTTAACAAAACTGAGGTTTAATCTTCTCCAAAATTTATTTTAAATTCTATAAATAGCTTAGCAATACTTAACATGATAGGGTTTAAATATTTGTTAAAAAAAACTTGAATTTGTATATTAAAGATAAAATATGTTGAAGAACTTAATAAATTTTTTTTAATTTTAAAGAAATGAATTATTTAAAATGTAAGCCAATTAATTTAATGCACCATTATATAGACTTATCAAAAATTTGTTAAGATATCAAAAACAATAGAGAACTAGTTAAAAGTGAGGAAAGAATAAATATATCAAAGATTATTTGAGTTAAGATTCCCTAATTTAGATTTTTATTAATAGAGTTAATATTAAATTCTAATAATTTTTATTTGGAAGATTGTACTTTATAAAACGATTGATTATCATTAAATCAAAATTTATAGAACACCATTGATTAAAATATAAAATATTAATTAATATTTATAATTTTGATAAACAATATATTTGTTTCGAATAAAGCAATATTTCTATATATCTTCTGAATAGCCTTACAATATCTCATCATAAAAACTAAGCTAACAAGCGTTGAATACGTAATTCTTCAGAGTGTACTTGAAAGATAAAAATCATATTAGATAGATTGGAAATGTCAAAAGATTTATCTTTAAAAGGAGTTCCTTTTATTTCTTTAGATGTAAATTATGATTCACTCAAAAGTTATTTGGAAGAAGTGCATGAGACTATTAATGCATAAAATGATAAAATTGAAAAATTAGAATAACAAATGAAATAAAAAACAGCAATTGATTAAGTAATAAAACAGTTTTATTTTGCGTTTTATGAATATTAACATTAATCGTTTTTGTGATTTAATAATAGATATAACATCTCTTAAGGTAGGTAACAAAATGTACAGATTTATATGATGAGAAAATGGCTAAAGAAATGAAGGACTAAGTTAATGAAGCATTATTTTATACTGGTGCAGGTGTGATAGATAAAGAATTGTCTAAGCTATGTGAAAAAATAAATTTGTTAAGCATGGGAACTACTTAAGCTTATAAATAAGTATAAACATATAACACAAGAATTGAAAAATTAGAATAAAAAATAGAATCTAAGTTGGATAGCAAACAATATAAAGAAAAATAAAAGCAATTTAAAGAAAAGTTAATTGGAAAGGTATTAATAATTATATGATCTTTGAAAAATATTAAAGGTAAAAGAAATAACCTCTAGATAAATTTTAATTTAATTTACTAATAGATAGACGACTTTTCTAAAGCTGTAAATGATGACACAAAAGCAATTGAGTAAAGAGTTTAGGTTCATATCACCAATTTTGAAGAGCTAGTCTAGGATGTAGAAAGAAGAACAATATGGAAAATACAAGACTGCTAAGATTTACTAACAAAAAGAATTAATGAAGAGTATGTCTAGGAAACAGTTTAAGCTATGCAAAATAAAATCATGAAAGAGGTTGGATATTATAAATTTAAATCTAAATAAAATGGAACAATTAATATAAATTTAAAAATAGTTACAAAATTTAAATGGATGTGGTACTGGAGAAAAAAATGATAAATTTTAGGAAAGATTAAATTAAAAAATTGATGAGTTTATAAACTCTAATGCAGAGAAGCAAAAGTAAGTCAAAGCTTCGCTTAAAGACTTAGAGACTTAGTAATCAAATTGATAAAAAAATCTTTGTTTTAATGTTTATTTAAAATTTTGCTTTCTAATAGGATTAAGGCAACCTATGTAACATAAGAAAAACTAAATGAATATCAAAAGTTAAATAATGACAGAATCTCAGAGATGAGAGTAAGGATGAAAACACTTGAAGGATAATTCAATATATAAGCTACTTTAGAAGATCATAAATCAAAGTTTATTCAAATAGAACATAGATTTGAGGAGCTAAATATCCTAGTAATTTATATTAGCAAATGAGGATATATGGGATTTAATTTATTTTTTTTACTTATGAACAGAAAAGTAAGATTAAGGAAACTTAAAATTAAAATGAAGATATATAAGATTATTCTACCCTGCTAAAAAAAATGGATCCTCATAAGATATGTTAGCTAGAATCAGATCTAAAGAGAGCAGAAGAAGAAATAGCTAAATTGATTGAGTCCTAAGATTATGTGACATAGGTAATTAAATTAAAAATTTAAATAAATCTTTGTGGAATCCATAAATGTTTTTAATAGGAAGTAAAACGTAAATTTGATGGTATAGACTTGATAACTTAGGTTAATTAAGCCCATCTAGGCTAGTCTGATATAATAGGTGCTTCAGCAACAACTTAAATGAATATTGGGAAAGCTGAAATATAAAAAATGATAGACTAATGTGTGCCAAAGGGTATACTAGATGAAGAAAAATATAAAAAGCTCCAAAAAGATTTAAATGAAATACATTACAAGGTTGAAACTGCCAACGAGATAGAAAAAAGAGTATTTATCTTAGGAAATATAATAATTTTATACCAATACATTTTTTTAAAATATAAGGTAATGAGGGTATTTAGAGAAGCAGATTTGAATGGTTTAGTAAAATAAGTCAAATAAAAATTGAATTCAGAAGAATATAGAAAGGAATTAGCTCTAATAGATTCTAGACTTACTTAATTGTCTGAGCAAACAAGCTTCTTGAGAAGAGACTGTGATAATTTGTCTCTCTTTTTAAAAAAATAAATTAACACTACAAGCAACATGTCTATAAATAATTTTATGTCATCTGAGGGATTTTAAACTCCTAGCTAGAGTAATTAAAACTAAAATAATAACTCCCTTCTCAGTACTAAAAAATTAATACCAGTTAAATGTCTATCTTGTGGTTAAAATAAGGTAATTTCTTAAATTTTAATAAAAATTAAACTAAGTATTTATTTAAAATAGGGTAACAATCATACACATAACCATGAAAGATATTCAAGCATAGGAAAATAAATGAATGAAAGTTTAGATTACTGTTTTACATCTCCAGATGATAATAGAGTTTTAAATTTATCTTCAACAAATGGTACAACTTTTCTCTAAACTCCTAATAAAAAATTTTAATACAGTAAGTTTATATTTTTTCAGAAAAAAACGTTAATAAATTTATATTTAGTGAATAGAAGAACTGTTGCCTCTCCGATGGATATTAGGAATAGGCCTATAAGTGCTGCAAAAAAGTGAGGATAAGAGCTCATTATAAGCTCTCATCTATTAATAAAAAATTTATATTTTAAAAACTAATAATAGCTTAAAAAAATTAAAAATTTTTATTTGTAAATATATTCATTCTATCATTTTCTCAAATTATATTAAATATAATTAAAATAAAACACAAAATCCTCCAATAATAATAAGATTAAGTATTTAACTCAATTTTTTAGTATTTAAGTATGCTTTTTTGCAGGAAATAGAAGATACTGAAATATAAAATTATCATTTAATATTTATTAAAATTCAAGTTTTTTGTCAAATATTATTTTGTGGTTTTAGTTCAAAAAATATCGTTTAATTTTAATTTTGAATTTAATTCTATGCATTATTTTTTTAAAGATAAACTAATCTTAAAAAATAGAACATTATTTTTTACAGAATTGCTTTACTGAAGGTTAAAATAAAAGAATTGTTACTTGAATTAGTTAGGAAACATTTATATCAGGAAAATGTGTGTAGTTATTTCTGGGAAATACATGATAATTTTTAACTCGAACCTTTTTTTCTGATAGTATTTACAGAGAAGCCTTTTGAGTTTTTTTATTTGAGATGTTAATTGAATAAATAAAATATATTGAGATTCAGCAATTAGATAATTTAAGCCAGTTAATAAATGAAAAAAGAAAAATTAATGATAGTATTAAGTGTGAGTGTTATTTCTAGGGAGAATAATAATTCAAGAGGATCCAATCGAATTAAAACATCATAAAATTTAGAGATTTGAATAATAATTCTAAGTAAAGAATTGCTTGAAAAAGACTTATCACAAATATATAATATATCAATATTTCAAGATAACTTTAGATAAATTTTTTTATTTTTATATTAGCTTTAAAGAACAACGATACACACATACATACATAGATATAAGGATATACAAAAATATTTTACTACTGATGTTTTCAAGATAGAAATCTGGAGATAACTTTGTTGCAAATAAATATAGCAATACTCATGAATAGAGCAGTGCTCTATATACTTATCATAAACCATATTAGTCATAATCAACTTCAGATTCTATTTTAGGATCATCAAATAATCAATAGATTAGCAAATAATAGCCATAAGCAAACCAATAAATCCATCAAAATAATAGGAAAAGCTATAACGCTGCTTCAGCATAGAGTTCAGATTATGTTTCTTAGCAATCAATTGGATCGAAGCAAGTGATTGAAAAATCTTAAAATGAAATTGGAGATTAGGAAGTAAATACCAGTGATATTCCAATTTAAGGAGCATCTTCATTAATTGATTTTAACATATTATAAAGAAGTAATTAAAATTACTTTGATTTGGTTATTTGACTTTAATTAAAAATTATTAGATTTTGTTAAAGAATTTTTTAGCAAACCTATTGAAAAATGATCCAAAAAAAATTTTTTTTTTCATCTTTACATTTTAAAATACAGATGGAGGTGAAGAGAATAGGAATAAATCTATTTAAGTATTATCAGCAGTAAACGAATTGAATTAAAATCAATTAGGTACAATCTCAAATCATTTTAGTAAAGTGAATAAATCTTTTTAATCAACACTATTTTTAAAAACTTTTAGGACATCTAAATGGTATGAATAATAGCAACAACTTGTTAACAAACCAAATCAGTTCTTAATCTAAATAAAATTCATAATTAAATTCAGCTCAAAAGAAAGTTAAAAGCAATATCTTTGCAAAATAATTTGAATAATAACAGTAACAATATTAGTAGTAGTAATAGTAACTATCGTCTTTATACGGTCAGTAATCAAGTATTAATAATGTATAAAGCAAAGGATAGATTCTTCAAAATTAATAAAATGGTTAGCATTAAGTACCTTCTAATATAAGTAATTCATTCTTTTTTGGAAAATATATTTTAAGTTTATTTTAATACTTTAAAAGATTTAAGCTTGAAAGGAAACAAAAACTCCTTAAATAATGTTATAGGGCTTGGTTAAAAATCAAGTAATGTAGGAACTCCTTAAAATGCATCAAGCAGTAATTAGACTAAATAAGATAAAAATTTAAATTAGCCTTTATATAGCTCTTCATTTAAGTCATTGAAAAGAGATATTAGTCCTATTAAAAATGCTCCATATCAGCTTAATAATATTGAAGATGCTAACAAAAATGCATTAATATCAAATAATAATAGTACTAATCCATAAATTGTAGTCTCTTCTGCTTAATCATCAAATAGCTTGAAGGCGAATATATATAAATAAAATAGTTTGGGAGAATAGATTAGTAAATAACCTCAAACACTGATAAATAATTTGCTACCAGCAGGATAGACATCAAGTTTTATAATGAATGGCTAATAGGTTAATACACCAGTTATGAGTAATAATACATATAATGGAGTTTAGTTATAATATGCCCCTACAACTTCGACAAGCTGCTCTAATTTATCAAAACACACAAAAACACCTACCACTTATGATTAGTATTTGGTTAAACATAATGATCAAAAACTTTAAAATAAAAATTCTATTGAAAGTATAAGTAGCATCAGCAACAATACCAATTAATAAAGTAAATCAAAATAATATGGCATATAACAAAGTAAAAAATCAAGCTATACATCCTTTAATGTAAATAACACACACTCATAAGATTTCAATAATGCATAATAACTTTATTTTTAAGAAAAATCTCCTTAACATACAGTTAATAGTAATAGTAATAGCTAAACAAAACCTAATGGACATAGAAGATAAAATAGTTATTCTCATAAAAGTAGCAATGTAGCAACAGAAAATGATGAACAAATAGAAGATTATAATATCTAACCACACTAGAATTTAAATTTATCAGTTGGAGTAAAAAATGAACATTAACGATCTCTCATTAATTTTTAAAATGGATAAATAGAAGACGAAACATCTAACCAATATACTAATATAAACAATATTAATAATAATATATCTAACAATAGCTAAAATGCCGATTCTCATGGTTAAAGAATGTCTTCTTCATCATCAACTTAGCAAAAATAGATGTAAACGAATTTGATAACTTAATTTCATTCATAAATGATATTTTTTTTTATTTAAATTCAGAATTGATTGATCACTAATTAAATTTTAAAGAAATAATTTTAGGGAACAATAATCAAGTAAAAAGGAGCATTTAGGATTCAATAATAAAATAAGTTTTTATAATAATAATAATGGTAATTCAAGTTAAAAGTAAAAGGTTTAAATTAGTTAATATGGTATTAAAGAAGGGACAGATATATATAAATAAAATACAAATAGTATATCTTAAATAAAAGGTAAAACTTAATAGTCTTCTTAAATTAATAACAATATGACTAAGTCTTTATACGATAAAAATTAATTCAATACTAATGGTAAATTTGAATGGAGGCACAAAACAGAATAAAATGAAGATGATAATGATTTGTAAACTGCCTAAACATATGCAATAATTAGTGTTCAAAGTAGTTCTCATAAATTAAGTGAAGAAACAAATAAAGATTAATAATTTAATTATGAATAATAGCAATAACTGCAACTATAAAATACTAACTAAAATTTATAAACTAATAATAATAGCTAAAACTCTTCTAAACATCATTCATAAAATAAATCGAATGGCTTTTTGAACTAAAATCAACAAAGTTTTGATAAATAATTTTTAAAAAATAATTTTACTAATTATGTTTTAAATTAAAGTCTTTCATAAAATCAGAAATAGTAACTAAATTAACCAAACCATCATGAATAATAATTATTGAATCCAAATTTTAATCAATTTTCTTCAAAATCAGCAATGCCTTCTCCTGGTTCAAATAATATAGTTCAAAGAATGTAAAAAAACATATTTTTTACTAAATAAAATAGTATTAATGATGAATCAGTGAATACATCTGAAAATTAGATGAAAAATTCATTAGATAACATACCTGTTAATTAGCAACCCAAGACTAATGAAAAACCTAGTTTATTTAAAGAAAATTATCATAGTCATTTCTAAAATAAGGCTAATGAAGAAAGTAATAAGTAAACAACATAGCCTTCATCGAAGAACTCAAGCTTTTATAATAAAAAGCCTCTTTCATTTGTATTGCCTTATGATACTCAATTGATAACTAATAACTATTACTATAACTAGACATCCCCTGCAAGCAATACATAAATATAAATAGGATTTGATTAAAAATTAGAAATGTCTCATCCAGCAAATAAAAATATATCTAATCTTTAACCAACAGCAGATGAAAAACTTGATCATAAGTAAAATTAAGTACAATAGCAGCAATAGCAACAGCATTAGCTAGCAAGTTAGGCAGATAAGTTTCCTTAACAATATTAATTGTAATTATAATAATAAGCATGTTAGGATCATGATTAAATTAAGAATCTTTACTATAATTTACAAAATTAAAATGGTTTTTTGAGTTAATAGTAATATGATTAAGAAAAATAGCTTTAAGGTTCAAGTTAATCTATTGATTTGTAGATAAGTAAAGGAAACAAACTAAGTGATTAAAAAATAAGCCAAAGCTTGAATTTAAATGTTGATTATTCTTCTAATTAAAATATTGAAGTAAAATTTTAATTTTAAAATTATTTTAAAATAAATGTATTGTTATAAAATAAAGTAAGCAACAAAATCTTAAATCAACGATGAGCAAAATAAATTATCTATGTCACAGAATAATAGTGCCTTATCTAAATCAGATCATAATTCATAAAAAACATAAAATAAGGGTTCAGGTTCAACTTATGATTCATTTTAAAATAACTCATAGTAAAGAAAGAAATCATATAATAATCTCCTAGATATTCCTTTAAGTACATTAGAATAACAAGACATAAAGGAAGAATATAATTCTATAAATGGAACACATAACATAGCAGAGTAATTTAAAATGAGAAATAAAATTCATGAAAAAGCTATAAACAGAGTAAATATAACTCTAAAGTAAAGCAAGAAGAGAAATAAAAGCAATTCAAGAAATTTAGAAGATAGTTAAGATGATAGTGGTAGCGATGGTTCCTAGAGTGAATTAAATTCTTCTAAAACTAAAGGTCCTATAGGAACAATAACATAAAGTAACCCAATTACACCTTCTAATTATACTAAGTAGAATAGGCATGGTTCTATGGATAACTTAGATTCATATTCTAATAATACTCAAAATAACTCTAACTTTTCCAATTCATAAAATACCTATTTATAAAATGACCTTTAAAGAGGACAAAAATCAGAAGATACTAAACAAGTAAATTTCTATCTTTTAAAATAGTTTTTTTATTTCCTTTTCAAATTAACCAAAATATAATTAATCAATTTTTTTCTTCTTTGATTTCTCCATCTTTAAGTCAATTCTTTTGATAAAAGGCTTTTTATAAAGCATATTACGGATAGTTTTTAATTTCATTTATTCTTTCTTCTTTGCTCTTTTAATTTCAATTTTAACTTATTAAGTTTTTTATTTTAGAATATTTTAAGAAAGCATTTTAAGTGATATTTTAATTTTTGAATTATTAGATTAACTAAATATATTCTTTTAATTATAATTTGACTGTCTAAATAATATTGAAAATCTATGTTAAAATTTTGAATTTTTTGATTATTGAATGAAATAAAAATAAAATTTTTTCTTGATAAAAAAACAGGAATAAATGGATAGTTCTTAGAGAAGCTATCATTATAAGGCCCCTTCAGATACGAGTGCCTTTATAAGATAGTAATATTTGATTAATTTTACACTAATTAAATGAATATTTATAAATAAAGATTATATCAAGATGATGCTTATAGAAAAAAATCTCCTTCAAAAACATCTGCTTAATATTGTAAAAATCTTGCCAAGAACTTATATAACTCAAATTAAAATAATTTGAGCCAATAAAAAAAACAAGATAAAAATTAAAATTCTTTTAATGCCTCGAAGCCATCATCTACTTAAGAATAAATGTATAGCTCTATCAATGAGAATACAAAAACTATACAAGCCTCCTCTTCAATAAATTAAAACTCATAAGACCAAAATAAATAATCGAATAAAAATTATATTTAAGTAACACAAGATAAATAAATTGACATAGAAGACCCGATGGGTAAAATACCTAAATTTATATTTTTGATTATTTTCTATCTCAAACAAATTCAATAAAATTTATTAATGTAATCAAATAGTGTAAAAAGAATTCTCATAAATAGTTAGAAATCTTCTTAGATTAAAAAATGATACATCAAAGCTACACAGCTTATTAAATAAAAATGAAGTTAAAAGCATGAACACATCTTTAAATGCAAATATAACCCAAAAAATGCATAATAAACCAGGAAACATGACTACTACGAATTCTCAATAGCAATAACAATAATAATAACAATAAAATAAGCATGACCAACTTTTTGAAAAGTAAATTTTAATATTTTTTGTGTTTTCTTCAAATAAATTTCTTTTTATTAAAGCACAATAAATTAATACACTTTATTATAAATAGGTTGTACTAGGAGATTGTAAATAAGTTTGATCTGAAGGAAACATCAAATAATACAAATAACAGCAATAATAACCTAAATGGAAGTGCTTCAAGCTCTACAAATCATTACAACTCTTATATGCATAACTCTCATCATTAATCAACATCTTCTTCTAGTTATTAATAAAAGCAATTTTGAATAATTATAGTTAAAATAGTTTATTAAAAATTTGTATTAATATATGTTTTAAATTAATGTCACTAATCGTATTAATTAATTGTGTATTCATATAATGATCAGATAATTATAAATTTATATGCTTGCTCTATTAATTATTTTTTTTATTATAAATTAATCTTATTAATCAAAAATTATATAAAGATATATAAAAACCATTCAAACTATTAATCAAAACAATTTTAGATAAAATTTATAAAAATGTCTTAAATGATGGAAAGAAAGCAATAATAAAAGGTTAGTTATTTTAAGCTTGAAAAAATTGGCTAAGGGAGCTTTTGTAAGGTGTACAAAGGAGTAGACCTCAATAATGAGCCTTTAGCAATTAAGGTTATAAACAAGGAGGAAGGAAATAAACTAAATCCATAAATGAATTAAATGATTCAAGAAGAGGTTAGAGTGATGAAATTATTGAATAAAGGCAACACAGAACACATTTTAAAATATATTGATAGTGCTGAGGACTCCTAAAACAAATATATCATTACAGAGCTTTGCAAAAAGGAAACACTTTATGATTTACTTTTAGAAGAAAAACGATTCACTGAAAATAGAGCACTTTTTTACTTTTTTTAGATAAAAGACGGTATCTATTGGATGCATTACCATGGAATAGCTCATCGAGAGTAATTTATTTCTAATATTAATATACTTTCTTAGAACTAATTTATCTATTTTTTTATTAAAATAAATCTTACAGAAAATATTCTTTTTTCTCTGTTAGAATATTTTAAGATATCTATATATTAATTATCAAATAGATAAATGAACAATCAATTTTACTGAGATTACTATTGAGAATTTTTTAATAAATTATAAATTCATGCAAATAATATGAAAATAATAAATAAAAAAATCTAATTTTTTACATAATTTTTCAAAATTCTCCTCACAAAACAAATAATTTTTTAATTAAAACTTTTGAAAAATATCCCTATTATAATTTTTAATTATTTAATATTTATCAATATCTGGTTTAATAAATTTATTTATTTTGAGAAAGTTGTACTTTACATAACTTAAGTTTTAGGGTAAAAAAAGATTATTTTCAATTATAGATTTTTGTTCAGATTTGTTCTTTTTCATATTAAATTTCACTGCAATATTTATCAGAAATAAATTATAATATTGTTTATTAATTTTTAATTTAATTTCACTCATTTTAATTCTAATAGCATCAAACTGCCTAATATATTGATTGGTCTTGATCAAAAAATTAAGATAGCTGATTTTGGATTTTCAAAAGAATAAGATGGGGATTTAGTGACTGTATTAGGTACTATGACAACAGTAGCACCTGAAGTTTTAATGAAAAAAGGATATACTTTAAAAGCAGTAACTATTAATTTGTAAAAAAATAAATGTTTATAATTATTATTATAACTAGGATATTTTTAGTTTGGGTTAGATTTTATGCAAAATGCTTTTTGGTGACTATCTATTTGTAATACAAGATTACTTTGCACATTTTTAATATCTTTAGGAATCCATAGATACAAATTTAGAAAACTCTTGTTAAAAATTTAATATATCTGAATAAACTAAAATTTTGCTTAGCTAAATGCTGAGAGTTAATCCATAGGAAAGGATTGATATTGTCCAAATAAATGAAATGTACCCACTTGGAATCTATAAAAACTTTTAATTTAGTAAAGAAAGCCCATAAGAACAGCTAAGTAGTTAACTAAGAAATAAATAATAAGCTCAAAAATAAGTTAATGAAAGAATAAAAAAAAATAGTATTCAAATATTTAATAGTTAAGGAAGTTTTAATTCATCAAAATCATCAAAAGAAAACTCTAAAAAGATATCTGGGTCTTAAAACAAAACTTAATAAACTACATAGCAAAATATCTAATAATAAATTACAGTAAATTATAAAAAATCAGAGAAAGAATCAATATAACTAATAGAATATAATAGTTTTAGCTGTAGTGGTAAGATAGGATCATAAAAACAAATTTAATAAAAAAGTGGTATGATGAAAAATGCTTAAGTTCCAACTATATAAACGAATCTAAAGGCTAGTGGTTAAAAAGAGAGTTCTTTTAAAATATATAACAATTAAAATTAAAATAAAAATCTAGGTTCATCTAGATATATGAGCAATTAAAAATCTGAGAATAAATCTCATTCCTAATTAGAAATTTAAAACTAAAATTATACAAAACATGCTTAAAGTTCTTAATCTACTTTAAATCGAGCCAATTAGAGTAATTAAGAAAGTAATAAAGATCGAAAAAGCCAGAAATCTTTTAACTCAAGTTATACTGTACAATAAAATGTAAAAAAAACAACCTATGCTAAAGTACAAAAATTAGATGATGATGAATTCAAAAAATAAAATGAACTGTGTAAACAGAAAGCAATAGAGAAAGAAGTGTTTTTCAAGTTAATAGATTACATTGAATAATTAAGGTCAATTTAAAATTTTATCTATTAAAAATATAATGAACTGAAATAAAATGATAACAAAAAAATGTTTTTGTGGGATTATGTTGTCTTTCTAGGATTATTATAAATTTAGAATATACAAAATATTTAAGAAAACAAGCATTATATTAATAAAGAGTATTAAAATCTTAGTACTGCAGATTTCTATCATTAATAGAAATAAAAATTAGAAAAACAAAGAAAAGATAATTTGAAGTTTAGTGTAAATTTGAAAGTAACTAGTGAGGAACTAAAAAATAGATTATCACTTTTAAAAAATGAGTAGAAATAACAAAATGATCAACTTTTAGCTTTTATTGATATATTTTAATAATAAATAGATGAACATGAACAATAAAATAAATATGAAGAAATTAATTTAGAAGATTTAAATAATAAGTTGGATCAGCAAAATAGTAAGATTAGTAGAGAATAGCAATAAAATAATCAGATGTTCAAAAAATTGTGATAGAATTATTATTAATGAAATGCCTAAATTTAGTTTTGTTGATAATTATGTTAATTAAAATTTACCAATATTGCAATTATATTTCACTTAAAATCAATTCATTGAATTTGAATTCGTGTATATGAAATTTCATTTTAAAACCAGAGTATAAAAAAATATCTACCTTGTCTTACTATTTTCATGATTTTTTTTGATAGGAAATAAAGCTATTTTTTAAAAAATAATATTCATTTGATAGGTGTTAAAAAAACTAAAATAAGAAGTATTTTAGGAAATATTTATGCTGTATTTGTTTTTTATGTAAATAAATTTGCAATTATATTATTTTTTTGTAAATTTGCATTGATAAATTTAATAAATTTTGTGTCAATCAATTTTTGTTTGATATTTTTACTTTTTAATGCTTTTATTGATAATTATTTATTTTTATTCTTTTTAATATTATTTGTATTATTTTTAACATACAGTTTTAGGTTTTAAGTAGATTTATAAATATTAGTAGTTATTTTATTGATGAGATAAGATAATGTAGTAATTCTAATAAATATGTTTGCTAAAGAGGAAAAAGATATTTTTCAAAAAAAGGTTGTTAATGTATTGATCTTGAAGCTAGTTTTTTTAGTTGCTTTTGAAAGAGGGACATTTATCCAGATTGTAAGTAATAATAATTAATTTAGAAGTAGAGAAAAAAAATTTATATTCTTGTTTATATTTACTGGGTTTTTTGATTTTCCTAAATATATTCAAGATGATATTTATTATTGCAAAATCATTTTATGGTCATTTTGTTAAAAAATTTAGTTTTTATTATATTCTGATGATGATATCATTAGATTCAACTGCTGTTTGAAGATTAAGATAATAATCATTCTTTAAATTACCCAATAAACCAGCCCGGTCTGTTGTGTAAAATGATTATTACCTAAAATCTAAATATTTTTAATGAAGCTAAAAAACTAGATGTTTGTTAAGCAAATTAAATAAATATGCATCTTTTCTTTTTCTTTTTCATTTTCTTTTTTTACTTTTAATTCTTATTATTTAATTTATTAATTGATTATTTTTAACAGCTAATTTTTCTTATTGATTTTTTATGGAGAGTTAAAGAAGATATTCAATATAGATAGATAGATCAGTATTTTTCAATAAAAATTAGAAAGATAGATTAAATAAGATAATAAAGCAAATAAATAAAAATAACTAATTAATATTTAGCGGGGAATATTTGTGTTTATTAATTATAGATAAATTATCATCAAGCATAAAGAAAATAAAATAAATATATGCATTTGTATTATTTGATAAGATTTCAATTTTTAAATTAATTCATTGATATTTTTAAAAAGTCAGAACTTATTTAAATTTAAAAAATATTTTAACTTTTTAGAAATGATTCTAAACAATAGATAAGTAAAAAACCAATTCTTCTTAGCTTTAAATTTAACTCTCATTTCTGATCAAAAGATCTCATATTTATTTCAAAAATATTTCATATTATTAGAAAAATACAACAAATTGTTATTTTACAAAAAATTAGGAAAGCGCTGCTGAAGAGAAATAGCCATTAAATTAAAATGAATAAGAACAATAAAGTATAGCAGCATAAAACTAATAGGCTGAATAAGCTCAATAAGCATAATAAGAGATTGCTAATTCAAGAAAAAAATAAACTGCTCTTCAATCTTCAATTTAAACTGCAATAAATAGACTTAAATTCTTAATTTCATTCACAATGCTTATAGATGTTATTGGAGCTGAACTTTTATGGTAAATTAATTTATGTTATTTATTAACCATTTGAAGTAATTATTTATTAATACAAAATTAAGTGGATTAACATAAGTCTGCTACTTCAATGGTATAGAATCCCCTAAATTTTTGAGCTAATCTCTACTCTTGTTTATGGCTCTTACAATCATTTTCTTAGTTATTGCATATAAGTTTATTAGTGTTTTAAACAAAGAATGGATTAAAATTTTAAAATTCCTGCTCTTTTTCTGGGCAATCACTCAGATTGTATTTGCAATTGCTTCCTTTGCTTATGCTTTTTCAAGTGATCAATAAAGTGATTTTTATGTTAGTTACAATCATTTTTCATAGATAACATAATAATACTACTAAGATAAATGTAAAAACGAGGTAATAGAAACTTGTTTAAAAGATAGATATAAAACTAATGTAACCTTGATTGCAATATTCCATTTAATTACAGGTAGCTAGCTTAAAAAAACAAATTTAAATTAGATTTTTATCATTTTCAAAATTATTAATTAGGAATCTTTGTACTTATCATATTTGGATTTCTAATTAATCTAGAAGTTCCTCCTAGCTTCAGGCCAATTTCAACATCTATCAAAATGGGATATGAAAAATGTAATATTACAAAAAGCAAATAAATAAATGAATAAATATTAAATATTTTATTATTTAGCATTTATCATAGTTGACTCAAGATATACTAGAACAAAATAAAAAAAGCTCTAGTAAGAAAACGATTAACCAGAGTCATAAATTCCTTCTTAATAAGACATAGAGGATCCAAAGAATAATTAGATGGAAAATAATTTATAAAATTTAAATGAAGACCCAGATAAAAGACCTTTTGGTCATTTAAGAAAACCATATTGAAAAAATTGAAATAGAGATATATTAACAAAAAATTTCTAATTAAAATAATTAATGTTACATAAATATATTTGTTGTAAATAATTCTTATTTTCTATAGAACCAATACCAGGCATTTTGTTCATTCATATTAGATAGAAAAATAGCTTTAATAAAAATTTATATAGAAAGCTTAGTAAAGTAAATAGAGATTCAGATATACATTTAAATATTTATTCTCTTTTTAATTTATTCTAATTTGCAATAATTTCTATCTATTGTTTTTTTTAATTAAAAATAAGATACATTTATACTAACAAGCAGTAAAAAAAGCTTAAATAGATTGTAAAAATAATATTAATCTATCTGAATACTTTTAGTAAATTAATAACTAAAAAATTTTCAATTTATTTTATTTGATACCTAATCAAACTTAGTAAATTTAAAAAAGAATTTTAATATTAACTGAAATGAAATTTATTAATTTATATTCTAAGAGGCAAACATAAAGCAAATAGAAAATAAATTTCATGTTTTTAATTATTATAAACTTCTAATTATTGATATTATCTATGCTATTATTACTTTTGAGTAAATTAATACTAAAAAATTTTGATTTATAATAGTTCATATAAAATCAATTTAAAAAAAATAAATAAACACCAAAAAACCAGGTGAAAAAAGTAAAAGACTCAAAAATTAAACAAAATAAAAATAAACTGTAAACTGTAAAACTGTATGTAGCCGAATAGGCAGTACCCTAGGGTACTATACATATATATATATATATATAAATCAATTTTAGTAAATTTAGAAAACTTTCTTCTTTAATTGTCCTAATTAATTCTCTGTTTCATGAATTTTGTTCATTTCATTTTCAAGATTCTCATTTATGTTTTTCATTAATTCACCAAGCTAAAAAAAGTATGATTAATATAAACTAAAAAATAAATTATTTAGATTTACCTTCAATTCAAGACTTTTAATTATGTACAAGCTCTATTCTTATTGTTATGTCATATGGTTTTTTTCTATATTTCTGTTAAAAATATCAAAATAAGATAATTTATTTTAAAACAAGTTAAATTTATTCTTACTAGTTTATTTAATCTAAGATAATGAATTTCTCTTCAATTTTTTTAATTTCATTTGCATACTTTTTTTTACTTTTTTAATAATAATAATCTTTAAGAAAGACTCAAATATTAAATTCTTTTTTACGTTCCTGCTAGTTGATATTTAAGATTAACATTCTTTTCAAGCAAATAATCAATTTCTTTTTATTTTTTGTCTAATTTTTATTTATCATGTACCTACTGCTATTCTAATTCTAAGGCTAGTTGTTAACAATCCTTTTTAAATTTGTAAATATAAATATTTGCAAAAATTAATTTGTAATTTTTTTTACTTGATTAATAGAATGGATTTCTTGAGTGATTCTGACTGTATTTTCCTTATCAAAAGATTCTAAATCTTCAATAAAGCACTCCTATTCTAGTATGTTGATGATAACTTATTGCTCTAATTATGAAAGTTGCTTTTCACTCAATTCATCATGAACTCTTGTAGTTATTTTGTTTTTTCTTTCTAAATTAGAAATATACTCGACATCACATCTTAAGCTTCCTATTTCCTTATTATTAATTTTAAATTTTATATTAGAATATTTTTTTTATTTAATTTTATTAATTATTTTATTAAAATGATTTCAACATATTTAGTGAATAATTTCAAAATAATTTTGAGAATAAGTTTAAGACTTAAATATTTTTTAGATTTTAGGGTTTTTTGAGAAATCAAAAATGGTAGGTGAAAGAGAAAAAGAAAAATTACTTTGTAAATGTTTCTCATTTCAGCATTAAGATCTGAGCGGAGGTTGTCCAGCTTTTCAAAACAGATGCTTTTGATTTCAGACATTAATTCTTACTTAAAAGAGAAAAGTTCTTCTCTTGAGACTTGGTTTTATTAGATAGTAGAAACATTCATAGATTCTAAAGGAGAAGTGTTAGATTTAATTGAATAAAGTTGATTTTTAAAGTCATTTTTCTACTTTTCTAATTTTACTTCCAGACTTCTTTGGATTGTTTAAGATTCTTCCTTTAACTTTGCTTCATACCATCTATGAACATTATTGAAGTTGATTTCTAGATCTTTTAGTTATTAGTTAAGAGTATCAACATTCTTACTTAGCTTTGCTGTTTCTAACTTCTACAATGGATTTTTGTCTACCTTCTCTTTGAGTCTTTATTCCACTATCCTCTCTACCTTAACTTATCTGTTTTCAAATTCTTCAAATTTTTTAGTGACGTTTTTCAAAGTTGTGTCATATTTTTGAATAGCAGGAAGATATTCGGCAAATTAAAGTAAGGGCATAAGAGCATCTTACTAAACACACAGACGATTTAAATTGCTTTCTAAATAATTTAATTTATTTTCAGGGCAAACTTACTAAGAAGAATTAAATCCTCCACAATTTTAGTTGATGATGTTCTACATTACATCTTTCTTGCAATTTTCTTTGAAGGCAGAAGAAGAGTGACTGCTTCTGTTTGTTTACTAACCTACCTTATTAGTGTTTTTCATTTTATTATGTTTTTAATTTTTAGTTGAAAAATATTAACTTATTAATTCTTAATTTCTTTAATCAAATTATAAAAACACTCTCTTCTAATCAATCTGATATGTATATTTATCATATAGACTCATTCAAATAAGATGATTAGATGAATTTTTGATTGCAAACATATTTCTAACGAATTCCTGAGATCCTTTATAATCAATCAGTAATATTTAATAATAACAGTAAATTTTTAACATTTCAAAATGATCTTAATCTCAGTTGAGTAAATTCTCAAAATTAATTAATATTAATTAGAATACAAAATTTCAATATTTCAAAAGTCATTTTACTCACTATTGAAATAAATCAAATCGATCACATTTCAAATATTTATTATCTTAGTACAATTATTAAAAATTTAAATAAATAATTCCAATTTTTTACACAACTTTTTTTCTTTTATAAATAATAATCCCACATATATTAAATATTTATATACTTTAACTTAGAAGATTCATCATATTTTTATTTTTAAATAGAAAAAAAACAAAAATTATGATTTAAGTAGTAAAATATTTTCCACTCTCCTCTAATCTCTAATGATAATTGAAACAAAAGGATTTATTAATCTTTGAAAAACAAAATTTCAATCAAATATCAATTTTATCACCTTTTTCATTTCCAAAAATTAATAATCCTGCTTAATCAAATATTAAAATGTTTTTACTTAAAAAGATTAATTACGTTTTTATTGTTTTTTACATACAAAAAAAAAATTACCACTTAAATTGTAAAATAATTTATACTAATGCTTAAGATTAAAATATACCTTATATTAATCATGATTTATTTTAAATTTTTGCACAATAATAAATAGATATAAAGATTTATTAACAAATTCTTTATTTTAAAAATTCAAATTTTTTAAAGTGGTATTCATATATCCATTCAATAGTTAATATTTTTTTTACTACTAAAAGTAGAAGGGTAAATAAATGAAGAAAAATATTTTGGAAGAAATTAAAGACACAGATAATAAAATCAAAAAAGTATTTGATGATATAATTGAACAGAGGAAAAGAACTAGTTAACTTTTGCAAACCAGTTATGAATAGCTTAAGACTTCCTCTTTTAATTAAAATAATAGTAAATAATCTTTAAATATTTCACGCGAAGTAACATTAGAGGGTATGAAGAATGATGAATCAAGAGATATAAAGCTGACAGATTATAGTCCCGATTTAAATATGAATACAAAACAAATATTTACTTAAGAGAATGATGATTAGTTATTTACTTAAGAAAATGAGTTAGATTAAAATGCACAACATTAGAAGATACATAATAAATTAAATATTTCTTAAGACACAGAAGATTTACTTAAATCTTAAGATGATTTAGATTTAGAATTTCCAGCCTCTTTAAGATAACTGAGCTTAAATTAAAATTAACTTGGTTTTAAAAATAATAGCAAAAACAATACATAAGATATAAGTAAAATTTATGATAATCATATTAGTAATAATAGCTTAAGAACTTCTGTAGAAAGTTTGAATGATGATTCATTACTATCTTCTTTGCATAATAATAGTATATTTAATGGGTCTTTGGTTAATTAATAAAATTAAGAAAATTTTCAAAATAGAACTATAAATGAAGATAGAAAAATGAATGGATTAAATTAAATGAAAAAGTAAAATTTAAGCAATTATTTGAAAATTAGAGAAAAGGAAATTGATTTTGGGAAATAATTCATTTTTTAAGATACATAAAAATCTTTAGAAATTTTAAATGGTTCTGATCAAGTTATCAGTATCAGGTTATATCTAGAATCTTCAAATTTTGATTTAGATAATAATTATTTTATCATTCCTGAATTTTCGACAGTTAAAGTTATTATTAAATGTTATAGAGAAGAAGAACTAAGAATTTTTGATACTCTATATATTTAAGAAGCTGATGACCAAAATAACATATAAAGCTAATATAAAAACCCTAACAATCAAATAGCCCTAATTATAAAAGCTTAAATATTAAAGCCTTAATTAATTTTAAAGAGTGATTAAAATATGCAAATTTAAGGATAGTTTACTGCAATAGAAGCTAAAATAAATGAATTAGGAGAGCTAAATATTTATCTGACAAACCCATTAACTGAATTAGCTTAGGATATTGAAGTTGATGTTGTATAAAAATAAAATGACTCAACTAAGATAACATTCTTCCCATAAAACTGTGTATTAAAGTAATAAGAAACTAAAAAGATTTCGTTTACCATTTCCCAGAGAAATAACTAGGTTTAGCCATAAGAGCAAGTTTTTTGTGTATTTTTTAAAGTAAACTCTTCTCCAATAATATTTGCCACTAAAATAATGTATTCTTGAAATATCTATCTTGTTTAGTTTCAAATAGTTTATATAAAGTATTGATTTATTTATTGAGAATTCAAAAATAATTTCATAGAAAAAAGAATGAATGAAAATCAACAATTAACTTAGTTTGACAGAGCAAATTATTACTTTATAATCAGTTTGTTAATATTTTTTATTTTCTCTTTGTTTTCAAATAAACTGTCTTTTTTTACATTACCACTAACTAATGTATTTTGTAATATTTTCTTTATTTAGTGTTATGCCTGTTAATTTAATTTTGTTCTTTGGTTTAAAAAAATTATTTTCTGGAAGGAAATAAAAATAAATAAATCTATTTTTTTGAGTTTATTTCTTTTTTTTGTTAAATAACTAATGAATAAATTTATGATTTACTTTATTTTTCATCTTTCTTCAAAAATATACACAAATAATGTATTTTTATTGTAACTAAATATCAAGTGAAGTTGATTTCACTGAAATATTTTTATATGAATTTGAAATATTTATTTTATTTCAGCTTTTTAAAAATTTATGTAAAGTTTAAAATAATGTATTAAAAATTGAAATAGTTATGATAAAGAAAGGAATTATATGAAAATAAACACTGATCGATTTATTATTAAAATAAGTTTGTTTATTGCGATAGTTGATTAATAATATTTTTTGTTTTATGTTAGTATTTTATTCAATTTAAAGCATTTAATTGCTCCAAAAATTAAGTTGCTTATTAAATTATTTCTTCTGCTTCAGCCTTTTCTTCTGTATCTTTAATAGCTAAATTGTCACCGTTTTCATTCTACGTTATAAAAAATAAAAGTTTAGATAATTAAGATATCAGCAAAGAAATATTACCATCCAGCCTGTAAATTCGTTTAAGGTATCTTGTAAACGAGTTCTACATCCAGGAAAGACTGCTTGAGTTTCTTCTAAGAATTCAGTCTATTATATAAAATATTATTTATTTTTTAAAGCTGATTATAAATGTGAAAGAATGTTACCATTTTCTTAATTTCGTATTCATCAACACCTTACTATTTCATTTATTCAAGCTTTTCTTTTTGCTTTTATTCTTCATTTTGATAGCTAACATATTCCTTTTAGAGACGCTTTACAGCTCCACTCTTAATCTTAAGTTGCTTTAAAATAGGATCCATATTTAGTCTTAGTTTTTTAGAATTTTTTGAAATGTAATTATTTATTTTAAAAAAAATTTTTTAAAAATATATAAATATCTTAATCAGCTATCTTCGATTTAATATTCTTTTCAAAACAATAATCAAATAATATTGCCCACAATATTTAATAATTAAGGTACCTAAAACTTTATTTTTCTTTTTTCTATATGCAGTATTTATCAAAAGTGAACATAGAAAAAAAGATCTGGCTATTTCTTACTAAAGTAATAAAATAACCTAGAAACATTTTAGTGAATCTATACTTATATAGATTTATCAAAATAAATAAATATAATTTACTTATTTAATATTGGATTCAGCATATTTAGCCTATTTTAATAACTGGTAAAATATAATAATTAACAAATTTATTCCTATCTTGTCATATGGGTTTACCTATTACTAAAAAATTTTTTAATATTTACAAAGAGATTTTCTGAGTTAAAAAATTGAATTGTGTTGATTTAAATTAAGCTTTTTTTAGGTATCTACTAAAATTTTTATTTAAAAATACTGCAATTCCTATTTTAAACAGCAAATATTATACAATTTAAAGTTTATAAGTTTTAAATACTAAACTTAAATTTTTTTTTTTTTCTTTTTTATAAACTTTTTCTTATCATTTAAAAATCACAGTATTTAGAAAAGAATTATTCAAATTAGTTATATACATAGAAAATTCAATTAATTAAAAATAAATAGTAATGACTATTAAATAATTTCAAATCATTCATTCATTTGAAAAAATAATAAAATAAATTGAATTAAAGAAAAAAATAACCTTTTAATATCTTTTTGAAGAATTATTTGTTATCAATATTTAAATCTATATGTCTTATTTTAAACTAATAAAATTTTGATTTGATCATAATGAGTGTTTAAAGAAATAGTTTAAATTTTTAAATTAATTAAAAATTAGAAATAGTTTCACATACTTTCATTAAAAGTAAAAATTAGAAAATTTTCAATAATAATTTACTATCTTTTTAAAAGAGTTATTTAAAATTAATTTAAAAGTATTTTAGGATTTTGATGTAAGTTTAATATCAAAATTTTTACTTATTTTAATGTGACTTATCTACGAATATTTATTTTATAATTTATTTTTTTGAATTTTAGATGAATTATTTTTTGATAAAATAATGATAATAAATTTAACAAATATATTTATTAACTTATTTGGTTAACAAATTTTGTAAATGCTTGTTTATGATATCTCATGATACAAAATTTATGAATTTAAAAAAAACAACGCTTAAACAGATGATTGCTTTTTTTAATTATATTTATCAATAAATATTGATTCATACACAAAATATCAGTAAAATCAAAAAATTTATTTTTAAAATAAGATTTTTATTTTCTATTTACATTGTTTGAAATCAGATAATAAAACATACAGTTAATTGTAAATTAGGGAAATGGCTAGTTAATTGGTGTCTGAAAGGGAATTTGATGGTCAAGTAATTTTTAGGTTCATTGTTAAATCAGCTTTAATCATAGCAATATTAATAGTTCTATTAAGTTTGTTAGTCTTACTTAAATTAGAATTATATTAATTGATATTCATTTGCATCTACAAAGCTGCATTCTTCAATTAAGATTAAATAAAATGAAAATAATTTATGTCAAAATTAGGTTGATCTCACACAAGAAAGAAGGAGAGTAGAATAATTTTGGAATAAGAGAAAAGAAAACTCTAAATACGTTCCTATTGAGTCCTTAATGATAGGAGATAGCAATAATACAAAATCTTATTGCTTACTGATTGAAGATCTTGATAAAATTTAGCATTAAATGACATAGGTAAATTCAATTTTAATATTTTTAATGTCTTAATATAATAAAAAGGAATGAATTATTAGCTAAAATAAATTGTTTAATAAATTATAATAGAGTTAGACTTAGCCAGTATAAAGGCTGTTAGTCAAAATATTCATTCATCTTTGCTATAAGAAAGAAAAAAAAGTATTTGGAAATACATACAATACAGTAGGATTAGAATTAATAGAAACATAAAAGCAAAATTACAAATTATCAGATAAGAATCGTCCATCAATATATTTCCATACTAGTATATAGCCTACAGATTAGGTTTATGCAATTTTTGACTTTTAAATACATGGTAATAACTTTATGTTTTGTGATAATTTATAGTTTTAATTCTATTTAATAATATTTGACTATTTATTTAAATGTTTAATTCAATTTTTAATGCATTTATTTATTTTGAAATTTAGAAATGGGATCAAAAGATATATCTTTAAACTAGAAATAGATAGGAATAGCTGAATTTGATTTATCAAAAGAAGGTTCAACATAATTGTAAGTAAGAAAAATGGCTTTTGCTTAATACTATAATGATCCAAATATAAGCTAAGCTTAAGATTTAGGAATAAAATTTGTTGTTTCATTAAACCCATCTCCATAATTTGAAAAAGCTAAGCACTTAATCCCTCAAATGTTTTTAGTTGATAATATGTAGCATGAAATTGAGGGTTTGGAAATAGATTCAGAAACAAGTAGACCACACTTACCTCCTTATGATTAGCAAATATAGTTGAAATAATCATATACAATATATTTAAGATAAATTGAAATTCACATACCTGAAGCTATTGAAGCAGAAATCCTAAAAAATGCTTAATAGAATTTACTTATTACAAATGTATCAGGATAACAAGCTGATCCAGTCAGCTAAATGAAAAATATTGAAAAACAGTAAATTTTCATTTAAATTTATTAATTTTAACAAAAAAATATTTGGTCAGAAATACATTTCATATGGAAAAATTTTTAAATAGCTTTTAAATAAGCTAATTATTCTTTTTTATTTTAGAGGATATAAACTTTCTTGCTGCTATCACAATAATAGAGCATGTGTTAATAGAGGTGGTATAAATAATAAATTAACACTTTTAGATTCAGGACATGCAGATAGAGAAGAAGACAATAAAAAAGTTCCTTATAAAATACTTAAATATGAAGGTGCCATGGAAATAGATAATGTATTTGCTTCTAAAAATTCAATGGTAGTTCTTTAACTTGAATTCAAAGTAATATTGAACACCAGCTAAAGTAGAGTAGATAAAGATTTTATAATTGGATTTTTGCCTATTTATGTAAGTGATAAATTTGGTCTGGAGGGTTTTAAAGTAATTAAAAATTTAATATTTGTTTTTTAAATGGATTTTAATTTAAAATAAAAATATGATAGCTATCTGAACCTTTAATGACTCAAGGAAGCAAAAGTATAGATTTAAAAAGTATGATGAAGTTTTAAGTAAAATATCCTATCTATTTGTTGACTTCTATTGATTTATCTAATGCTGTTGGTGGATTTTCGCCAAGAGAATCTATGGTTTCAGATAAACCAAGTTAAAGAAAAATGGGCAAGAATTAATCATAAGCATCTTTGGCTGGCATACAATAATAATAATAATCAGAAGCAGGTTAAGATTCTGCAGCTGCTTAGGAAGAGAAGAATAATGAAATTTTAAAGAGAACTTCAAAGTTGTAAGAAATTATGAGAGAAAACTAAGAAAAGGAAAGAGAATTAGAAGATTATCAAAATTAGCTAAGTAATATATAATAAAAAGGTCCTGGTAAATAAGGTATGGGTAGTGCACAAGCAGGATAAAGACCTGATTCTAGCTAGTATAGAGGAGCTCCTTTGGGTAAATACAAATATACAAATAATAAAAAGTAATTAAATTGAATTTTTATTAAATAGCAAATACCTAAGAATTTTAAGAAATTGTTTAACAGTATGAGTCAAAGATTTCTGATCTATAAAAAACTATTGTTTAGATAAGATAAGAAAATGAATAATCAAAATAAGAAGCACTTAGAGAGTTTTAAGAAATTAAAAACTTGATTGGAGAAATAAAACGTCCTCGTACTGGTTACAGCACATTTTAAGATCCTTTTGCCCAAGAAAGAGCTCAAAATGAAGTAGTTATCACTAATGAAGATGACAAAAGAAGGTATTTAATATTTAATTTTTGTATTTTACTAAAGATATTTATGCTTTTTTTACTTTTACTATAAAGGTGGGAAATATTAGAAACTTTAGTTACTGTTCCTAAGATGAAAAGTAACTACAAAAATTAATAAGCTTTTACTTTGAAACCATAATCTGGAGCTGAAGAAATTTCAAATGTTGATAAAGTTTATTTAGTCAACAAAGGTGTTAAGGGTCTTTTAGATGATGCTATTCAACTTGGTGGAGAAGAAGAATTCATGGACGACTATGATTTAGCTAATGAGTAAATAATTATAATAGTTAAAATGTTATTTTTAAAATGAAAACATTAACACAAATAGGTATAGAGATTAATTCCAAGCTTCTTTATTCTCTATCAAGCTAGTTGCATTTAAAGCCCAAATAAGTAACTTTGAAGAACGAGATTAAATTAAAAGAGATTCTATCTTTAGTGAAAATTATTATGTACCTGAAAAAATGTTTTTCACTTTCAATTTCTTTGAATTTGAAGAAGTTTAAACAGAACCTTATTCTTATCAAGATGCTGGTCAAGTAACTGCAATGAAGAAAATTTTGACTGATAATAAACCTATTGTCTTGGAAACAACCTCTTATTTGTTTAATAAAATAGGACCACAATAAAAGGGTTATAATTTCAGTGTTGATCCTTCTCGCTTCTACCCACAAGTCCATAAAAATTTTGTTGATTATTTATACAGAAAATCAATTCATGTAGATATTTGGGATGCTGACAATCTCTTCTTGTATGGATCAGTTAAGATACCATTGAGATCATTGCTAAGGTAAAAATATTTACTTCTTATTAAACATTAAAATAAAATTTTTTAATTTTTTAGGAGATAAAGATAATCAGTTGAAAAGTAATTAACTGTCCCTATCATAGACAATGATTTTACAAGAGAAAGGGGTAAATTGATAGTTTTCTTAACAAACAAAGGATATGAACCATCTGTTTAAGAAATGAGCCAAACAATGCCTTTAAATAGAAATCTATAAGGAACATAAACTAGTAGTGGATTTAACAGAACCTAAAATAATTTTAATTAGACAGGTATGTCAAATATAAGCAATTTAAACAGTACAGTTGGACATAAGAAGAAAGTAAAATCATATGATCCAATAAGTTTTGAATTAGCTGCTAAAGAAACTCAACTATAAAATGCTGTAAAGAGCAACTTTGAATTTGCAAATGATCCAGAATCAAGACAAAGGGAGAGAATTAGAAGGTTCAAAATAAAAAATTTATAAAACGAAAAAGGAGAGGATGCAGATATAATAAGATATGTATCTAAGCAAGAAGAGTAATTAAAAAAAATTAACGATATTTAAGTTCTCAAAGAAGTGTAAATATTTTTTTTTAAATTTAAAAAGTCCTTTCAATATATTTTTTAAAAAAGAAAAAAAGGAAATTATATCAAAAATGTTTTATCATAGCTATTGTCTCAAGAATATTTAGCAGATGTGTAATTTGGAACAACGTATTACATTTACCACGATGTCGTAAACACTGGTTATGACACAGAAAATTTCTAAATTAGAATTGATGATCCTGATTTAGGTTTCTTAGGTTACAACGAATTAAACCCTGTCGTATCACCTGATGAATGGAAAATGTTGTTGGAGTCAGAAGATATTTAAGGACCAAAAGATTTAAATATTATCGAAAAAGAAAGAATGAGCTTTTTATTGCCCAAAGGATAGAGTGTTAAATTAATTTTCAAGTTTTTGTCTTACAGAGAAATAGATCCATAAATAGAAACAGCTGTTAATTTAGAAGAATATTTAAGATCTTAACATGTTGAATACCACTAAAAATATATTAATGAAAGAATTATTGATGTTAGCATAAGTAGCTCTGGATCTATAAGTGAAAATTAAGGTTTTAAAGTAAGAGTTAGACCTCATAGATAGGTTGTTGATCATGTTTTTAGATATTATGAAAGAGGAAATAAATAAGTTTAATTGATATTGCCTGCTCTTTATTCATAGGGTTCTTACACTGAAGCTGGTATTTAATAGAGACCTTCTTTATTCTGTACAAATCAAAATGTTTAATTTGAATGGCTAGGAGATAATGAAGTCAGTCTTCAAATGAGAGTTCCTTCTGTTTAAAAAATAACTAGATTTAATTTGCTTGCTTATAAAGATACATTCTTAAAATATCTTCTAGCTAATTGGGAAATCGAAGTTCATTCATTAGAAGGGTAAAGCAATAAAACAAATTCCATATTTTAATTTTAATATCTTTTATTTTAAAAAAAGAGTTGATATAAAGATAGATATGGGTTTATCAAAGAAAACTAATTTAACTTTAGATTCAGATGGTACCAGACTAGTGAGATTCTATTCTTCTCACCCTCTTTGTGCTTGGTTTGATAAACCTTTTGATTAACCATGTACAGTTTCTAAAGGTAAGGTTAACTTAGTTGGTTTAACTATGAGAAGCTTCTCTTTAATGAGATAAAGAGTATAAGTTAACTGCGTAGACTAAAGCACAAGAGAGTTGCTATATTCATGGCTTGTTAGAATTGAAACAGATAAGCCTGTAGTTTCTAAAATGTATGACCTCAAAATTCCAGTTAATAAAGAATCCCATATTTAAAAGTTCACCTTCTAGAATAGATCAGGAACTGAAAGCACATACTTTATAGAATCTTCACAGATAGACATCCTTCAAGTAATTTTTTAAAGCCGTTTAAATTAAAAATTTCAATCCAAATTAAAAAAAAGATAGTAGAACCAAAAATTTTCCTTGGTATTGGAGAAAAAACTCAAATAAAGATAAGAATCGCTAGATAAGAATAACCAGGAATAGCAGAAGTATTTGTTTTTATTACAAATACAGATGAAAAAATGGAATGTATTCTATTTAAATTACATTTCACAGTCAATAGATGAGCTATTAGACCAAACATTTTTATATTGTTAAATAATCAAAGCACCAATTTAGTTTTATTCTATTTTATAAATATATTTGAACAACTTAATTAATTCTCTTTCTTTCATTATATATCGTGTAAATTTACTTTATTCATTTCATAAATACTCAAATCACTTCTTTCAATTTTTTATTTTTAACTCAAAAATTATTTCTAATTTATTAAAAAATAATAACATTATGTTTATTTGATCATCTTATGATAAATATTATATTAAATTTAAGTAAAATTTATGTTGTCAATAAATCTATTTTTAATAAACATAGATTTGTAATTTTTACAAATAGAAATATGTGTATTTGATCAATAAACTGATATTATCAAATTAAAAAAAATTGAATAGTGAATTAAAATTTACCCAAAAATAATTATTTGTTATATATATATATGAACATGGAATAATAATATTTACAAATGATTTAGAATAAATTAATGATTAATTTTTAATTTTTATTTGAATATCGCATAATATTTTATAAATTTATTAAATCTAATTAAGAAAGAAATCTATTAAATTTAATATAATAAGAATAGGTTAATCTATTTGATCAGAAATTTACATATTAAGAAAATTGTCTTAAGTATTTGCTTAGCACCAACTAAATTTTCAATCAAAATAAATATCTTTTAAAATTTGTTTGTTTCCCTTAATCAGCTCTGAAATAGCTAGATTATTACTATGAATTTTATCTATGTTTTCTTAGCTAATAGTAGAAAGTTAAGATTAATGTAAGTAATAGCTTTCACCTCTTTTTGAGCTTTCAGCTCTTTGGTCAGTAGAAATATTTCTTTTGATTTTATATTAAACTTTCATTGGGGTATTTGTATTGTGAATTCTGAAATTTTTTTGCTTTTATTATTAATTATTTGCATATTCTATATTTTATTGGCTTTTAAATATGCTTTGGTGTTAAGTAGGTGTACTTTCATTTAATTTATTCATATGTTGAGCTATAGAGCTAAAACGAATTTTTTAAAAAGAGTCATTTTATCGGTTTGATTTAGGTGTATTAAAGTATAAAGATTTTTGGGTTCCATTTATTACTTATGATTAACTCTTAGCTTAACTTGATCTCACAAAGGGCATGCGTCCATTTACTATAGGTGTAACATAGTAAGAACTTAAAGGACTATTATCTTTATTTTGATTTTATTAAATTGAGGACTAACTACTAATTTACTTTTAAGAGCTTTGATTGTTTTAAAGAATTATATATTTTTTATGGATTGGAGTTGACTGCTTATCATTTTAATTAATAGGAGATTATTCTGTATTACTTTTGCTAGTTATTGCATACTTGTATAATTATGGGGAGCCTTTAAATTAAGAAACTTGTTTCTATTAAGGTGATGCAGCTGCCTAATGAGAATCTGAGTAGTATTAATTATATTGATCAAAGTTAACTTATTTAATTTTAAAGACCTTCATAATTGGAGTACTATATCTAATTTCACTAATTTCTGGCTAAGAGGACGATTTTTAAATTTTAACTCTAGCTCCTAAGAGTTTATTTCCTTGCATATTTTAATTAACTTCATTGTACTTTTTTAAAAATGAAGTAAAGGTAGCAGTTTCTGTCATGACTTAAAGATTTTAAATCCGTATTTTTTAATTGATTATTAAATTGAAAAAAATATTAATAAATTTTTATGTTGTGAATATTAATCAAATAGATTCATTCATATAATATATTCAAAGCAAGTACACAAATTTACATTAAACAAAATACTTAATATATAAATCGAACACTTAATTACTTGATTTAATTAAAGAAAATTTGTAAATAGTGAAAAAGAGGAATGAAATATTTGATAATATCCAACCAAAATATAAATATGATTTTGTTAAATTTAGTATTTAATTATAGCCATTAAACCAATTTATCTACTAAATTCAATACCATTCAGATTTAAAAAAAGTAAAAAACTTGTGGTTATTTTATATCTTTCTCAATAAATTTCTAATTCTTTACAAAATTGAATCAGAAAACATTTTTTTTGTAGACTTTCATCTTCATCTTATAATTTCTATTTTTTTAGGAGCAATTTTTTCATCAAATTCACAAGAAAAAAATTGATATTTTATTCTTGATTTTTTTTAGTAATTTAATTAAAACATTAAATAAATTTTATTAATAAAATTCAATACCATTAAGCTTTAATAAAGGTAAAAGACTTATGGTTACTTAATATATTGCTCAATAAATTTCTAATTCTTTAAAAAATTTAATCAGAAACCTTTTTGTTGTAGGCTTTCAACTTCATCTCATATCATATTTTATATTTTTTTAGAAGCAACTTTTCAATCTAATTTGCAAGACAAAAAATTGATTTATATTATATTATTGATATATAATGCCAAATCTAGTAATTTAATTACTTAATATGCTACTTAATAAATTTCTAATTTAATCAGAAACCATTTTTGAAATAAGTTTTTTTTATCTCATTAGAATTTTTTTCATCAATACACTCAACAAAAAATTGATATTTTATATTAGTTTTAATAATTTAATTATTATCATTTAAGCAATTTTATAAATTAATTCTACAGTATTCAGCTTTAATAAAAGTAAAAAACTTATGGCTGTTTTATATGTTGCTTAATAAATTTCTAATTCTTTTTTAAATTTAGTCAGAAATTATTTTTTTTCAATTTTCCTCTTCATCTCATTCATAATTTATATTTTTTTTATAAGAAATTTTTTCATCAAATTCACAAAACAAAAAATTGAGATTTATTATTGTTGGTGTCAATTTCACTATTTTTAAAAAAATTAAAAATTATAAAATATAATTGATATTTAATATAAATTTTGGTCAGATTTTCATTAATTGATATAAAAAAAATATGATTGATATTTGAAGCCAATATTTGCTTAAGAAAATAAACAAAAATTTAAATTAATTTAGATACTCAAAAATATAATTTTTTTCTATACAATTATTTAAGTTTTTGCAGTCCTAATTGAATTTTTAGATACTTTTTATCAACAAATTTCATAAGGAGAATTATATGAATGCATATTTTGATAAGTTTTTGTAAAGTCTAAGTAGATTGTTTTGGCCCATAGTTCTTAAAACAATATGAAGTGAATCAATTACATATTTAAGATAAAAATAATTTTATTATTGAAACTATTATTTCTTTCTTCAAAATTATGAACATATTACATATGAATATAAAAATTTATCCTTTTGGATAATTTGAATAGTAGGTATTATCATAAGCTGATTGATAGCCAATTAACTTGAAGATAATCAGATTCATTTTTAGCCTAAACAAGAGAAGAAGTCTTTGATATTACAATAAAAATTATTATTAAGAAATTATTTTAAATTAGGCATAGTAGATTGGTGATGAAGAATTTTGAATCTTTAAAAAATTTAAACGAAATAAGCCATAAGTGATTAATATAAATAAATAATTAAATCAAATTTGAATATTTAAATAAATGATAAATTTTAAAATAGTAATAAACTCGAATGAATCTGAAGATACTTCAACTGAAGTATTACATGTTTTAAAAGATATTCTAAGATAAATATTCTTTACCAAATTATTTAATTATTATTTTTGTCTACAAAATCTTACGTTTCAAAATACTTTCTCAAAAAACAGTTTTGAAGATGAATTTGATTTTTTTAAAATTAAAAAAAATGGTAAATTTTGGAGTAATGAACCAAAAGTAGAGTAGAATTTTCAGTTGTAGTTATCATCAAAACAATCATTTATTATTTTATTGTAGAAAATTAAGGAATATTAGTCAAGCAAAAAAATCATATTATCAAATATCAAATACCTTTCAAAAATCTAAACAGCTGATTTTTTTCAAATGAAATAGAACTATTTGTTAATAGAATACTTCATTTAAAAACCAACTTGACAGTTTATCAGAAATTAGAAAATTAAAATAAACAAAACAAAGATTGAAAAAAAAAATCAATAAAGATATTAAATCACTAAATTAACTTGCTTAAAAAATTTCCATTTTTTAATTGTAAAGACTCAAAAAATAATCCATAAAGCACACTTAAATACAATAAGATTGGTTTGAAACCTAGATAAAATGTACCTCTCTGATACCTTGAATAACTAATAAACATTTGAAGATTGCCCTTCTTCTCCTTTGGGTAGAAAAGCAACATCTGCTTTAAACTAAGACTCATACTCAACTCCCAAAAGCAAGTACAAAAGTGTTGAAAAGCATGCTCATGAACTCATAAATACACCTAAACCCTCTTCTAAGAAGAAAAGTATTTTATCACACTTAGAAAATACTTTGGAGTTACCTTGCTTTGATGATGATGTACCTAATCCCCATCTCTCTGTAAATCTCCACAAATAGTTATCAACTATATAAGAAAACGTTGATGATGACAAAGAAAATAATTAGAATTACTATAATCAATATCACTATCACTCAAGAGCCCCTGAAAAGAATATAAAGAAATAAATTTTTTAGAGTGAATTTGCCAATTAACTTGAAGAACAATTCAAGGTTTAAATGAATAATGTTTTTTAATCCTTGAATAGTAATGACCTTAACATAAACAACATAAATAATACTCATTAAAGCATGATTCACAACATGTGTTAGTAAAATAAACTTGTTGACTTCTTTTATATGTTTAATGAGAAAAATGAAGGAATATAAAATTTGTTTGATGGCTCAGCTCAATTTGAAATAATAAACTCAGGATTTAACACAAGCGTGGCAGAGAATATTATCTAGCTAAACTAAAACTTTAATAGATTTTAAATAGATTCAAATAGTATTTAATTTGAATAGCAATAAGATTCAATTATTATCAATCTAAGAGGCACTGGCTTTGGATATTCGAATAATTGCTTTAATTTGCTGGCTAGTGCTAAGATTAACTACAATAATAATCTTATCTCACACATTAGAATTTAATTCATTTGAAATTAATCAAATTCAAATTATTAACCAGAACCTTTTTATTTTAAATTTGAATGAATACATAATCATAATCACAAATTTAAACGGTATTCATTTAAACAAACAAACAAACCAAAAAATTAGAGAAAACCTTTTTGAGTAATATTTTGATAAAAAATATCCTTTCTATATTTACCATTTCATCCATAATTAATTAATTCAAAACCTAATCAAAAAATAATTCATTTATAATTTTACAAAACAAAAAAAGAATCATAATTTAAATATTACTTATCATTCACTACTTCGTACATAATTTTGCTATTTATTTTTCTATAAGTCTATATAATATATTTGCTTTCAAACCTCCATTTTGCATTTTGGTGTTTTCTACCATTTATTATTTATTTTTTTTTTCTTCTTAATTTTAAAATAGTTTCTTTACAACATACTTTTTAAAAATAATTTCATAAAAATTGTCTCTAATTATTTTCAGATATTAATATCTTAATAATCGCTTAACAATATATTTTTTCTTCTTAGAATATTGAATATATTTTTGAGTTTTTTTTTTCATTAGTCTTTATTTGTATTTTAAAAAATATTTATCAAAAATGTTTTTAAAAATAAGTCAAATTTTATTTTTTGAAATTAAAAGCGCCTTTAAAATATTTTCTATCTTTTTCATCATAATTTATAGAATTAATTATTTTTTAAAACTTAAATAAAAAATGTTTTTTTTAAAAAATGGATTCAATAAAAAAACTAAATTATTTATTTTGAATGAAATCAAATAAATTTAAAGTCTTAAGGATCATTTATGAAAAGAAATGAGTATTTTTAATGGGAATTAATTTTGAGAATTAAATGAAAAATGTCGGATTTAGAGAGAATGAAAGTTGATTACAAATCTATTGATCATAGGAAAAGAATTTATAATAATATTGAGTTTTCTTTTTCTTAGAAGATCTTTATAAGAAGTAAATAGACAGATTAATTGTAATAGAAGCAAATCTGATCTATTATTATCTAAGGGAGCAAGAAAGAATAATTATTAATGGTAAAAAAAGGTTAAAAAAGAGAAGCAATATATATTTATATAAAAATTTTTAGTAAGAAAATAAATTGTCAAATTTGTGTTTCTACTTATTTTTAAAGAAAAGAAAGAATTAAATAAAGCAAATTTATTTATAGACAATTCCAAAAATCAAAATATAAACTCTACTAGCTTTACATATTCATCAAACACTTATCAGAAATGTTTTAGCCAACAGGTATTATCAAGATGACTAATGTCGCCTTCATCAAGTATAAAATCAACAACAAAAAGTTTGAAATTGCTTGCTATAAAAACAAAGCTATTAATTGGAGAAATGGTGTAGAAAAAGATATAGGAGAAGTTCTATAATTTGAAGAAGTTTACACTAATGCAAGCCATGGTACTATTGCTAAAAAGCAAGATCTTCAAACTTACTTTGGAGATATGAAGAAAATAGACATTATCAAGATGATCTTAGAAAAAGGTGAATTATAAGTAGGAGAAAAGGAAAGAGAAGTCTAATTAAACTCTTTATAGAATGATATTATCAATTTAGTCTGTGAAAAGTGTGTTCATCCTGATAGTTAGAGAAAATTCTCAGTTGATTAAATTTAAAAGGCTATTAAGAGCATTAACTTTAAAATTAAACCAGATCAAGCTGCCAAAAAGTAAGCTCTTGAGTGTATTCGTTTGTTATGCAAAAAGTTTTACATGTAGAGAGCTGAAATGCTTATCAGTGTCAATCTACCCAGTTCAGATAAGAATAACTTATTATCTTATTTCAAGGAACTAGAAATTGAAGAATCAAACATTAAGAAGACAGTTAATAAAGATAAAAATAGAGTTGAGCTAGTTATCAGCATTGAACCATCTAAGTTCCGTGCAATTAGTACTATCACCAAAGAAGAACTTAAGGATTGTATTCTTGAAGTTATAAGTAATGTTATTACAAATGACTAGACTTAAGAAATCGAACAAGCAGGAAATGTCAATCTTATTATTAGAGATGATTGGAAAGACGATGATGCAGATTAAGACAAGAAAAAAGATAAGAAGGATAAAAAGAAAGAAGGCAAAAATGAAGAAAAAGAACAAAAGTAAGACAGTGATGATGATGAAGAAGAATAAAAATTCGATGAATTTGATGATGACAAAGGAAAAAAGAAAAAGAAGAAAAAAAAAAATCCTTAACTTGATATGAGAATGCAATAAGAAAAAGAAAGAGAATTTGCAGCCCAATAATAAAAATTAGAAGAATTGAATAGGGTGAAATAATAGCTATTAGAATAAGAAGAAAAACTAAAAAAACCAATACCAGTTGAAAAGGCTGCAACTAATTTAAAAACTGAGGATGTTGTTCCAAAGGGAAGTAAAAAGTGCACTTCTTGCAAAGATGCTTTCTTTGAAACAAATGAAGAATATAGAGCACATTTCAAATCAGACTGGCATGTATTTAATGTCAAGAGAAAGGCTGCCTCAGAAGCTATTCTCTCTGAAATTGAGTATAAAACTCATATGTTAGATATAAATTTCTCATGAAGATAATTTATTCTCTCACAAAAAACAAACAAAAACATTCAAACAAACAAACAAAAAATAATAAATATATTTCATTTATTGATGTAAAAATAAAAGAAAAAAATTAATTAAAGATATTTTAGATGTGTTTATATATTCATATTATTTCAATATACAAAACAATTTACCTAAAAAACTTTAAAAGTAATGCATTCCATTACATCTTTTTTTCTTTTAATATTGTAATTATTAGTCACTTACTATTAATAATCTATTAAAAAAATGAAGACATAATTACATATTTTTAAGGTGAAAAAAAATATTCTTCAGAAATTATATTTATTTAAATTTTAGAAGTAAATTTCTATTGAAGCTGAACACACTGAAATTTTTTTACTCAACTTTCTAAAAAAATTTGATATTAATGAACAAATACTTTCTAATATATAAATACATATTTGAAGTCCTAATTTTGTAAATTAAAAAAAATGATTTAGATTTAAATTGAAAAAAAAATTCATAATTTATTTCAGAAGTTAATATTGATAAAAATAAGCATTTTTCTATTAAATCAGTAAACTAAAAAATTATTAGATAACATTTCAAATTGATTTAGGAACAAAAGTACTTAAAAAGGAAAATATTGTTAGAGGAATAAAAACTAGACTAAAATATTTATTAAGGTAATGAATAAAAGGATGAATTCGAGATTGGAATAATAAAATTATTGAGTAAAAAAGATTAATTTACTGGTTTAATTGAGAAAACATAAAGAGGTAGGTAGTATGTAAAAAAATAATTTAGTAATAATTTTCAATGGATAAACTTTTAGAAATAGACTTCTTTTTCTTCTTAATCTAAATTCTTCTTAAATTCAGAAAATTCTTTTGTTATTTTTAAAAGATTTTCTTCATCCCATTCATTCCAAAGGTTATGAGATTTCTCTTCTTCTATTTTAATGATTGGATTTTTAATGAATAAATTTATTTTATTAAATTTTTTTACCTTTTCTTCTAAATTCATCTCTGATTTACTCACAAAATTGGCAATGCTTTAAGAATTGTTAAAGCTTTTATTAGTATTTTTATCTATAGTCTTCATCTTTATTTGGGTTATTAGCTTTTAATTAAATGGCAATAAATTTGAGGGCAGTTTCTTTGCAAGATAATGTGGGATATTTTAATCTTTTATAACCTTTTAAATAAATTAATAAAAAATATTTAGTTTATTTGTTTTGAATCTGTAAACTATTTTACCAAGCTATGCCAATACTCTCATAACAATATTTCCTAAGTGGTGCTCTAAAAATGCAGTGCAATCACCCTTTTTAGCTACTTTTTTTACTAGATTAGTAGGGTCAAATTATACAGGTAATTTATCATGAAGTTTAATGTTTATATAGTCATGAGGATTGGTAATAAATCTAACCATTAAATCAGCTGTAGAGAATGAATGAATTTCATCCTAATATTAAACTAATAAACTTGGTTAACTCTTTTTAAGATCATTCGTTCTTAAAGTGCCAACACAATGTCCTTAATTGCTTACATCTAATAATTAAAAAAGAAAAAAATTCAATAAAATAAATTAGAATAAGTTTATTAATTTACTTTTGTATTTTGCAATGATATTATCTACTTAAATCTTAATAGGAGGATTAAGCTTCTCAAAATATTAATAGACATACAAATCAGGTCTATTGAGGAAATCATTAAGTTCTTTCTCAGTATCAAGGATGTATAAAAATCCATCATAAAACACTAAATAAGGATGTCTTATATTATTTTATACAAACTTCTTTTATATCTTCATTGAAACAGGAGAATAATTCTTGAACTTTCCAATATTTTCAAGGATTTCTGCACGTGTTAAACTCATTTCACTTACATTAGCAGGAGAAGAAGTTACAAGAGCTCTAGTGAACTAATACTTAGATAAGAGCGAGCTGTGAATAAACTTTTTAGCTTGATCAAAAATACCCCATTTAGAAATATTTCCATCAATAAATCTAATGTTATTAAATGTATCTAAATAATAATTTTCTAGGATATTGCATTCACTCTATTATAATTTATCATGTAAAACAATATCATTGTATCCAAATTTCTTATTTCCTTTAACGTTTTTAAATCTTTCAATTATTTATACGGAGCTTAATTGGATTGAAAAGACAGAAGAAGGAATAATCTATTTTTTTTATATTTTAATAAATAAATAAAATTTGAATAAAGTTAATGAATTACTCCTCTTTGGTGGAAGAGAACTGCTTGATTTCTGTTTTAAGGTAAGCCATCAAGCACCCAACCGTTAGCTTTACAGTCAGCTTATTATACTCTTTGAAGAACTAATTCTACTATCTATAAATCAGAAAGAGTTTATCCATTTCCTAATATTTATAAAGCTTCTGCAGCTTTCACATTCATATGATCTTTAACATATTCTTCCAAAATTTGTGAAAATTTGACTCTTATGAGGCCAAGTTTTTCCTATATAAGCTTGCACAAGGTAGATTTGCCAGTTTTTGGCTTTCCAATAACAAAAACTACTGGCTTTATTAATACATCTTTAGGGAAGCACTTCTATGTTAAATATTTCAAAGGCTCATGAGCTACCATTCTTAATTCTTCTTCACTTCCAAAGTAATATATTCTGTCTCTATATAACAAAGGGTAGTCTCTTATTCTTGGTACATCTATTAATGTTAAGGCATTTTTATCTTAATATCTGCTCTTTTTGAATGTGTAGCTCTTTTCAAAAAAGTCAAGTCTGAAGGGCTTTTCCTTTAGTTAAAAAAATTAATAAGTTTAAAAGTACATTTAATGCTTCAGTTACTTCTTCTTCATTATCTTCTTCTGTCTTCTTAGGTCTCATAAGCATCAAGCATTAGTGTCTCTCAAGCAAATTTTATCTTTATTCCATATACTTTTTGAGTTAATAAGTAACTCTATTAAACACTTATTAGATTGGTACATCACAGTTGATTTCAATAACAGGAATACCTAATCCTATGAAACTTTAACAATATTCTTCAATTCTATTTGCTTCAGCTTCACGGTAATCTTGTAAATCTTTCTTTTTATTTTCTATTTTTTCTTAAAGTTCCTAAGCATCAGCTTATCTCTTTGCTTCTTCCTCTTCTTCATCCACTTCTTAAGGAGGTAATTCTGCAGGAGCTCCACCTTCTTCTGCTGCTGCTTCAGCAAGCTCAGCTAATTTTTAAAGTCTAGCCTATTAAGATAAAAGATTACTTGTAAATAAATACCCTAAAAGTCAAAATTAAATACCTCTTCAGCTTCCTTTTCTTTTAATAGTCTATGCTCTTTTTTAACATCTTCTTCAACAAAAATTCTATCAACTACACTTTTTTCATTGACCTTGAAGTGAAGAACAAATTCTGGTAACTTTTTAGACTCAATCAGTAATTCATTTAGAGGAGTTGAAATAACTTCTTCTTGAACATCAGAGAAATTACCATTAATAAAGCATTAATTGACTTCACTAAATATTTGTTTTACAACTACAATTTCATGAGCTTTCTTATCAAAATCTTAAGCTTCTTCATTAATTTCTTAGTCTTCAACAGGTTTACCTTCCTCATCTAATTCAATAGGCTTGAATCCTCTGTTAAATATTCTATCTTATTTTCTCTATTTATTATTATTTTAATCTTTAAATAATTTAAGTTGAAATAATTTTTTTACCTTTTCCTTTTCATTTAAGATGTGAGAAAGTAAATTCTTTTTCAAATCAAAAACAGGTATTTTGTATTTTTATTGTAATAAATCAAGTTGTGTATGCACACCAGAGCCTTTTGGACCCATGATCATAATTCTAGGAGGTGGCACATCATAGTGAGTTTTTCCATCTACATATTTCCAAGTATGGTCAGTGAACTTCTTTTTATCTTCTTCACTGTAGAAGAGGTGGCTCTTTCCTCTAACAAAGCTTTCAAAATCCTTTTTACCAGGAAGTAACCACTTCTCCTCCTAAAATATTTTAAGTAAATAAAATTATAAATTCAAGTTTTTTAAGTAAAATTTATTGTACACTAAAGGCAACTGGGCAGAAAGGACCAAATTCGCCAAGTGGAACAGGATCATCTCCTTCTTAAACATCATTAGAAGTTCTAGCAACATTTTCTTCATCATCACATTTCAAAAAGAAAGGATCAAGTTATACTTTAATTCTATTATAAACTTCTAATTCAGTCCCTTCAATGCTTATTTCTTTAACATTTTCTTCACCAAATTATTCTTTAAGAACAGCTGCAGCGTCATTAACGAATTTCAATTCGTTTTCAATATTGCAAATAAACTCAATTCCAGGTCTTGTCTTTAAAGTTTTTCCCTCTTCTTCTTCATTTCTATCTACAAGTATGATGACTTTGTCAATAGGAATATTATGATATTTTAATCTGTTTATTTCCTCTTCATTGGTAGGTTAGCCAATCATACAAATACCTAGTACAGGATTTAGTTTGTTATCAGCCTATACAACCTATATCAATTCTTTTAAAGGAATATCCTCAGGAGGAGGAGTCTTTGGTCTTTCATCCTCACCCTCTTTAGGTTTTTCCTTAACCTCTTTCTTTTTAGGAGCTTTTTTACCTTTTTTAGCTGCTTCTTCAGCTAATCTCTTAGCTTCTTCATCTTCCTCTTCTTCATTCTCATTCTTTTCAACTCCCCAATTTTCAGGTTTTTTTTGTAAAGGAATATTCAATTTATGTAAAATAATAGGCCATACTTCTTTTGCAGAAAGTGGATTTCCCTTTTCATTTAATTTTCCATAAATTACTTTTCAATTTTAATTTTATCAAATTTTACTTTTGAAAACTCTTTCCATTCTTCTAAAGAAAGATGAATATCTTTGACTCTTGCTTCAAAGTTTGAAGGTACATGAGTACCTTATTCTATTTCTTATTATCTCTACCACTAAAGCACTTCTCCAATGATACCTTCAACATCAACAAATTTCCAACCGTATTCCTAGGCTAGTCTTTTACCATATGTTTTTTTGCCACTTAATCTTGGTCCAATTATTGCTACATTGTAACTATATAGTAAAGTAATAAAATATATTTAATCAATTTAAATATTTTTATATTTACGTCTTAGGAAGTTAGGGTGGATTTTTCAAATACTTTCTTGCATTTTTGCTGAATGCGTCTTAGTTTTATTCATTATCAAATAAAAAGACACGACCTGCATATTCACATGCAAATTCTGATTTACCAACAATAACTTTTCCTTTGAAAAGTTCAACAGGATCGATTTACTACCAAGGTGACCAACATCGTTACAATTTTTATTCTTCAAGTCCTTAAGTTAGCAAATCTTTATTAGAACCTCCTTCTAATTTTATGCCAAGAGGTCTAAGAGGCTTAACTTCGTTTCCTAAAGATTCATAAATATACTCTACAATTTCAGTTTCGTTTGAACCATTATGGTGAACAATTAAGTGTTCATTTTTAGTCAAGTGTTGTAAAAACTCTTTAACTCTTGGAAGAGTGACCTTCTCATATTGGTTTAAATGGTTTTTTAATACTTCTACATCTTCATTAGGTCTAAATACCAAATCATCATCATTGATTGGTTATTTTCCTTCTTCATCTTCTTCCTCAACAGGCTCCTCTTCCTCTTCCCCTTCAACAGGAACCTAAATAAAAAATAATTAAATTTAATTCAAAAAAATAAAAAATTTAGATAAATTACTCTTTTTGGTCTTCTTGAAATTTCTCTTTCTTAGTTTGAGAAAACTTTGATAACTTCTTCATCTTTCTCCATGATACCAGAAGCAAATTTAATGATATCATCATTAGATGTATCAAATTAAATGATATGAGAGAAATATCTACAACCTATACGAGGTAGTTAAACTTAATTCTTAATAATGCAATCAACCCAATTAACTTAATCTTAGTCAAAAGTTAAAGGAAGATCAAGGACATATCCTTTATTTGAAGGTTCTTCAAAAGAGAGCTCATAATTTACTAAATTAATTAAATTTTAATTTGAAATGTTTTTTCCTTCTTGCAATTCAGCAAGGATTTATCTTTCCCAAGACTTTAATTTGTCAACCACTTCTCCATCTACTTCTTCAGGATTTTCTTCATTATCCTAGACACGCTTGAAAAGATTTTAAATGAGTACGCCGAGCTCGATATGGACAATATCAATTCTTTTAGCTAATGCTTAACAAAATTTAGTTTTACCATTTTTAGGTTTACCCAAAACAAAAATCTATAAGGGGCGCTTGTTTGCATACTCTAAGATGTCATCTTAGTATGCATTGAGAGTATCTACTGGAATTACTCCACTTTGAGAAACAAAATCTTTTAAATTTAACTTGGTGTCACCAATAATATCAGACTAGTTTTAGCTCTTTAATTCACGTAAACTGACTTTAAGCTTGCTTTGGTCAATGAAATTTTGAATAGATTCAATCAAATTATATTCTAAGTTACGACAATATTCTTCCCAATCAACTGGACGCTTTTTATTTCTCTTTTTGTTTTCTCCTTCAACAAGCTTTCTTCTTTAGGCATTTGCTTCCTAATGCTTTTTGTTAATTCTATGTATTTAGTCAATTTATAAATCATCAATAGTGTAGAAATCGCTCAAAACATTAAACTTTGATTCAACTCCAGCTTAATCTATTATTTATTAATATAAATCTTAATACCTTGCTACTGAATTAAAAATTTTTTATTAATTACCCTTGAGTGATTCATAAGCTAAGGGATGGCAAATATAACCATTGATTCTATTAAATATTTGAGGACTTTCTACATATTTTGTGATGTGTTTGCATAAACAAGAAATCATCTATATAACTTCACTATCTTTACAAGCTATTTAAAGATTTTATAGGATATCCTTACCAGATTCAATAACAATATTGACTCTTTTGATAACAAAAATATATTAACATCTAAATACTAAATTTGTGCAATAATATTACCTTTCAAGATTTATTATTTCTTTCTTTGGGATATGTTTATGTTTACCTTAAGGAACCTAAATTTTAAATTTAAATTTAGTAAGATCTTTTGTGGATATATTACATATATTGACATATTATTAATACCTCATATTTATTGTTGACAATCAAATTGATAGCATTTTCAGCAGAAAAACCTAAAGGAATGACTTCTTCATGAGATAAAATCTCGTTTTCAATAATTGTGTATTCATCTTTTTATTTTTCTTCAAGCTTTTTATGATCTAAAACTACTTATTCTTCTATATAAACTACATTTTAAGGACATATATTTTTTTGATGCTCAGTAAAGGTTCCTTCAATTTATTCTCTATTGTAAACAAAAACTTTGATATCATAATCTATCTATTCCTTTCTATTTTCTATTTTATTTATAAGTTTATATGGAAGATGATTATTTCAATATTCATTTTAACAATAAAGTAAAAATTTGTTTATCAATAATATGTGTATTATAAAATATCCTTTTAATTTTAATTAAATAAATGTTTTGTTTTAAAGTCTTACCTCTAACATCTTTAAACACACACTTTGTGGTTCTATCATAAACCATGTCAAAGAAAGATCTGAAGGATTTTATGTCAACATTTTCAATAAATTTAAATGCAAAATACGCAAAGAACTCACAGAATATATCATAAGAAATGTGTTATTTATGATTTTGAGTTGTATATTTACTAATTTCATCATCTGCTAAAGAGGCTATCCTTGATCTATCTGGAATATTGAGTAAGAATGCAATAACTCTTTCTACATACTTTATTGATAAAAATTCATAATTAAAACTCTATTGCATTCCAGTAAAATATTACTTATTTGAATTCTACTCTTTCTATTTGGCCGTTATAGTTTTATTTAAACAACTTCCAAAATTTGATTAGACTTTCTTGGATAGTGGTATTGATTTTGATTTCATATATTAATTACTACAAAGATTCACCTTGTTGATCTAAAATATTATCTAATTTTATAACAATATATTATTGTTATAATGATTTTTTCCATTTTTGAAAGCTAAAATATGTCTTAGCAGAATTTGATTGCTCATGAATAAATTATGCTCAAATGCAAATAAAAGATATATTCAAAGAAAATCTAAATATTTTTTAAATACTATTAATTGCAATTTTAGAGGTCATGGTGCTAAATATTCAACAAACTAAATCGAGAAACTAAATAGATTTTTCTTATAAAGTAATGCTGCTTTTTTTTGCTTCTAATTAAAAAATTTGGTATGTTGCTTATCAATTATCTCTCTATATTTGATATCAAACCTTATTTGCTTTAATTAAAATATTGAATACTCCTTTCTTTATTTTATGAAACTTTGTATTATTTTTAATATGAAATTAGAATGCTTTATTCTTTATGGATTGAATGAATGATTAAATGATTGATAGATTCACATTTTCATCAAAATCAACTCAAAACTTAAAAAATCAAATCGAGTCAGTTTTATTTATTTTATTTTTCAAAATCTCATTTTACTTTTCTTTTGTATCCTTTCAAAAATTATTTAATATCATTTTTAATTATTTCTTTTTCTTTTTTATTTTCTAAAAATTAATAAAATTTCAAATCATTTTATTTTTCAGTTTTAAGAAAAAAAGCTAATTTCATTATTTTATTTGATTATGTGCAAAAATGATGATTTTAATATGAATATCATCAATTCTAATGATTTGCGTTAAAAGTTCAATTATTTTTTTAAGTATTTAAATAATTAGTTTTTAATTTAATTTTCAAAAATAATTTATTTTTTATGTATAATAATTTAATTCAATTAAAAAATAGATAAATCTATATAATTTATACTAAACAAGAAGATAAAAATAGGTCTTTATGAAATAAATGTTTTTTAATAAACAAAAATTGAAATCAGTTGTAAATTATAAACATTTTTGTATTAAATTTATTTATTTGTATCAATTTTGTTTGACCTTTCTTTAAAAAACATTTTTATGATTACATATTTAAACTGCTAAGCTCATGATGGAAATGTTTAGAATTATGAGAAATAGACGAGTTTGTATAATTTATTGAATGATTGAATAGCAATATTTATGTATGTATGTACATATAAAAATTTATTAAAGGATATCTTCAATAGATTTAGTATTAATTAAGATCTATGCATCGGGAAAAAGATTAAAAATAAGTATTGTATAAAGAAAACACAAATTAATATTAAAAAATACAAAAATTATTTGATAAAAGTTAACACTTAAAATTAATAAATAAGACATTTTCTACTACAAAAAGTAATATAAAGCATTAAATATAAAGCAATGAGCGACGAATTATTAAGTTTAAATCTTGGTCAATCTTAAAACACCGTTAAAGTCCACCCCATAGTTCCCCTTTCTATTTTAGAATATACTTATCGTAACTATGGTTAAAAGGTTATGGGAAGTCTTTTGGGTATAGTTCATTCATCATATATTGAAGTCACTAACTGTTACGCTGTCCCTCAAGAAAAAAGTGAAAAGAGTGAAGATGTACTTCTATTACTTATTCTTTTTAATTCAAAGCAAATATAAAAACAAATTCTAAAAATAAAATATTTTTTTAAGAGAAATGCAAATAATTAAACATAATTATTAAAATTAAATAGTTCAAGCTTGATGCTAATTATCACAATCTCATGTACAATCACAACACTACAGTCTATCCCTAAGAAAGTCTTGTTGGTGCTTTTGTTATTGAATCTGCAAACTTTGAAAATGATTTGATTCACCTCACTAATTTCTATAGTTAAAAGGATGTTGGTTTTGCAAGTCAACCTGGATTGAGCTCCCCTATCATTCTTTCTATTGACCCTAAGCTTAAGAGTGGATCTTTTAACCTCAAGGTAACAAATAAGCTAAAAAATAATAATTCTAAATTGAAAGAATAAAGAAATTAATTAGCTAATTAGTATTAGAATTATTTATTATTCATGAAATTTTTATTTAAAAAATAAATAGGTTTTATCTTATGACAAGTAATTAGATATGTGCAAATATGCAAGTATTTTACCTTTTAAAAATATTCCTGTTTCCGTTGAATTCAGTGATGAAAAACTCCACGAAAGTAATACCAAGCAAAAACAAATAATGAATTGTTGTTAAAATAAAATTATTATTTAAAAATATAGTTCCCCAATTTATCTAAACTTAAAGCTCAGAATAAGTTATTAACACTCAATTCTTGCAAGTCGGTAGTGTTAAGGCTCTTCTTACTGAACTCCTTGGAAATTTATCTACTATTTAAAAGAAAATATAGAATATCGTCGTAATTAACTCACACTTTAAATTTTGGATTATTTTATGTTATTTCAATTTTATTATTATAAAAAAGGATGGTAAAGCTGAATCCGATGATAATTTAGGCAAGTAAGTTAAGAAGTTGTTAAATTTTGTTCCTACTATTTCATAAGAAGATTTCGAAAAGGGTTTATCTAAGGCCAACCAAGATGCCATTTTAATTAGCTTTGTTGCTAACTTAGCTAAGACCTAATCTTTAATTACCGAAAAGCTTAATCAAATCAGCATTTAATGAAATAAATAAACATCTCCTATTTATACTTTTTTTATAAGTCATTGAATCCAAAAATTATTATCTACCTCCATCTAATTTAAAGTAAATCTGTCAAGACACAAATAAATGGGAAATTTAGCTATTTAAAATAAAAATAACAAAAATGAAATCTAAAAATTTTGAGAAATCAATAAATAAAAAAGTATCTTGAAACAAAACCTTTGTGAAAGCTAATAAAGATTTATTCATATGATTATAATATAAATAAATTAAGTTGTTTAGTCAATAATCAAGGCTTTATGTATATATTTAATAAGCTATATGCCTTCGATTAGTCCATGTATTTGTGTTTTTCATTCTATCACTTATTGGATTCAGTTATTTTATCTTATTTAAATACTTAAAATAATAGATATTTATTATTTACTTATTGTAATAAAAAAAGAACTTCATTTGATTTTGAAAGCTAAAGTTTTAGTTTATTCATAATTTATTTAATTTCTTAATTTATTTTCTGTCAAAAAAAACATTTTACAAAATAGACTTCAATCAATTACAAGAATTAAACTTTAAAATAGTTTTGTTTTTAATTTTAAATAAAGACATCTATTTTTTCATTTTAAGCTACTAAGTAATTAACAAATTAACAGTTTATATTTTAAATTTCATTACTTTATTTCATTTTACCTTAATATATACTGTTATTTATTCCTGATTGGAAGCTTATTGAGAATCTGTTTGAATTACTTGATCAATTATTTTAATAGATGATTTTTCATTTAATTATTTTATTATTTTTCTACATTTAAAATTTATTTTTTCAAAAAAATAGAGAGTATGTATGTATACCTCAATAACTTAATAACTTGTTTTTTTTATTAAAGAAACTTTAATCTAATTGTAATTTTCTAATTTAATAAATTTATTAGTAATAATATCCCTATTTACTTAAACTTCTTATTTATGATATTATTATAAAAAATAATTATTTTAAAGAACAGATTTATTTACTAAGTTTACTTAATAAAAGAACTTTTGTTTTATTTAACTGAGTAAATAGGAGTTTATCTTTTGAATTAAACCACTTTATTGTATTGAGTCCAATTTATTTGAATTTAATTCTTAAAAAATTTAATTTAAAAATTATTTTAAATAAGTTCTACAAATATTTAAATTCTAAGAAAATATTTTATATATTTTTGAAATATTTCAAAAGCTATTTATTTGTTGTTATCTTTTAATTTTTATTTTTTTTTTGATTGATTTGTTTGTATTCTTCCTCCTCAAAATTAAATTGTCAAAAATTATGTTTGCCCAAAAAGTGTTTTTGCGAAGGATTTTAAAACTAATTTGAAAATATAAAGTAAAAACTAAGACGAAAATAGGATTTGAAAAAATTTATTGAATGGATAATTCAGAAGTTATTTAAGCAATTTTTCATTTTAAACTACAAAGATATATGAAAGGTAGTATTTTTACTCATATAAATGGCTAATTATTTGGATTTAATATGTCAGTAATAACTAATCGGTAAACTAATCAAAATCTTTAGTTTTAAGCTATGCTTTTATTATAAGATGTATGAATTTCCTAAACATTTATATCTATGTGTTTTAAAATCATTTTAACTTTTAGTTAGTAATATTCAAAGAATATATTTCTTCTAGTTTTTCAATCGAAATCTCTTCCACAGCCAGGTTGCTTTTCATAGCAAGCAAAGTTGTGATTCCATCTTCCCAAATCAGTAGCTTAATTTCTATAATTTTGAACAAAGGTGTGACCAAAAGGTTAACGTCCATGCAATAATTAGGATTTATAAGGTTAAGCGTACTTTTCTCTTCCCCAAGCATCAGCTACTACAAAAAGTATAATTAATCCACCACCATACAAAGCATAGTGGACACCAACAAGGTTCAAGAAGTTACCAATAGCTTTTTATTTCCAAGCCTTGAACCAAACTCTAGAACCTACAGGGTTGTTTATAGAGAAATTTAAATCATAAGGTTGTCTGTGGTCAACAACTCTTCTAGAAAAATTGTATTTATCAACGAAGAAATCTCCTTAATTGTTATTGCTCATCTTGCTTAATTGAAAATTTTATGAATATTTTCTCCTTGTAATTTCTTTATTATAAATAATTGATTTGTTTTTATATCTAACTCTGTATCTATCTATCAATATATCTAAGCATATGGGATATTATTTTCTTAGCTATAGGCAATATTGAAATCTCTTCAATTATTTTTATTTTGCATATACTACCTTATAATTCTATTAGTATCATCATAGCTAGGCTGCTTTATTCATCTTTTTAAATAGACCAATAAATCTTATTTTTTCTAATAAATTGTTTATTAAATCTTTTGAATAAAATGTTTCTTTTATTTTTCAATTTCAAATGTCGAGTCTTTATAGTGTAGATATTTAGTGAGAATTTTAATATTAGTTATTCAATTTATTAATAAAGAAGTATTCAATATTACTACATCAAATTTTAAATAATAAATTGCCTTTTTTTAAATGCATCTCCATTATTTTAGATTATTTTTAATTATTTAAATATGTTTATCATGTTATTTAATAGGAATAATTATAAATAAAATGTCAAATGCTATTATTAAAGAAAGAACTCATTTAAAACAAATATTTCAATTTTTTTCTTTCAAAATTTTGCTTATTTGATTTTTAAAATGTATTTTTTTTAAAGAGTTGAATGTTCTTCTTTTTAATTATTTTGATAAGTGTAAAGAATATTCTAAGTTATATTAATATGTTTTAATATGATTATCAGTTTGATTTATTTAAAAAGAAATTGAAAAGGAATTAAGACACTTTTCTATCAGTATTTAGTTAAAACAAACAAGCAAATATACATATATTCATATATAAACTCATACTAATAATTAAGTCACTTATTTTTTCCAGAAATTAAAAAATTAAAAAGATATTTATTTTTGATTTAATTATTAACTTTTATACTCACAAATAAATATGAATAGACCTAAAGGACCATAGCCAGAAGGGACAATAACTCCCGAAGAAGCTGAAAAAAAATGGGGTGATAAATTTTATACATATACTGGTCTTCCTAAAAGGGATATGCAAAAGGAAATTAATGATCTTGAAGAGAGTTTAGAAGGTGAAAAGATCAAAGGTTTAAAGAAATTCGAAGAAAGATTTGAGTTGAAAAAAATCCAAATTGCCAAATCAAAGGAACATTTATATAAAGGGGATGAAAATGATAAAAAAATTCCTGTAGACGGGGACTTCGTTGAAGGTTCTAGAGTTTTCATGCAACACTGCTCAAGTTGCCATTCATTAGAAACAAATAACTAAGGTAGAAAAACTACTGGTCCTGCTTTGGGTCTAGTTTATGGACGTAGAGCTGGTGCAGATCCATTTTATAATTATAGTCCAAGCTTAATTAAAAGTTCATATGTATGGACTACACGTAATTTATTCTACTTTTTGTAAAATCCTCGTACTTTAATTAGTGGTAATAAATGTGAAATATATGGAGGTGGTATTAAAAGTGAAGAAGAAAGAGCTGATCTTATTGAATTTTTAAAGGTTTATTCAAAATAGCTTTCTGAAAATCTACGTCACAAAGCAAATAAAGTTTATGGAAAAGATTATGTTAATTATCATTTACAAACTTAATTATTAGTTGAATAGGAGCAAATGCGTCGTATAAGTATTGATTCCAAAAATGAATCTAAAGGAAAATGATAAAATTTTGTTTATTAATTTAAGGCCAAGAATTGAAATTAAATAAATAACTATAATATTTACTTCTATAAAATCTGTAAAAGTGATGTTACTTTTTGAATATTAAAATGATTTTTGCATCTTAATTTCTTCTAAATTTTTATTATTTATTTATTTAATTTAGAAATCATCATATTAATAAAATTATTGCTTGTTAAAATTGTTTTCTTTTATTTAAATAAAATAAATAAATTATTGCTTGCTTATTACTTGTTAAAGTAAAGAATAATAAACAATAAAATTATTATTCAATGTTAAATATATAAAATCTAGAAGAGTAATTTACTTAAGTAATTACATTTTTATTTATTTAAATATCAATTCTTGCTAAGCTTTGTTATCTGTTTTCTAATTAAAAACTTGCTCACATTTTTTTTAATATTTAAAAGAAATTATTAAACTAATGTTGACTAAAGGCTCTAAATATAAAAATATTATGAATAATTTATTTTAACATCAATTGAATTTAATATTCCTGATGTAATTTTTTGTTAAAAAATATTATCTGAGTAAAAAACAAAGTAGAATTTAACTAAAATTTCTTAAAATATTTAAGGTGAAGTGAAATTAAAAAATGTTAATGTAATATTATTCTTTTAAATAAGTTATAAACTAATATTAAATAAGATTTTTACATCTATTATTTTATTCATCAAATTTTAATTTTTATTTAAAAACTTATTTAAAAAGAAATTTCTCTTATATTTTTTTAGTGGTAGAAAACCTTTTTAAAAAACTCACAAGCATTTCCAATTAGTTTAGGTTATTTAAAATTTCTTTAATTATCTAAATAATATAATGTGTCTTTTAATTTATAAAATGAAAATTTATTTTAATAGTTTTATCAATAATTTCCATATTAAATCAAGTTTTATGAATATTATTCAGTATTTAGTAATCCTTCTTCATTATAGGAATCATCATCTACATACATGTCATTTAGTTAAGATTCTGCTTCATTGTAGATTTCATCGAAATTTTCTGACTCTGTCACATCTGCAGGGTTGACGCCATCTGCCATAGCATTTTAATTATTTTTTTAGTTTTTATCTCCATATTAATAATCTTTTTCTTATAAAATGTTCTGCTTTTAATTTTTATAGTTAAGAGGCTTTAGAGATGTAAAATTTTTAATTTCAAAATAGTCATTTGAAAAAAACTAATAATTATATATCTTGATTAACCTTGCTTTATCGTTAATAGAAATGCTTGATATACAATTAAACAAAATAGGTATAGATGATCCCTTATCTTTTAAGACTTTTAAAAAGCCTTCAAATTAAATGACATACTTTGCCATTAAATCTGCTATATCAAATTCATCAAACTCATAATAATTCTATCTTTTCTACTAATTTATATTCAAATTATTCTATCCTTAATGAGATTCTTTGTTATTATTAGGTAGTTTAAAATTGAAATCCAATAAAATACGAAAATAATGTGAACTTTAATGCAGTAAATTCGGCTTTAACTTAAACAGATATTCTAAAAATTCACGAACTTCTTAAATTGTAGAGAATTCTATCAATTTTATCTATTTTTTAAGTATTGATTTTTTTATTTTTTCATTCAAATATGCTTAGCGTTCACTTATATGAAAATCATTAGATGTCTTAAGCCAAATTATTATTTTTTCATTAATTAATTTTTATTTTCCTTTAATCACAGAAAGGGTTTATTTTTCAAATTTATCAAGTTTTCTACAAACTTCTCCAACCTGCTCCACCACAGAATTCTGAAAAGGGTCTTTGTAATTAAATTCAAAATCTTGTGCTTGTTGCATACCATTAAGAACAACAGCAACTATAAGTAAAAATAAAATTTATCTCATCAACTGTAGCATAAGAGTATAAATAAAATAAACACTTTTAAGACTTACAGATAGTTAAGCTCTATCATTCAAAAGAATTTAACTAGGCTCATAAGTGATAAAGCTGATAATTGATTTAAATAATGTATCAAAATCAGGATTATATGATTTTAAGCCTATGAAAATAGCAGTTGCCCAACATAAATATAAAGTAACTAGAATAATGCAGAGCCTTATCATGCTATACATACTCCTATTAAAATATTTATAAAAAATATTTTAAATGATGTTTAAATTTAATAAAAGATTTATGTATGTACCTAAATATTACATTAGCAAATTTCACAAAATACTGAGTATTCTTTAACCAAGAAAAGAGAGAAAATAGCTTGAAAGGTACAAATAAAAAATTCAGAGCAACAAATAAAGTTCTGAGATCAGCTATCTAAGAAAAACTAGTTGTATCTACAAAAGAATCGTCCTATAAGTGTGTACCTTTAAAGGCATTTCTATTTGTAAAAGTGTTTGAAAATTCTGAAGACTCCAAAAAGTAGAGGATCGTGTAGCATAACTCTGTAATAATGCCAATTTAAATTAGAATATATCTTGGTTTATAAATATAGTTGCATTCTATGATGATCTTTAGCTAGTTAAAGAAAACAGTGATCAAATAAAAACTTAACATGACACTCAAATAAACTTCAAAGCCTACATATCTTGCAGCTTGAATTGTTCTTAAATTTGAAAAGTATATCCCCAAAAAGTTTTCTAAAACAAATTAATAAGTCCTGACATCATAAGTTTCAGGATATACAACAGAAAATTCAATACCTTTAGATAGATAATAGAAAATAATCAATAAAAATAATAATTATCAATAAATATTAATACCAAAACTTCTTGAATTTATATTATTTAACCATCCATTTTATTTAAGTTTATATTCAACAATTGAGATAAATTCTTCACGAGTAGAAGCTTAAATTTCTACAGTAAAAGCATTAATTTTCACCAAATTTGAAATATGAGGAATTAAAACATTTATTTAGCTCTTTTTATCCACATTAAATTCACTGCAATCATCATATACGCAGTATGAAGTATTAATTGGTGTGGGAATTTAATTTATCAATAAATTTTTTATTTAACTTTGAGTCTATGGGTAACATGATTCTGAATAACTAAAATTATCATCTGTAATAAAATCCAAACAAGCTGAAGGATATTTTAAATAAATGTTAAATAATCTAGGTGCTCCAAATAAATATTTGTCAGAACCTTTAACACTAGTAATGTCAGAGCTGATAACGCCATAGGCAAATTCATTTTACAACCAACTATACCAATCATCTAATGATTATATTTTTTTAAAACTGGTTTATAATTTTTCCTTTAAAAAAAAAGATTCTAAATCACTTGAGGAAGCAGTGAAAATATCGTTATTATATTCAATAGCAAAAAATAATGAAATGCTTAAGAAAAGAATAATTTATTCTAATCTATCAGAAACTAAAATCATTTTGATTAGCCTGACATTTTTCTTTGAAATTAATCCTATCATTAAAATATCTAAAAACAATTCAATATTTATTTCAACAAGGTAAATATCTATCTCTACTTAATTCTTTTTTAGTTTAAAAAACTATCAAAAAGTATTCATTCTAATTTATATACTAAAATTTTAATCCAAAAAACTTCACTCATAAATACAATTAAAATATTAGAGCATAAGAAATACTAGTACTTATTTAATAATCCAACAAAAAAATTTCAAGCATTCTACATAAATAAATAAAATGGTATTACCTTATATATTTGTTGGAAGTTCCTTATCTATAACAGCATTCAATAAATTGCATTAAAATATAACTTAAAAAAATAAAAAGGCTTTGCTTAATGGTTGCTGATAATAGAATAGTTTAAATAGATTTTGATTGAGATTGGTTTTAAATGACTCTACTTGAACTTTTATCTCATTAAATAGTTTATTAATCTTAATTTTATAATTTTCAGATTAAATTAGGATAAATGGTCAATACTAATAGTTAAATAATTTAATTTTCTTATAAACTCGAACAAATTTTAAATAATTTTATTATTCAGAAAACGATTTGTTCATTTTAAATTTAGATTGATGTATTGGCAAGTTAATCAATAAAGTTTGTAGATATCACTATTGATTAGAATAAATTGGCATAAGAAACTTATGAAAAAATTTATTAAGTAATTAAAAAATTTAACTTAAAAAATTTAGTAGAAGTAATTAAATAAGCCTTGATTTATTAAAAAAAGAGTGACGAATAGAAAATGAAAAATCTAAAAATTTATGGTAAATAAGGTTCTGATTTAACGTTTAGAGAGAAAATGAAATAGCCTCTCTAGTTCAATAAATATTATTCCAGATTAAGCGAGAGAAAGAAAAGACTTTTAACAATATTTTTTCCCTATTTTCTTTTGAGTATTTTTGCAATAATTGGTTACTATTTTACATTCAATTTGATTGCTTATAAAGATGCGTAAATCTATTACAAAAATGAATAAATAGCAATTTAAATTGTTCTTTTAACTAAAGCTATAAGGATTTACTAGATACAATATAATAAAATTAGATTTGGTATTTAATTTAAAAAAATGAATCAGAAAAAAAAAAGATGTTATTATCATTCTAAATATTTACAACTAATGCTTAAGTACAAAGTATGTTTTTAAAAAACTCCTTCTTTACACCAATAGAAGATTTAGGTAAGGAAATTTTTAGATTCAATTTTGAATGGATTATAGAAAATTAAAAACAATTTAAAAATGTGCTGAGCCAATAAAAACATTTTTTTTTAACTTGTAATTAGTGAGTTGGGAATATAAGTAAATTGAAAATTTAGATGATTAATAATATATAAAAATTATTAATGATTACTCTAATGATCTAATGTGCTCGCTTTATGAAAAATGTAAAGGGGATAAGGAATGCTAAAAATTAGTTTAATCAAATAGTTTGGAAGATCCTTAAAAAACTGAATAGGCCTATTGTAAGTATTTCACCAAATAAAAACATAAATTAAATAATTTTTGAATAGAATCCATGTAGTATATCTCATTTTCAGCCTCTTAACTCTACTTGTGGAGCTCTCTAACTGAGCTGTAGAAGCAAAGATTGATCAAATATTTTTTATTTAAATCTGTACAATAATCTTTACTTTAAAATTCCAGATTCATGTATATCTAAACAAGAGTAATTTTTATAAGCTTTTAGGATGATGGGATCATGATGTTTACCAATTACCAGTAAATTTTAACTTACTTAAACCTCTTAATTATTTTTATAAATTGAGCAATAAATAATTCTTTGTTTATATATATTTAATTTTAATTCACATTAAAAAATTAGGATATCTTTGTTAATGGGCACAATAAACAATAGCTACTTTGGTGGGCCATTTGATTGTTAAAGAGTGGATGGGAAGTTAAAAAAGTACAAATTTACTAACGTTGACTAATTTGATGGATTCTATAAGAAAGATCTAAACAATGTTTCATGTATTTAACCAGGTACAAATGAATGCTCATGCTCTTACTATAATATTAAGAGACTTTATCCAATTGAGTGGAGATGCAGACCTTGGTTTATAAATGGAGCACATAATTATTTGTAAGTTAAAGTCTAATGTTATCAAAAATAAAAAATAATTTATAAAAAAAAGGACATATACAAATCCATATGTTGATGCTATTAAAAAATAGAGTATGTCTACAGCTACTATTAGAATATTAAATTAAACAGATTCAAATAAGATGAAACCAAATTTTGAATTTTTACCTGAGATTAATAGCACTCTGTTCGGAGTTTTGGGGATTGATATAAACTTACAATAACTGCAGTAAAATATTATATCTCTATCAAATAATCTAGAATATACATATATTGTAGCTCCTTCTCAACCTGTTCCACTAAAACCTGAATAGAGAAATGAGTATGATACTATTAGTCACCCATTTATGACAGGTATTATTAATTCCTAATTTTTTGAAAAATAATGAATTTTCTATTCAAAATAGTAAGTCAAAAGAATGTTTTAGAATTAGAATTTAGTGGCTCTACAAATAAAATTGAAGAAATTGAATAATATAAACTACAGCTTGGCCATATATTTACAAATAAAACAATAAGATAAAGTGGATGCTAATTTTAAAATTAAAGTAACTAAATTTATTATATTTATAAAAATAAAACATAATACTTAACACATGTGTCAAAGATATAAGTTTGCTATGGTGATTTATACAATTAATAAAATTTAATAGTAGGCTATTTAGTCAATTCCTTAAATTATGATCATAGTTTATAAGTCTTAGAAGAAATTAAACATGAAACAAATAAAATTCTAACAAATTGGATAGTAACTAGCTTTTGTGTGTTTATTGTAATTCTTTTTTTATTAAGCATGATTATGATGAAATTTCTTAAATATAATTTTGAAATACCGATATCAATAGTGAATTCATTTATCAAAGAGGCAAAATCAACTGAGTAACTCACATTAAATTTTTTTTTTTTCGAATTTATTTATTGTAATTTTAAAGAATTTATTAGTTTAATGAGTTAATTGATTAAGGTAAAATAAAAACTTAGTATGAGCTAAAGGTTTTGATTTAAGCTATAAACTAAGCTGTTTTAAGCTTTAAATAAGAAATAAAGAAATAAATTGATGACTTAAGGTAATGTAATATGGAAAAATAGTAAGTTATCTACTTGGAAACTATCAAAAATTTCACAATATTTTAAAATTCAGCGGGCTTAGCCCTTTGGTAAAATTTTAATGATTATCCATTTTATTTAAAATTATTTTGAATTTAAAACTGTAAAGCTATAACAACTTGTCTAACTTAAGCATTTAATTAAAGTAATTAAATGAAAGTATAGTGTATTCTTAGAAGTGTAATATCATTTCTGAGTAAATGTATAACGAATTAAAGTAAAAATACCTTTTAGGATCAAATGATTAATAAAAGTTAAGTAATATTTGCATGGATTAGAGCTATTACGGATTTATGAAACTTCATGCCTGTAGAAAGTACACATTAGCAAAATTATTAATCAAATTTGTTTAATCTTAAAAGCATGCTAACAAGAAATTATAATATCAAGAATTATTTTAAAAAATAAAAAACGCAAGTCCTAAAAATCAAATAATAAATTCAAGTGAAGATCTTGTTGATACAAATGTAATTTTTAATTATAAAATAACACCTTTATTAAAGATATTTTAATGATAAAGAATTAGTTCGGCTTTAATAATAGCATGAGTTTAAATTATTAACAAAAAGCTAGCACATAATTAAAGTAAAGTTATTTTTCTAAAGAAAGTGAGTAAAACTTTTTTGCTTCAAGAGAATGGTATTTTTCTTAAAAAAGATATTAATCTATTTTGGATTAGAACAACAATTAAGATCCTTTTATAGAAAATTCTTTATTAGTTTATGATAAAAAGTTTATCTTATCTCAAGCTTGTGAACTTTTATATGATTGTAAATTGATTATGTAAAAGATAACTGAAAGCAACAAATCAAGAAATTCACATAAAGTCATAAATGGACAAACAATTTAAATAATAGCTTTATAGGAATTAGTAAAATGTCATTTTCTTATGAAAAATAGATCTGTTGTTGTTAAAGAAATAATAAAACTAATGAAAATAGAATTAGAATAATTAGAATATATAGTTTAAAATGATAGAAGTTAGAGATTATAGATAATACCATTAGCCATTTTGCTCTAAAGTTACTATACAATTAAAGCTCAATATTTTTTAACTAAGAAGAATTATCAAAAATCTTTAAAAAATTATTTAAAAGGGTTAAATTCTTTTGAGAAATTAAAATCATAAAAATAATATTTGGATACAAACTAATATAATACATTTAATACTTTTAATTGCTTAAAAGGAATTAAAAAAATTATCAAAATTAATCAAATTGCACTTAACAACTACCAAAAGGTATATTTCGACTCAGACTTTCAAAGTTTCTAAATACAAACATAAGAAAAAGGTTCTTTTTTTATTTTACTTTTTATATATTCAATAATTTTATTAAAATAGTTGATTTGTATTTTGATGAAGTCTTTTTCGATTAGCAGTAACTTAAAAAAGTCACAATAATTTAACAATACTCTGCCAAATGAATATTATTTATTTTTCAACTTATCAAATACTAATTTAATTAAAATAATAAATCTTATTTATATACCTTTCAAACTATTGCATTAAAGAAAAACAAAGATTATGAATTCTTCATACTAGCATTTTCTGAAAATTTATTTATTTCTCCGTTTTAAAGAAAATCTTAAACAAAACTTTTTCACTATCAATAACATAATTTTTCAATATGCTTTTTAGAATAAAAAATAAAAGATTGAATACAAAAATTTAATAAAAAAGCTACTTTAGATTGATAATAAAAGGTATAGCTGAAAAAATAATTATACATTTATTATGAATTCTGTCTAAATATCAAAAAAAAAGGTAATTACTCTATTATCAAAATCTATTCAAAAATAACTATTAGATTAATTTAAAAACCAATATTGCTTTGCAACAAATGATCATAATCAAAATTTTGAGTTTAGCATTTTTGAAGAATTCCAAGTATATTATTACTAATATTAAATTACCTTAGAATACCCAATAAAAAAATAAAAAGGAGACAAAAAGTTGATTTTTATTTTATTTAAAAATTTAAGGTGTGAAAAATTATAAAAAATTATTTTAAAAACCCCTTAATTAGAGGTTATGCGATAGTTATTATTTTTTAGTAAAAAATTTCTTTAAAAAATGAATGAAAAATTATAACTAATAAAATTTTCACTACTTATCATTGGTATTCTACAGTATTTTTTTGATTATGTATTTTATTTAAAGAAACTCAAAATATTTTATAAAAGTGAAATAAATTCTGATTTGATAGAAGTTATTTATTTTTAAAAAACATTTTAGTATTTAAAATTTAAGTTTGAATATTAATGAAATCATCATTAAATAGCTACTATTTAAAAAATAAATTGAAAGATTTATGTAGGTCATTGAGTTAGTTAAACCAGAGTTTATTGAATTTAATCAATATGCTTGTTAAGTAATGTAAAAATAAAAAAGGATACTCTCAATAAGTTTTTTTCTTGTTTTTAAATTAAATTACTTTTCGATTCTTTCAATTTCATAAAGAATGCTTGATAAAAAGAAATTAATTTTTTGTTAATTAAAAAGTTAAATTTTTAATAAAAAGGTCTACTCTTTTTTGTTTTGAGAATGAAGCAAAGATTTTCCATTTTAGCTACAAAGTTAAAAGAAATGTTGGAAAAGAGCAAACAAAAATAACTCAAATAAAAGAGAATATTTAAAGAGAGAAGGATTAGATTTTTAAAAATATTTTTACCATATTTATTTCCTTTAATAGTAGGAGTATCTCTTTAATTTGTTCTTATTGACTAGTTCTACCTAGAGAATTTGTAACTTTATAGATTATATTACAAGTATAAATTCAAAACTTATTTTATAAATCTAGGTTGAAGAACTTAGAATATCATTTTTATAAAATATATTAAAACTACATAGAAATTGTCAATCTTTCTGATTAAAAATAAACTTTATCTTCTTTTTAGCTCATCACTACTAATTAATAAATCTTATCTTTGTTCAATAAGAATATGGTTTTAAATATAGATCACTTTCAAGATATAGGTATATTCTTTTTTATTTACTCAGCTCAGTATTTATTTTATTGCTTAATAGTCTCTTGGGAAAACAATTTGGCAGATAAAGGTAATTATCCTGATGGTAGAAATAATTTTTTGATCTCTAATGAGTATGTTATTGACACTTACTGCAATATTACAGAAAGAAATTGCCTTTTAAATACAACTGAATGTGAAAACGAGATAAATAATTATTTCCTTTCTGATTTAGGTTCTAGTTAATCTAAATTAGTTTATGGTATAACAAACACCTCTTTTATTATATATATTATTAAAAATTATATAATTCATTCTTATTTTTAGATTATAGTTAATATTCTGTTTGGTCTTCTGCATATGAATCTTAATGGGAATTGTTAACAGATTAGTAAAAAAAGAAACTGATTCTAGTTAACTTCAGTGCATCCATTTCAAAATCTTTTTTAGCTAGCTAGTAATTAAGAGAAATAGGTGTATATGCCTTTTACATAGCATTCTAACAAGATGGACTATTCTTATAAAATGCATTTTAGTAACATATTAAAAAATTTATAATAAAATTGAAATGACAAATTTTATTTAAAATAAAATTAGCATTAGATTAAATCTAATAGATCTAATAAATAATCCATATTTTGGAGGTCCATTTAATTGTACAAAAAATAGCTAAGGTTAGTATAATTAATATAAGTTTACTGATCCTTCTTAATTTGATGGGTTTTAATATATGGATCAAGATGGATAAAAATGTAATGGTGAATGTCCCTGCTAATATTTCAATACAAAAAGATTATTTCCTATAGAATGGAGGTGTAGACCTTGGTTTAGAGGATCTCAAAATTAATATTAGATGTAATTTAATCTTGAAAAATTATTTTATAAATAAATTTTATTTATAGTGCTTTTTCAGAGCCATACACTGATATTACAACAAATGCCTCTGGTAATACCATTACTTATAAAATCACTGATAGTTTAGATATGAAAAATATAGAATAAGAACAATAAATGATGGCTATTGCAGTTCAATCTATTGATTTAGATCTGAATAAAATTAAATTAAGATTATCATAAAATAAAGATTTTTCAGAAGAGTATACTTATATAGTTGCTCCTAAAACTTTTAATTATAATGATAATGAAGGTTATTATTAGTTACTAGCTATGATTCATCCTCTTAATAATGGTAAATAAATTCATTTTTTTAAGATTCTAATTAAAATTTTACTAATGAACTTAAACCAGTTAAGTTTTATTTCAAAAGAAAAAATGATTATTGTGAATTGTTGACTAGCTCTCATTAGTATAAAAATAGTTTTTATCTTTTTATAAAAACAAATGTATTATTTTTTAGTATATTTTTGAAGTTGAGGGACAAAGATAAATTTTTATTCAGTTAGATTGTTTTTATACTATTCAAAATAAAATAAAAATTTAAAAATATTCAATGAATATACAAACAAATACTTCAAATAAAGTAACTATCTTTAAAATTTATTTAATTATCAAATTTTATAATCTCTACTAAATCCTATAATAGTAGTGTAGAACAAAAACAAATTTTTTATTCATTTTTTGAACCAAAAAAATTGCTTTAGATTAAAAGAAATATCTGTAAAATTTTAATAATTACTTTTGAAAAAAATTAATAACTGTGAAAGTATTTTTATTTAACTAGAGGTTAATAAAAATTAATTTACTATTTTTTTAATTTCATATAAAATAAATTTTAGGTACTGTTTAAAATATAATTGATATTGAATTCTAAAACTCAACAAATTAATAAGAAGAAATTGATATATATTTGAGATAAGTGGATTTTATGCAAAATACAAACTTAAGAGAATCTGGATGTAACTTCTAATCTTAACAAAAAAAAATATTAGAGACTATTGTAAGAAATAGTTAAGAGTATTTAACCTATTTTTCTACTATCAAAGTCTGTTATGGAAATTTATATTCTCAAGAAAGTTTAATAATAGGCTATTTAGCTAAAGCAATATCTACATCAGTTATAAAGAACTAAACAAATGTTGTTGTTTAAATGTTTAAGCCTATTAAAACAGCTGCATTCATTGCATATATTATTTGTTTTTTGATAAGTGCAATTGTTTTAAGTTTGCTTCTTGGCTCCTTTCTAGAATACAATTTTGATAATCCAATAAATATACTTATCTTACTGATCAATTAGGCTTAAGCAAATGAGTATTTAATATTTATAAAACTGAACTAAAACTATTTTTTTCTTCAAAAATAATAAAGAATTCACTAATTTGAAGAGATGATCAAGCTAGGATAAATCAAAACATAAGAAGAGCTTAAAAATTTAATTTTTGCAATCAATTCAGTAATAACTTTAGTTGAAAATTAAATTTCTACGTTACAAAAAGATGAAAAAGAGGTTTAAGAAATTGACCTCATCTAAATATATCAAAAAGCTCTCTTAAACTTTGAAATTTTAGAGAACCTGACTGGGGTTGGGATTTGGTAATTTATTTCAAATTAGATGTTTTAATTTACTTAATTCTTTTTAAAAAGCTAAAACAATATTTCAAACTTTTATTGTTCTATAAAAGAATATAAGTTGAGTATTGAGTACATGCAAAAAGCAATTTTGACTCTGGAATATTAATTAACTTATAAAAAAAATAAATAATTTATATTCAATAAAGACAAGTGTTTTAAAAGAAAATACAAAAACATCATGAAAATATATGCTTCCAGAAACTTTTAACTTGCAAATTTGCTCATAGAATATTGTAAGGAATAGAAATAAAAAAAAAGTAATATTCGCCTAGAATTCACTCTTCCAACGAAAGATTATCAAACAAATTAGAATAACTTTAATAACAATTTTGAATCGTCAGAGTCATTAAAAATATCTAATCTTTCAAGACTATAAAATCTTAATCAAAGTTCTAATTAATTAGTAAAAAGAGAGGTTTTTTTTTCTAAAAAATATTATTCTAAATAATAAAAACAAAATAGTAAATAATATGAAATCTAATGTGATGAAACAAATTAATAAAAAAAGAATATTTTAGTGTAAGTTATTGATGTTTTATGGGAAGCATAGTAAATTTTTGATAATTTATCAGAAATCTATTATCAAAGTGAAGATGTAGATGAGTGTAGATTTTGTAATATAATTTGTATCTTGAATATTGTAGAAGCCAGTAGATTGATGAAGAAAAATTATTGTTTGATTTAAGAGATGTTAAATAAATGTAAATAAATGATTCTGTATTACTAGTAGTATTATTCCTTTAAAGATCACCCTCTTCATAAGATAATTTGGAATAAATATTATTTACAGAAAGCAGTTTTGAATAGAAAAATCTAAAAATTTGATAAATCAATTTTATGCTGTCTGAAATCTTTAGGCTATTAAAATGTTATTAGCTTTTCGTTATAGAAAATAGAAGTTTATTATGACCATTAAGATGTATACAAATAGCTTTTATTATTATAAAAATTAATTCAAGACTGTAAAATAAATTTAACATAAATATAATCTGAAGTACTACTTAAAGATTTAGAAAATTTCAGAAATTCTTCTCTTAAAAACTAAAGTAACTTTTTAGTTTGTAAAATTATTTTTTATTTATTTTTATTTTTTAAAAAAGAAGTACTGCAATTTGTAGAAGTCTTGTTTAGGGATGAAAAAAGTAAGTAAGATAATGTTAATATTTGAAATAAGAATTATTAAGAAAAGCAGAAGATTTCTTTTTGTAAAAAAGCAATCTGTTTAAAAAAGATTAAGAGAATATCCTAATTGAGTATGAACTTATGAGCACTTTAAAGAACTCGTTGATGAATATTATAAATTTTTAAACTCAATATTAGATTTGAAGATCTCTAAATTATTTAGTATACAAGAAACTTAGGTAAGTGAGAATTCAAATCTTGATTCATACAAGGAAATGTATGTAAATTTGGTGCTTTTTCAGAAATTAACCAGGAATTTAAAATTTTATAAATCAAAATGAAAGAATAAATATAATTAAAATAAATTTAATTAAACATTAGTTGTTACTAAAAAAACAACTTTTATATTTATATGGTATGATTAATACTATTAAAATAGGTGTTTTTTATTTAATAAATAGCTTTTACTTGAAACTAATATTAATTTTTCTGAAGAATAAGGGAAACCCATTTTTTGAATTTAATTATTAAATTATCAAAATTAAGAAAGTAGAAAAATTGAATTAATTATTAATAATGAACAAATCCTTTAAATGGATTAAAAATGAGTAGACTTAAAGGCTGATTATCATATTTATTCCCTATCTATTATCTCTAACATTTGGAATCTTTTTATATTCATCTCTTTTGGTTCTTGTTTACATACTACCACTGTATTTTAGAATTCTGTTATACATTTTACTCAAAATCTTACAAAATATTTTTTAGACAAAATAATCTTTAGGATTTAATTTAAGAGAGGTACTTATAGTTTTTATAAATTTAAACAAACTTCCTAAAGATGGATGTTATCTATTCCATGCATAGGGAGGTTTCTAAATCCTCAGTCATTGGTAATTTTCAAAAACAAACTATATTTGATGTCTCATATGAAGATTTTGGTAATTTTTATGTCCAATAATAGAATAATGTTTAATAAAAATATGACTAAAAAATTAGTTACTTGGACATCAAAATCTACTGAACCAGAGTTAGATCCTATTTAACAAAAATCGAACTATTAATTATTCTCAAGCTTCCATTTAGATGCATATTGTAACCTAATAGAGATGTGTAACAAAGATTAATAATGCTTAAAAGATATTAACCCTAGTGTAAGTTTTAGTAATCAAAGCTCTAATATGACGTATTGTAAAATATATATTTATTTAATTCTAAATAGATAGCATTCAGTCAACATAAATTTTATTTTTAAGTATTTATTTTAATTTAGCTATAAATAATTTAAATTCAGGGTTTTAATTAAATTGATTAAATTCAATAAAAAAATTATAAAGAAAGATTTCTAATAGGAGGATGGACACATCCATAAACAAATTCATGGTATGATCTCAATTAAGAATAAAGACAATACACATTAAAAACTTTATTTGCTTAACAACTTACAAAAGCTTACATGGTAAATTAGTAAGAAAATTTAATATAAAGTCAAAAATGCTATTTTGCCAGAGATTAAGATGGAATTTTTAACACAGTCATCAAGTAAACTTTTTTTTTTAATTTTTTTTTCTTTTGATTTAAAATATAATCCTTTATTAGCAATCTATTGGCTGTAACTCCTATGGTAAACACCCCAGAATTTGGAGGGCCTTTTTCAAAATGTATTAAACAACCAGATGGACATTACTAAAGATATGCTTTTACGAATCCATCTTAATTTAATGGATTCTTATATTAAACATAGAGTGGGGCAATATGTGGAAATCCCACTAAGCCCTGTAGCTGTTAGTATTTTAACATACCAAGGCTTTTTCCTATAGAATGGAGATGCAGATCTTGGTATTTAATGGGTACTACTCAAAAAA